>JAIGNY010002942.1:265000-367500 GCA_020152595.1 Chiridota heheva
AGTTCCTTATAAAAACACACGCCAGCATAACCACACGAATTTCTTATAAAAACACGCCAGCATGACTATGCGAGTTCCTTATAAAAACACACGCCAGCATAACCACACGAATTTCTTATAAACACACGCCAGCATGACTATGTGAGTTCCTTATAAAAACACACGCCAGCATGACTACATGATTTTCTTATAAACACACGCCAGCATAACTATGTGAGGTTCTAGATCTTATAAACACACACCAGCATGACTATGTGAGTTTCTTATAAAAACACACGCCAGCATGACTATGTGAGTTCCTTATAAAAACACACGCCAGCATAACTACACGAGTTTCTTATAAACACACGCCAGCATGACTATGTGAGTTCCTTATAAAAACACACGCCAGCATGACTATGTGAGTTCCTTATAAAAACACACGCCAGCATAACTACATGATTTTCTTATAAACACACGCCAGCATTACTATGTGAGTTTCTAGATCTTATAAACACACACCAGCATGACTGTGAGTTTCTTATAAACACACGCCAGCATGACTACAAGAGTTCCTCATGAAAACACACACCAGCATGACTACGTGAGTTCCTTATAAAAAAATACATGCCAGCATGACTACGTGAGTTGTCTACCTACTGTGGTGTAGCGGTTATCATACATGTCTACAGACCATGAGGCCCCTGGCTTGAAGCCTGGGTTGGCCCGTAGACACGCCAGTGTTCTCGTCCGGGTCGTATTAAGCGTTTCGTGATAGCATTGCTACTATCGTAACCGAATACGCAGGCGACGACCCCGTCATTGTAATTGTATGTTCACTCCTCGTCGTCGATTATGTGAGTTCCTTATAAAAACATTTGATTCCACCATTTGAACTTTACCTACAGTGGTGTAGCGGTTATCTTACCTGTCTATAGACCACGAGGCCATGGGTTCAAGCCTGGGTTGGGTAGACACGCCAGTGTACCACAACTGGTTATCAAAGGCCGTGGACATTTGACTTGGTTGTCGATCTTATGTCTGTTCGTACGTCGTACCTGTGTTCTCGTGCGGGTCGTATTAAGCGTTTCGTGATAGCATTGTTACTATCATAACCGAATACGCAGGCGACGACCCCGTCAATTGTAATTGTGTGTTCACTCACTCGTTGGCGCATTTGAACTATATGCCACTAGGGTTAGTGTTCAACGAAGATTGGTTAGGGCTAGCATTCAATGAAGACTGGTTAGGGCTAGAATTCAATGAAGACTGGGTAGGGCTAGCATTCAATGAAGACTGGTTAGGGCTAGAATTCAATGAAGATTGTATGTGAAAGAAGAACAAATGATTCATTTGGATTATTTTATTACATGTTTCCCATTTGTATATTCATACAATTATCTACATGATGGTATTACTTAAGGTACATTAATAAATAAGTGTGAAGAGATAAAGCTTACTGCTTAACTTCACATATCAGTAACAATTGAAAGAATCACAGCCTCTTAATGGCATCTATTTCAGAGAATACAGGGACTCTCCATCCCATCACCACAATTTATTCAAATTTTAAACAGAAAATCAAAACATTGAATTACAACAGGATGGAAGGATGGAGGGACTGATAAAATAGATTGTAATCAGGTGTCCAGTGCTGCAATAGTGATACTGTTGAAGTAAGACTGTAAACATTAAAATGTAAAAATCAGATCGAGACATAACATTGGAAAGTGATGGACTTAGTTCATTATTTACAATGGAAAGTGATGGACCTAGTTCATTATTTACAATGGAAAGTGATGGACCTAGTTCATTATTTACAATGGAAAGTGTTGGACCTAGTTCATTATTTACAAATATAAAACATACAAAACTCAAGGGATCAAAATAGGCAAGAACAAAATAAAAGTAATTAAAGAGCAACTTTTAATATTGTGTTCTTCAAATCGTTCAATCCAATTTTCATTCTTACAGTGGGAGACTTAATAAAAAAACAAATTTGAAAGTTCGTGCAAACTTGATACCTTGACATGTTTGCATCATGGCTGAAAAGTTTCAAATGGGAGCTCTGCCCCTCCCTGGATGAGAATCACAACACGTGGTATGAATCACATGGAAACTATTATACTTCATTATACTTCTCTAACACATGAATGTGTGATGTACTTGATTGGTAGAAATGCAGTATTTTCACCTAATACATCACAAAAATTGCATAAAATATGCACATTGATGTCTGAGATTAAAAAAATGATGTGGATTACTAAATCTTGATATTTGATGTTGAAATTGAGCTATTGTTATCTCAACATACCTTTGTATGTATCAAGTAAGAAAGTGGATAGGATAAAAGTGTAAATAACAGGGTAGAGGCTGTGGGCTTTACTGAATTGACAGATCAAAATAAACCATCAAACCTCTTGGTTTGGGATTTGATGAATTTGCTTGAAGGTATATGGACAGGTACGCACCAGAAAGAGTTCTGAAAACAAAAATCTTAGATTAGGTCAAAAGCACCTGGAGTTTTTAAATTAAGGCATCAGATCATCAGACTGTTTTTATTGAGGGCATGATATATTCAGTTGCTACCATTGAAGTAACGTTGGTGTAGGGGCGTCGTCAAAGAGAGAGGGAGGGGGCATTGTTCGAAATGTTTTTTTGTGTCCAAAATGGCGATTTTTAACCTTTTCTTAATTGAAAGGGGGGTGGGGTAGTAATTATATGCTGCTATATTAGATCGTCCTAATTTGGTATGTGTGTATTGCACACATTCAGTGTCGCATCTAAAACTTGCAAAATGTGAGGTTTAAGGCCTCTTTGCCAAAATGGTTTGTGCCCCCTTTTAATATCAAACCCCTGCCCCCTCCCAATATCAAACCCCTGACGACACCATGGCTTTGGTGGAATAACTCAATATAAGGAAATGGAATTCAAGTCGGGTTGTGATATCACAAATTTTAATTAAAACTAAATTTAAAAAAATAATTTTAAAGCAATTTTGATGAAATATGTTGCTATTTTTATGCTTTATAGCATATTACCTTCCCATCATTCGTTCCCTATGTACAAACGCTAACACAACATTCCAGATATGGGAACCAACTAGAAGACAATGTTCATTTCAAGAAGAAATAAAATGCATGGCAATCAGTTACAGCAAATCTGTTGAGGAAATAAAACCAGCATTTACTCGCCAAACACTTTCATGAGGTAGTTGAAAATGCAGCCTTTCATGTTATAACATTTTTATGTTATGCACAGGACTAGAGCTGTGAATGAGGTATTTTATCTGTAGTTATGTTATGGATCACTTATTATATGAGGTTGCATAGTTGACAACACAGGTGCATAATACACTTGAGACCTGGTTGCAGAATGACTGAAGAAAACAGGTTAACAAATAGTTTACATCATTATAAAACAACTCTAGACGAAAACACACTTCACACTGTGCAACCCAAGGGTTTCAGATATCAGTAGAGCAGATTATGAAGTACCTTAAACATTCAGCTGCATATTATTATCAAAATGAGAAGCACAAAAAATGATAGAAAAGCAAAAGTGGGAAACTGCTAGTGTTTTACTTGGGTGCACTTCCATGGTGACCAATATGGGTGCACTCCAGTGGTGACCAATATGGCTGCAATTACACGGTGTTGTATGTGGGTACACTCCCTTGGTGTTGTATGTGGGCACACTCCCGTGGTGTTGTATGTGGGCACACTCCCGTGGTGTTGTATGTGGGCACACTCCCATGGTGTTGTATGTGGGTACACTTCCATGGTGTTGCATGTGGGCACACACCCATGGTGTTGCATGTGGGCACACTCCCATGGTGTTGTATGTGAGCACATTCCCATGGTGTTGTATGTGGGCACACTCCTATGGTGTTGTATGTGGGCACACTCCCATGGTGTTGTATGTGGGTACACTTCCATGGTGTTGCATGTGGGCACACACCCATGGTGTTGCATGTGGGCACACTCCCATGGTGTTGTATGTGGGCACACTCCCATGGTGTTGTATGTGGGCACACTCCTATGGTGTTGTATGTGGGCACACTCCCATGGTCTTGTATGTGGGCACACTTCCATGGTGTTGTATGTGGACACACTCCCAGTGCTGTATGCAGGCACACTCCTATGGTGTTGTATGTGGGCACACTCCTATGGTGTTGTATGTGGGTACACTTCCATGGTGTTGTATGTAAGCACACTCCCACAGTGTTGTATGTGGGTACACTACCATGGTGTTGTATATGGGCACACTCCCATGTTGCTTCACATGAACAATATGAACTGAATTGGTATCAGCATTTCTTTGTTTTTCCCTAACCCAATTAAATAACAAGCCATGGACTGCATAGATTTTACTTCACATAAACATGCTATATTAAAAAGCTTATACTGCACATAGTTACTCCACCCACCCCTTAAACCTGCCCTTCAGAGCCACACATACTTACTCCACCCACCCCTCATACCTGCCCTTCAGAGCCACACATACCTACTCCACCCACTCCTAACACCTGACCTTCAGAGCCCTACAGAGTCAATAATCTCTATCGAGCATAAAATAAAACCTCTTTAGTATGAAGAAATTAGAAACTCATATAAAAATGTTACAAAATAGTTTACAAATTTACAGAGGGTAGATAAGAGGAAGACTATTTAATGACTTCAGCATTTCTTACAAATGTTGACAATCCAACAATGTAACGTTTACATTGAGAAACATGATTACAAAGAATAATTATAAACTTAAATGCAAGGATATCTTACATATTCACACACAGTATTACATGCAGCATTTGAATTGAATTAAAATTAGATATTGCATAAGAAGTACCTTACAGCATTTAATTGTATCCTGTTAAAACCAAAAAAGCCACATAAAGAAGTCAACTGATAACTGTCTGACACATATATACAAAATATAAGTGAGATACTTATATTTACAGCACACAGTACAAAATACATTAAATAAGGCTTTCATGACCCTTATCATCATAATCACATTAACCGTTGTTGGTCCTGTCTTCTTTCTGTACAGGTTGTTATCTGAGTAAAATGAATACAATTGCTGTTTGTCAGATTATGAGGAAATAAACCATAAGCTTAAACTATTGTACCCACTTCAACCAGCAACTAACTGCATTGTAACTACTTGACATCTAACTACACTAAACTGTCTGCAAGTAATGTTCAAGCACTTGAGTGATGTTTTATACCCTGAAATAATGAGGTTGAATCATCAAAGCCTATTATGAGGTTGAATCGTCAAAGCCTATGAGGTTGAATCATCAAAGCCTATAATGAGGTTGAATCATCAAAGCCTATAATGAGGTTGAATCATCAAAGCCTATAATGAGGTTGAATCATCAAAGCCTATGATGAGGTTGAATCATCAAAGCCTATTATGAGGTTGAATCATCAAAGCCTATAATGAGGTTGAATCATCAAAGCCTATAATGAGGTTGAATCATCAAAGCCTCTAATGAGGTTAAATCATCAAAGCCTATTATGAGGTTGAATCATCAAAGCCTTTAATGAGGTTGAATCATCAAAGCCTATAATGAGGTTGAATCATCAAAGCCTATGAGGTTGAATCATCAAAGCCTATAATGAGGTTTAATCATCAAAGCCTATAATGAGGTTGAATTGTCAAAGCCTATAATGAGGTTGAATCATCAAAGCCTATAATGAGGTTCAATCATCAAAGCCTATAATGAGGTTGAATCATCAAAGCCTATAATGAGGTTTAATCATCAAAGCCTATAATGAGGTTGAATCATCAAAGCCTAAGGGTAAAGGTTTCCACAAACTACTAATCTAGTCAAATATAAGTACACTATAGTTTTATCTCCTTTGCAGATTATGAAATGGAGAATGTTCGGTAGGATGTGTTTTAATCCTTTTTAATTTAAATCTCTTAATATTGCACCAGCTAGTGACCATATTGATTTGACCTGTGAGTGTCCATGTTAATTTAACCTCTTGAGTATCTATGATGATTTGACCTGCTAGTGATCATGTTGATTTGACCTGCTAGTAACCATGTTGAATTGACCTGCTTGTGACCATGTTGATTTGACCTGCTAGTGACCATGATGATTTGACCTGCTGATATGTATGGTGATTTGGCCTGAAGTCTTTTTTCACCTTTTAAGAGGTTTTAAGTTTTAATGCAAAATCATGGAAACCACCTCCACCACACCATTGAAACCACCTCCATCACACCATTGAAACCACCTCCATCACACCATTAAAACCACCTCCACCACACTATAGAAACCACCTACATCACACCACTGAAACCACCTCCATCACACCACTGAAACCATCTCCACCACACTATAGAAACCACATCCATCACACCATTAAAGCCACCTCCACCACACCATTGAAACCACCTCCATCACACCATTAAAGCCACCTCCACCACATCATAGAAACCACCTCCATCACACCATTGAAACCACCTCCATCACACCATTGAAACCACCTCCACCACACTATAGAAACCACCTCCATCACATTATTGAAACCACCTCCATCACACCATTAAAACCACCTCCACCACACTATAGAAACCACCTCCACCACACCACTGAAACCATCTCCACCACACTATAGAAACCACATCCATCACACCATTAAAGCCACCTCCACCACACCATTGAAACCACCTCCATCACACCATTAAAACCACCTCCACCACATCATAGAAACCACCTCCATCACACCATTGAAACCACCTCCACCACACTATAGAAACCACCTACATCACACCACTGAAACCACCTCCATCACACCACTGAAACCACCTCCACCACACCATTGAAACCATCTCCATCACAACATTGAAATCACACCATTGAAACCACCTCCATCACACCACTGAAACCACCTCCATCACATCATTGAAACCACCTCCATCACACCATTAAAACCACCTCCATTACACCATTGAAACCACCTCCATCACACCACTGAAACCACCTCCATCACATCATTGAAACCACCTCCATTACACCACTAAAACCACCTCCATCACACCATTGAAACCACCTCCATCACACCATTGAAACCACCTCTATCACACCATTGAAACCACCTCCATCACACCATTGAAAGCACCTCCATCACACCATTGAAACCACCTCCATCACACCATTGAAACCACCTCCATCACACCATTGAAACCACCTCCACCACACTATAGAAACCACATCCATCACATCATTGAAACCACCTCCATCACACCATTGAAACCACATCAATCACATCATTAAAACCACCTCCATCACACCACTGAAACCACCTCCATCACATCATTGAAACCACATCCATTACACCATTGAAAGCACCTACATCACACCATTGAAACCACCTCCATCACACCATTGAAACCACCTCCATCACAACACTAAAACCACCTCCATCACACCATTGAAACCACCTCCATCACACCATTGAAACCACCTCCATCACACCATTGAAACCACCTCCATCACACCATTAAAACCACCTCCACCACACCATTGAAACCACCTCCATCACACCAATGAAACCACCTCCATCACACCATTGAAACCACCTCCATCACACCATTGAAACCACCTCCATCACACCAATGAAACCACCTCCATCACACCATTGAAACCACCTCCATCACACCATTGAAACCACCTCCATCACACCATTGAAACCACCTCCACCACACTATAGAAACCACATCCATCACATCATTGAAACCACCTCCATCACACCATTGAAACCACATCAATCACATCATTAAAACCACCTCCATCACACCATTGAAACCACCTCCACCACACCACTGAAACCACCTCCATCACACCATTGAAACCACCTCCATCACACCATTGAAACCACCTCAATCACATCATTGAAACAACCTCCATCACAGCATTGAAACCACCTCCACCACACCATTGAAACCACCTCCACCACACTATAGAAACCACATCCATCACATCATTGAAACCACCTCCATCACACCATTGAAACCACATCCATCACACCATTAAAACCACCTCCATCACACCACTGAAACCACCTCCATCACACCATTAAAACCACCTCCATCACACCATTAAAACCACCTCCACCACACCATTGAAACCACCTCCACCACACTATAGAAACCACATCCATCACACTATTGAAACCACCTCCATCACACCATTGAAACCACCTCCACCACACCATTGAAACCACCTCCATCACACCATTGAAACCACATCCATCACATCATTGAAACCACCTCCATCACACCATTGAAACCACATCCATCACATCATTAAAACCACCTCCATCACACCATTAAAATCATCTCCATCACACCATTGAAACCACCTCCATCACACCATTGAAACCACCTCCATCACACCACTAAAACCATCTCCATCACATCATTGAAACCACCTCCATCACACCACTGAAAGCACCTCCATCACACCATTGAAACCACCTCCACCACACCACTGAAAGCACCTCCATCACACAATTGAAACCACCTCAATCACACCATTGAAACCACCTCCATCACACCACTGAAACCACCTCCATCACATCACTGAAACCACCTCCATCACACCATTGAAACCACCTCCATCACACCATTGAAACCACCTCCATCACACCACTGAAACCACCTCCATCACATCACTAAAACCACCTCCATCACACCACTGAAATCACCTCCATCACACCACTGAAACCACCTCCATCACACCATTGAAACCACCTCCATCACACCACTAAAACCACCTCCACCACATCACTGAAACCACATCCATCACACCATTGAAACCACCTCCATCACACCATTGAAACCACCTCCATCACATCACTGAAACCACCTCCATCACACCACTGAAACCACCTCCATCACATCACTAAAACCACCTCCATCACACCACTGAAACCACCTCCATCACTAAAACCACCTCCACCACACCATTGAAACCACCTCCATCACACCATTGAAACCACCTCCATCACATCACTGAAACCACCTCCATCACACCACTGAAACCACCTCCATCACATCACTAAAACCACCTCCATCACACCACTGAAACCACCTCCATCACTAAAACCACCTCCACCACACCATTGAAACCACCTCCATCACACCACTAAAACCACCAACATCACACCATTGAAACCACCTCCATTACACCATTAAAACCACTTCTATCACACCATTGAAACCACATCCATCACATCACTGAAACCACCTCCATTGCACCATTTCAAAAAGATGTATTCAAAATGCTACCAGTCAAACTTTCTGCAAAAGTAAAGGCCTTTATATCACTCTTAATGCTACATTATTCCCAACACAGATACAAATTATTCATAAAGATGATAGACTGATCTTATCAATTTTGTAAACCCTTTTTAGATGCTTCACTCAGTTTCACGCTTGAAGAATGAAATATTCATACATTGTGAGGTATTTTATGATAAGCATTTCAAGTGATATGTCCACTTCTTGACTATATCTTAATCCATTCATGTTTGTACAACCTTACGTGATGGATGGATACTAATAAATTAATATTCATTGCCTTAACCCTTACTCTATCATGCGCCGATAATATCACCGTTTTTAAACCACCTTTTTACTAAGAATAAAATCGAGACTCTACCAAAGTCCTATAGGAATATCTTGGTATCATTTTAAAGTACTCAAATATTGCTTTTACAAAATGTAACTTTTTATAGGAGTCATATAACAGATTTTTTAGAAGAAGTTGCTTGAAAATGGGTTAAAACTCAAAAATTGCTTAAAAAATGGCGATTGTTTTTATCCATTTAAATCTTACAATAACTTCAAGATCACATTTTTTCTTCAAAATCAAACACACAAGTCCTAAGACATTATAGTATTGATATCTGGTCTAATTCTTATAATCCCTACCTGGAATCGTTTGCTCTGAAGAAATTTCTTCATAATTTCATGAATTTTTACCATCTTTGACCCTATTAAAAAAAAAAATCCTGTACCAAAACTGTATATTGCACATGCTTCGCTATACAAAACTGCTTGCAATTTTCTTTCATTTAATAAATAAGTAAAGGCGTACCCCCCCTATATTTGGATCCATTACTATACTATAATTAAATTTCACCACATCGTATTCAATGATTACGTAGTATAGTGGTAATAAACGCGACTAGCACACGAGCGCACCAGGTTCGAGTCCCGCTGAGACTACTGCATTGTCATTTTTCTGCTGTGGTTTTCAGGTGTCATTTTGACTAAAAACAATTTTAGTATTTTTTCATCTTTCCCTTCTTGCTAAAAATCATAGATTAGCATCATTGGAAAGTAATTTTTTTATAAAGAATCTAAATATGTAACACAAATCTCTGTTTTCATTATTCACAAGAAATTATACTTATGCAAAGATTCACCTATTTGCTGACCAAATTTAGCCAAAAATTGCTTAAATTGCATATTTCTTCCCAATTTTTCCTAGTTTGGCTTTGATTACTCAAAAATCAATATCTTAGCTTTCATTTAAACCAAACTTGTAATGAAAGGAAAGTTGTCAAAAATGTATATAAAACAAGTTACGAAAATTGTGCTTGCATTTTTCAAAGCCTGGTAGAGTAAGGGTTAATTAATGAGATTCAGAAATGAACGCATTTGTGATAAAACCTGCTAACACTGGCAGTTCTGTAATCTACAGCAAGAATAATCATTTGCTGACTAAGAACCATTTTACAAGAAGAAAAACAACCTTACATCACATAGCATCATATTATGTCACGAAACAGAACAAAACAACACCAAATGCTGCTCAAACAGGCACAAGCTCACAACACCAAATGCCACATTACATTACAACAAATCACCTTTCTGTTTATCAACAACAATATTAAAAGAGAGAGTAACTCCCAACCAAAACTGTAATAAAGGAAAGACATGTTATACATCAAATACAAAGGCTGAATTGTAATAAATAAGTGAGCACCAATATTTTGTTTTCTTGGAAAGGTAAAAATAAAGATCTCTTTTGTACAGGCATTCACCAAGGTTCCTCAGATTCTGAAAAGAAAAGAAAAAACATAATGGTATGAATCAAACTGAAGATATTTAAACCAAAACAGAGGAATTACTTACATTGTAGACCCGTGACAGACATGTGTAAAACAGAGAAATTACTTACATTGTATACCCATGACAGACATGTGTAAAATGGGGGAATTACTTGCATTGAATACCCATGACAGACATGTGTAAAACAGAGAAATTACTTACATTGTATACCCATGGCAGACATGTGTCAGGATTTATGCAGATGGATGCTTCTTCTAAGGTGTTCAATTGATTTTCAAACAATGCAAGTCCCTGCTCAGTGATTTCAACTGACCAAGAACTCCTTTCCTAAACTTATGAGATGTGTGTTTGAATTCAACATACAATGTCAAAAACTCTTTGAAACTTTGAACAGTCAATGAGTTATACCTGATGATTCCACCCTTGTTGCACCAATTCTATCAGGTGGGGGGAACTAAGCATCTTCCAGCTTGAGCATGGATCTTGAAAGAATAAAAGCTTGGGCAGACAAATGGAAGGTAACCTTTAAAACTTCAAAATGTAAGGCCTTTGTAATTTCTAGGAAGAGGGAACCTGCTAAGCCTATGCACTTTGTTCTTTGGAAACTGCAAGTTAGATATTAAGAAGGAGCTTGACATACTTCGTGTTACAATAGACAGCAAAAGCTTGACATACTTGGTGTTACAAAAGACAGCAAGAGCTTGACATATGGCTAGGAGCACTGTAGGCAGGGCCACTGTAGGCAGGGCCACTGTAGGCAGGGCCACTGTAGGCAGGGCCACTGTAGGCAGGGCCACTGTAGGCAGGGCCACTGTAGGCAGGGCCACTGTAGGCAGGGCCACTGTAGGCAGGGCCACTGTAGGCAGGGCCACTGTAGGCAGGGCCACTGTAGGCAGGGCCACTGTAGGCAGGGCCACTGTAGGCAGGGCCACTGTAGGCAGGGCCACTGGGCCACTGCAGGCAGGGCCACTGCAGGCAGGGCCACTGTAGGCAGGGCCACTGCAGGCAGGGCCACTGCAGGCAGGGCCACTGCAGGCAGGGCCACTGCAGGCAGGGCCACTGCAGGCAGGGCCACTGCAGGCAGGGCCACTGCAGGCAGGGCCACTGTGAGGCAGGGCCACTGCAGGCAGGGCCACTGTAGGCAGCCACTGCAGGCAGGGCCACTGTAGGCAGGGCCACTGTAGGCAGGGCCACTGTAGGCAGGGCCACTGTAGGCAGGGCCACTGTAGGCAGGGCCACTGTAGGCAGGGCCACTGTAGGCAGGGCCACTGTAGGCAGGGCCACTGTAGGCAGGGCCACTGTAGGCAGGGCCACTGTAGGCAGGGCCACTGCAGGCAGGGCCACTGCAGGCAGGGCCACTGCAGGCAGGGCCACTGCAGGCAGGGCCACTGCAGGCAGGGCCACTGCAGGCAGGGCCACTGCAGGCAGGGCCACTGCAGGCAGGGCCACTGCAGGCAGGGCCACTGCAGGCAGGGCCACTGCAGGCAGGGCCACTGCAGGCAGGGCCACTGCAGGCAGGGCCACTGCAGGCAGGGCCACTGCAGGCAGGGCCACTGCAGGCAGGGCCACTGCAGGCAGGGCCACTGCAGGCAGGGCCACTGCAGGCAGGGCCACTGCAGGCAGGGCCACTGCAGGCAGGGCCACTGTAGGCAGGCCACTGTAGGCAGGGCCACTGTAGGCAGGGCCACTGTAGGCAGGGCCACTGCAGGCAGGGCCACTGCAGGCAGGGCCACTGCAGGCAGGGCCACTGCAGGCAGGGCCACTGCAGGCAGGGCCACTGCAGGCAGGGCCACTGCAGGCAGGGCCACTGCAGGCAGGGCCACTGCAGGCAGGGCCACTGCAGGCAGGGCCACTGCAGGCAGGGCCACTGCAGGCAGGGCCACTGCAGGCAGGGCCACTGCAGGCAGGGCCACTGCAGGCAGGGCCACTGCAGGCAGGGCCACTGCAGGCAGGGCCACTGCAGGCAGGGCCACTGTAGGCAGGGCCACTGCAGGCAGGGCCACTGCAGGCAGGGCCACTGCAGGCAGGGCCACTGCAGGCAGGGCCACTGCAGGCAGGGGCAGGGCCACTGCAGGCAGGGCCACTGTAGGCAGGGCCACTGTAGGCAGGGCCACTGTAGGCAGGGCCACTGTAGGCAGGGCCACTGTAGGCAGGGCCACTGTAGGCAGGGCCACTGTAGGCAGGGCCACTGTAGGCAGGGCCACTGTAGGCAGGGCCACTGTAGGCAGGGCCACTGTAGGCAGGGCCACTGTAGGCAGGGCCACTGTAGGCAGGGCCACTGTAGGCAGGGCCACTGTAGGCAGGGCCACTGTAGGCAGAACCACTGTAGGCAGAACCACTGTAGGCAGAACCACAGCAGAACCACTCAGGCAGAACCACTGTAGGCAGAACCACTGTAGGCAGAACCACTGTAGGCAGAACCACTGTAGGCAGAACCACTGTAGGCAGAACCACTGTAGGCAGAACCACTGTAGGCAGAACCACTGTAGGCAGAACCACTGTAGGCAGAACCACTGTAGGCAGAACCACTGTAGGCAGAGCTCAGGTTTGAAGTATCCTGGAATATGCAAGCTTAGCTTGGATGAATGCAACCCTGCAACCCTGGGTCTTCTCAACACCATCCAAAGGAAGGCACTGAAAATTAGAGGTGCGGACGAGGCTACTGCCACAAACATGCTCTCTATCAATAGCCTCCACCACAGTGGACAGGCTGCAGCAGTTACTGCATTGTACAAGATGCACACTAGCCTTTGCCCTGCAGACCTTCAGTCATTTTGCCTACACTTTATGTCAGACGGCATACCACAAGATCAAGTACGTCCGCACCCGATCATGCCCTCTCCTTGCATGCCTACTACTAGGACAAACTCTCTAGACAAAAGTTTCCTCCATACTGCCACCAGAATATGGAATACCTTCCAGTTGATGCTGTTGGTAATATAACAGATAATGGCATCCAAGCTTTTAAGACCTGTGTCCATAGTTACCTCCTGTCTGTGAGATGATTGAGGGCTTTAAGCTGATTGTAGTGGTTGGCAGCTATATTGGGGGGCTTTAAGCTGATTGTAGTGGTTGGCAGCTATATTGCGGGCTTTAAGCTGATTGTAGTGGTTGGCAGCTATATTGCGGGCTTTAAGCTGATTGTAGTGGTTGGCAGCTATATTGCGGGCTTTAAGCTGATTGTAGTGGTTGGCAGCTATATTGCGGGCTTTAAGCTGATTGTAGTGGTTGGCAGCTATATTGCGGGCTTTAAGCTGATTGTAGTGGTTGGCAGCTATAATGCGGGCTTTAAGCTGATTGTAGTGGTTGGCAGCTATAATGCGGGCTTTAAGCTGATTGTAGTGGTTGGCAGCTATAATGCGGGCTTTAAGCTGATTGTAGTGGTTGGCAGCTATATTGGGGGGCTTTAAGCTGATTGTAGTGGTTGGCAGCTATATTGGGGGGCTTTAAGCTGATTGTAGTAGTTGGCAGCTATATTGCTGCATATTATTGGACTGCCTTGGTTATGTGATGTTTTTATTTCCCTTGTACAAGATGTTTTCCATTTCTGCTTTTGCTTTACAGTTCTATTTGTGGTTTATTCATTTTTATTTCTCTGAATAGCAGGAACCTTTTGATTGGCCCATCTGAGGAGCTACATACTTATCTTCTGGTGTGGCTATTGTTCACACTTGCATTCTATATACAAACAAAATACCTCAGCAATGAAAGCAGCTTACTAAAATAATACAGACTTTTCTACTGACAGGCATTTACTATTGTACTCTACACACTAATGAGAAAGCTATACCTTTAATGTCACTTGTACTCTATCCACTAATTAGAAAGCTATCTTTTACTCTACCCACTAATGAGAAAGCCAAACCTTTAATGTCACCTGTACTCTACCCACTAATGAGAAAGCCAAACCTTTAATGTCACTTGTACTCTACACACTAATGAGAAAGCTATACCTTTAATGTCACTTTTACTCTACACACCAATGAGAAAGCCAAACCTTTAATGTCACTTGTACTCTACACACCAATGAGAAAGCCAAACCTTTAATGTCACCTGTACTCTACCCACTAATGAGAAAGCCAAACCTTTAATGTCACTTGTACTCTACACACTAATGAGAAAGCTATACCTTTAATGTCACTTTTACTCTACACACCAATGAGAAAGCCAAACCTTTAATGTTACTTGTACTCTACACACTAATGAGAAAGCCATACCTTTAATATCACTTGTACTCTACACACTAATGAGAAAGCCATACCTTTAATGTCACTTGTACTCTACCCACTAATATAAAAGCTATACCTTTAATGTCAATTGTACTCTACCCACTAATGAGAAAGCCAAACCTTTAATGTCACTTGTACTCTACCCACTAATGAGAAAGCCAAACCTTTAATGTCACATGTACTCTACACACCAATGAGAAAGCCAAACCTTTAATGTTACTTGTACTCTGCCCACTAATGGCACAGCTATACCTTTAATGTCACTTGTACTCTACACACTAATGAGAAAGCTATACCTTTAATGTCACTTTTACTCTACACACCAATGAGAAAGCCAAACCTTTAATGTCACTTGTACTCTACACACTAATGAGAAAGCCAAACCTTTAATGTCACTTGTACTCTACACACTAATGAGAAAGCTATCTTTTACTCTACCCACTAATGAGAAAGCCAAACCTTTAATGTCACCTGTACTCTACCCACTAATGAGAAAGCCAAACCTTTAATGTCACTTGTACTCTACACACTAATGAGAAAGCTATACCTTTAATGTCACTTTTACTCTACACACCAATGAGAAAGCCAAACCTTTAATGTCACTTGTACTCTACACACCAATGAGAAAGCCAAACCTTTAATGTCACCTGTACTCTACCCACTAATGAGAAAGCCAAACCTTTAATGTCACTTGTACTCTACCCACTAATGAGAAAGCCAAACCTTTAATGTTACTTGTACTCTACACACTAATGAGAAAGCCAAACCTTTAATGTCACTTGTACTCTACACACTAATGAGAAAGCTATCTTTTACTCTACCCACTAATGAGAAAGCCAAACCTTTAATGTCACCTGTACTCTACCCACTAATGAGAAAGCCAAACCTTTAATGTCACTTGTACTCTACACACTAATGAGAAAGCTATACCTTTAATGTCACTTTTACTCTACACACCAATGAGAAAGCCAAACCTTTAATGTCACTTGTACTCTACACACCAATGTACTTTACCCACTAATGAGAAAGCCAAACCTTTAATGTCACCTGTACTCTACCCACTAATGAGAAAGCCAAACCTTTAATGTCACTTGTACTCTACCCACTAATGAGAAAGCCAAACCTTTAATGTTACTTGTACTCTACACACTAATGAGAAAGCCATACCTTTAATATCACTTGTACTCTACACACTAATGAGAAAGCCATACCTTTAATGTCACTTGTACTCTACCCACTAATATAAAAGCTATACCTTTAATGTCAATTGTACTCTACCCACTAATGAGAAAGCCAAACCTTTAATGTCACTTGTACTCTACACACTAATGAGAAAGCCATACCTTTAATGTCACTTGTACTCTACACACTAATGAGAAAGCTATACCTTTAATGTCACTTGTACTCTACACACTAATGAGAAAGCCATACCTTTAATGTCACTTTTACTCTACACACCAATGAGAAAGCCATACCTTCACACTAATGAAAAAGCTAAACCTTTAATGTCACTTGTACTCTACACACTTATGAGAAAGCCAAACCTTTAATGTCACTTGTACTCTACACACTAATGAGAAAGCCATATCTTTAATGTCACTTGTACTCTGCCCACTAATGGCACAGCTATACCTTTAATGTCACATGTACTCTACACACTGAAGCCAAACCTTTAATGTCACGTGTACTCTACACAATAATGAGAAAGCCAAACCTTTAATGTCACTTGTACTCTACACATTAATGAGAAAGCCATACCTTTAATGTCACTTGTACTTTATCCACTAATGAGAAATCCATACCTTTAATGTCACTTGCACTCTACACAATAATGAGAAAGCTATACCTTAAATGTCACGTGTACTCTACACACTAATGAGAAAGCTATACCTTTAATGTCACTTGTACTCTACACACTAATGAAAAAGCAAACCTTTTAATGTCACTTGTACTCTGCTCACTAATGAGAAAGCTATACCTTTAATGTCACTTTTACTCTACACACTAATGAGAAAGTTATACCTTTAATGTCACTTGTACTCTACCCACTAATTAGAAAGCTATCTTTTACTCTACCCACTAATTAGAAAGCCAAACCTTTAATGTCACATGTACTCTACACACTAATGAGAAAGCCATACCTGTAATGTCACTTGTACTCTACCCACTAATGAGAAAGCCAAACCTTTAATGTCACTTGCACTCTACACATTAATGAGAAAGCCATACCTTTAATGTCACTTGTACTCTATCCACTAATGAGAAAGCCATACCTTTAATGTCATTTGCACTCTACACAATAAATAGAAAGCTATACCTTTAATGTCACGTGTACTCTACCCACTAATAAGAAAGCCATACCTTTATTGTCATAACACTTGAAGCTGGAGCGTTTGACCTTTTGTTCTTGATGGAAAGCATTTACCACAGTACCCACCACATTGACCTGCTAACCTCTGGTAATTCTGAGAGAAAGAAAGAAATAATCATTAAGTGTTCCCCTGATAACTGCTTGTAATTCTGAGCATACCATATCCCACTGTCTAACAGGGTCATGTTCTAAATCTCTAGAAACACAGCTTAAGGCACAGGCAGACAATCATGACATGTATAGCATATTATTAGCAACATGCCACCTGAATCACTTCACTGTAGTCTTTATATAGATATAAGATATACAAATATAAGATACTGAGAAGAAAAGTTTATTTTGGGGCAGAGATGATGAAATGCATTATCAAGGAGTTGCATTCATGTTATTAAAGAAAGCTGAACAGACACTACTAGAATGGAACCCTATAAAAGAGAGGTTGATTTACGCAAGGTTTTTCTCAAAGTATTGTCAATCATTCAAGTATATGCTCCAACAAATGATGCAACTGATGAAGACAAGAAAGCTTTTTATGATCAGTCACAAGCCTTGGTAGATGGAGTTCCCAAGCATGACCTATAACTCATGAAGGGTGATTGAATGCCAAAGTAGGATGTAATAATGATGATTATGTTAATGTTATTGGAAGTCATGGCATTGGTGAAAGGCATGGCATTGGTGAAAGGAATGCTAATGGTGAAAGGCTAATGGAATTCTGTGGTATCAACAATTTATTGGTGATTGGAACAATTTGTCCACATAAACTCATTCATAAACAGACCTGGACTTCCCCAGGAGGGAGGACAAAGAACCAAATTGATCATGTGCTTGTACCAAAGCAACACAAAACCTCCATATCAGACACAAGAGTGATGAGAGGGGCTGGCATTTAAAGCGATCACCACTTAATACGGACCAGGATCCGATTGAAACTGAAAGGAAAACAGATAACAAAGACATGTCGACCCAAGTATGATACCATCAAGTTACAGCAACCAGCAATCAGAGAAGAGTTTTCAGTTGAAGTACGAAATAGATATGAAGTTTTACAAGACTGCTGTGGTGAGACTGAAGTACCCTGATAACATTAAAGAAGTTAAGAGTAAGTGGCAGATATTTGAAGAGGTATACAATGGGGCTGCCAAGAAGGCTGGATGTAGAAGAGGAAGGAATACCACCGAGCAAATTTTCATCCCGCCCAACATTTTAGGACAGGTGGCTGAATGGCAGTCAACCATATATATTGCCCTTGTTGACTTTGAGAAGGCGTTTGTCTTAGTGCACAGAACGAGCCTCTGGAAAATAATAGCAGCCTATGGTATTCCACAAAAGATAATATGTTTGATTAAAGTGTTATATGAATACAGTGTATGTGCACTTATAGATGGTGGTGTGGAATTTGAATGGTTTGAAGTCAAAAGTGGTGTAAAGCAAGGTGATGTAATGTCAGGGTTTCTTTTTCTGATGGTGGTAGACTGGGTGATGAGCAAAATGACTGATGATAACAGGAATAGAATTAGATGGAAGTTCATGTCAACCCTTGAGGACTTAGATTTTGCTAATGATATCGCTCTACTTTCATCTACATATCAGCACATGCAACCAAAGAGACCAGGCTCAATCAGTATGCTGTACAAACTGGGCTAAGAATTAATAAGGATAAGACAGAGCTCATGAAAGTTAACAGCAAATGTGCAAACAAATTTTATATCAATAACCAACAAGTAAATGAAATAAACAAGTACAGATACCTTGGTGCAACAGTAAGCTTACAAAGTGGTGGCAAGGAAGATATCCAAAACATAATATCTGAAGCAAGAGTAGCATTTATGAAGTTAAATAAGATATGGAACTAAAGCACATTCTCAATATATACAAAACTATGACTGTTTAACTTTCTTGTTACGTCTGTACTCTTGTATGGTTGCGAGACATGGAGAGTTAATGTAGCAGATAATAAAAAGCTGAATACATTTATGTTTTAATGCTACAAGAGAATTTTGAAGATCAGATGGCCATATGTAATATCTGACGATGAAAAACTGAGAATCACTGAACATAACCAAAATCAGCACTGAAGTAAAAAAGAAGAAGGTGGAGGTGGATTGGTCATGTGATGCTCATGAGCACTTTTAAGCACTGTGTGACAGCTATGATGTGGAAAACAGAGGGTAGAAGGGAAGTTGGTCATCCTAAAACAACCTGGAGAAGGACAGTCAAGAAGGCGAGGAAAGTGATGGGATGGAGCTCGTGGGCAGAAGACAAGTTGCAAATAACACAGTCCAGTGGAGAAAGTGCACTGCATACTTATGGACCAGGAGGCCTGAAGAGAGAGACTAGGTGAGGTGAGAAGAAATTTAATCCAGAGATTAGTCTATATTTTCAGGAATTTAATGATTCCATAATATATGTTCATGTTGAGAGAGGTGCACATCAGAGCTTGCAGAGAGCACCTCACATGCCCAAATCAAGCTAAAGTAGAGCTTGCAGAGAACTCCTGACATGTCCAAATCAGGATCAACTAGAGTTTGCAGAGGAACCCCTGGCATGCCCAAATCAAGCTAAACTAGAGCTTGCAGAGAGCCCGTGACATGCCCAAATCCAGGCTAAATCAGAGCTTGCAGAGAGTCTCTGACATGTGAAAATTCAGGCTAAACTAGAGCTTGTAGAGGGCCCTTGACATGCCCAAATCAGGTTAAACTAGAGCTTGCAGAGAGCCTCTGACATGCCCAAATTCAGCCTAAACTAGAGCTTGCAGGAGCACCTGATATGCCCACATTCAGGCTAAATTAAAGCTTGCAGAGGAGCCCCTGACATGCTCAAATTCAGGCTAAATTAGAGCTTGCAGCGAGCCCCTGACATGCCCAAATTCAGGCTAAACTAGACCTTGCAGAGAGCCCCTGACATGGCCAATTCGGACTAAATTAGAGCTTGTAGAGAGCACTTGACATGCCCAAATTCAGACTAAACTAGAGCTTGCAGAGAGCCTCTGACATGCCCAAATTCAGGCTAAATTAAAGCTTGCAGAAAGCCCCTAAAATACTCAAATTCAGGCTAAACTGAGCTTGCAGAACCCGTAACATGCCCAAATTCAGGCTAAAGTAGAGCTTGCATAGAGCCCCTGACTTGCACAAATTCAGGCTAAATTAGAGCTTGCAGAAAACCCCCGACATGCTCAAATTCAGGCTAAACTAGAGCTTGCAGAAAGCCCCTGACATGCCCAAATTTAGGCTAAATTACAGCTTGCAAAAAGCACCTGACATGCTCAAATTCAGGCTAAACTAGAGCTTGCAGAGGGCCCTTGACATGCCCAAATCAGGCTTAACTAGAACTTGCAGAGAGCCTCTGACATATCCAAATTCAGCCTAAACTAGAACTTGCAGAGAGCCTCTGACATGCCCAAATTCAGGCTAAATTAAAGCTTGCAACGAACCCCTGACATGCCCAAATTCAGGCTTAACTAGAGCTTGCAGAGAGCCCCTGACATGGCCAAATTTAGTCTAAACTAGAGCTTGCAGAGAGCCCCTGACTTGGCCAATTTGGGCTAAATTAGAGCTCACAGAGAGCACCTGACATGCCCAAATTCAAGCTAAACTAGAGCTTGCAGAGAGCCCCTGACATGCCCACATTCAGGCTAAACTAAAGCTTGCAGAGAGCCCCTGACATGCTCAAATTCAGGCTAAACTAGAGCTTGCAGAGAGCCCCTGACAGACTAACCTAGAACTTGCAGAGAACCTGTGACATGCTCAAATTCAGGCTAAACTAGAACTTGCAGAGAGCCCCTGACATGCCCAAATTCCGTCTAAACTAGAGCTTTTAGAGAGCCTCTGACATGCCCACATTCAGGCTAAATTAGAGCTTGCAGAGGAGCCTCTGACATGCTCAAATTCAGGTTAATTAGAGCTTGCAGAGAGCACCTGACATGCCCAAATTCAGGCTAAATTAGAGCTTGCAGAGTGCCCCTGACATGGCCAAATTCAGGCTAAATTAGAGCTTGCAGAAAGCTCCTAACATGCTCAAATTCAGGCTAAACTAGAGCTTGCAAAGAGCACCTGACATGCCTAAATCAGGCTAAATTTGAGTTTGCAGAGTGCTCTGACATGCTCAAATTCAGGTTAATTATAGCTTGCAGAGAGCCCCTGACATGAAGAAATTAGGCTAAACTAGAACTTGCAGAGAGCCCCTGACATGAACAAATTTAGGCTAAATTACAGTTTGCAGAGAGCACCTGACATGCCCAAATCAGAGCTTGCAGAGTGCTCTGACATGCTCAAATTCAGGTTAATTAGAGCTTGCAGAGAGCCCCTGACATGTCCAAATTCAGGTTAATTAGAGTTTGCAGAGAGCCCCTGACATGAACAAATCAGGCTAAACTAGAGCTTGCAGAGAGCCCTTGACATGCCCAAATTCAGGCTAAATGAGAGCTTGCAGAGTGCCCTGACATGCCCAATTCAAACTAAGTTCAAGCTTGCAGAGTGCCCTGACATGCTTAAATTCAGGTTAATTAGAGCTTGCAGAGTGCTCTAAAATGCTCAATTTAAGATTAATTAGAGCTTGCAGAGAGCACCTCACATGCCCAAATCAGACTAAATTAGAGCTTGCAGAGTGCTCGTACATCCCAAAATTCAGATAAATTAGCGCTTGCAGTGAGCCCCTGACATGCCCACATTAGGCTAAATTAGAGTTTGCAGAGTGCCCTGACATGCCCAAATTCAGGTTAATTAAAGCTTGCAGAGAATTCCTGACATGCCCAAATTTAGGCTAAATTAGAGCTTGCAGAGAGCACCTGACATGCCCAAACCAAGAAATTAGAGGTTGCAGAGTGCCCTAACATGCTTAAATTCAGGTTAATTAGAGCTTGCAGAGAGCACCTGACATGTTCAAATTCAGGTTAATTAGAGCTTGCAGAGAGCACCTGACATGCCCAAATTAGGCTAAATTAGAGCTTGCAGAGTGCCCTGACATGCCCAAATCAGGCTCAATTAGAGCTTGCTGGCTGCCCTGACATGCTCAAATTTAGGTTAATTAGAGCTTGCAGAGAACCCCTGACATGCCCACATTCAGGCTAAATTATAACTTGCAGAGTGCCACGGACATGCTCAAATTCAGGCTACTTTAGAGCTTGCAGAGAGCCCCTGACATGCTCAAATTTAGGCTAAAAAGAGCAGGACAAGTCCCATAATTGCTCACATCTAATACTAGAAGTGGGCTTTAAAGGATAAATTTAGAAGTTAAATCTTTTACATCAGACATGGATGAAGTCAAGTAGCAAATGAATAGCCCGGTTTTATGATCATTTTTATTGGGAAGATAAGTATTATGATCTGCTTGGCGGCTATGTCAGCTATTTAGAATAAGAGTAGGAAAAAGAGACATGTCGAGGGTCTGCTTGGTGGCTATGTCAGCTATTTAAAATAAGAGTAGGAAAGAAAGACATGTTGAGAGTCTGCTTGGCAGCTATGTCAGCTGTTTAAAATAAGAGCAGGAAAGGAAGACATGTTGAGAGTCTGCTTGGCAGCTATATCAGCTGTTTAAAATAAGAGTAGGAAAGGAAGACATGTTAAGGGTCTGCTTGGCAGCTATGTCAGCTGTTTAAAATAAGAGTAGGAAAGGAAGACATGTTAAGGGTCTGCTTGGCAGCTATGTCAGCTATTTAAAATAAGAGTAGGAAAGGAAGACATGTTGAGAGTCTGCTTGGCAGCTATGTCAGCTGTTTAAAATAAGAGTAGGAAAGGAAGACATGTTGAGAGTCTGCTTGGCAGCTATGTCAGCTGTTTAAAATAAGAGTAGGAAAAAGAGACATGTTGAGGGTCTGCTTGGCAGCTATGTCAGCTGTTTAAAATACGAGTAGGAAAGGAAGACATGTTGAGAGTCTGCTTGGCAGCTATGTCAGCTGTTTAAAATACGAGTAGGAAAGGAAGACATGTTGAGGGTCTGCTTGGCAGCTATGTCGGCTGTTTAAAATACGAGTAGGAAAGGAAGACATGTTGAGGGTCTGCTTGGCAGCTATGTCCGCTGTTTAAAATAAGAGTAGGAAAGGAAGACATGTTGAGGGTCTGCTTGGCAGCTATGTCAGCTGTTTAAAATACGAGTAGGAAAGGAAGACATGTTGAGAGTCTGCTTGGCAGCTATGTCAGCCGTTTAAAATAAGAGTAGGAAAGGAAGACATGTTGAGGGTCTGCTTGGCAGCTATGTCAGCTGTTTAAAATAAGAGTAGGAAAGGAAGACATGTTGAGGGTCTGCTTGGCAGCTATGTCAGCTGTTTAAAATAAGAGTAGGAAAGGAAGACATGTTGAGGGTCTGCTTGGCAGCTATGTCAGCTGTTTAAAATAAGAGTAGGAAAGGAAGACATGTTGAGGGTCTGCTTGGCAGCTATGTCAGCTGTTTAAAATACGAGTAGGAAAGGAAGACATGTTGAGAGTCTGCTTGGCAGCTATGTCAGCTGTTTAAAATACGAGTAGGAAAAAGAGACATGTTGAGGGTCTGCTTGGCAGCTATGTCAGCTGTTTAAAATAAGAGTAGGAAAGGAAGACATGTTGAGGGTCTGCTTGGCAGCTATGTCAGCTGTTTAAAATAAGAGTAGGAAAGGAAGACATGTTGAGGGTCTGCTTGGCAGCTATGTCAGCTGTTTAAAATAGGAAAGGAAGACATGTTGAGGTCTGCTTGGCAGCTAGTAGCTGTTTAAAATAAGAGTAGGAAAGGAAGACATGTTGAGGGTCTGCTTGGCAGCTATGTCAGCTGTTTAAAATACGAGTAGGAAAGGAAGACATGTTGAGAGTCTGCTTGGCAGCTATGTCAGCTGTTTAAAATAAGAGTAGGAAAAAGAGACATGTTGAGGGTCTGCTTGGCAGCTATGTCAGCTGTTTAAAATAAGAGTAGGAAAGGAAGACATGTTGAGGGTCTGCTTGGCAGCTATGTCAGCTGTTTAAAATAAGAGTAGGAAAGGAAGACATGTTGAGAGTCTGCTTGGCAGCTATGTCAGCTGTTTAAAATACGAGTAGGAAAGGAAGACATGTTGAGGGTCTGCTTGGCAGCTATGTCGGCTGTTAAAATACGAGTAGGAAAGGAAGACATGTTGAGGGTCTGCTTGGCAGCTATGTCAGCTGTTTAAAATAAGAGTAGGAAAGGAAGACATGTTGAGGGTCTGCTTGGCAGCTATGTCAGCTGTTTAAAATATGAGTAGGAAAGGAAGACATGTTGAGAGTCTGCTTGGCAGCTATGTCAGCTGTTTAAAATAAGAGTAGGAAAGGAAGACATGTTGAGGGTCTGCTTGGCAGTTATGTCAGCTGTTTAAAATAAGAGTAGGAAAGGAAGACATGTTGAGGGTCTGCTTGGCAGCTATGTCAGCTGTTTAAAATAAGAGTAGGAAAGGAAGACATGTTGAGGGTCTGCTTGGCAGCTATGTCAGCTGTTTAAAATAAGAGTAGGAAAGGAAGACATGTTGAGGGTCTGCTTGGCAGCTATGTCAGCTGTTTAAAATACGAGTAGGAAAGGAAGACATGTTGAGGGTCTGCTTGGCAGCTATGTCAGCTGTTTAAAATAAGAGTAGGAAAGGAAGACATGTTGAGGGTCTGCTTGGCAGCTATGTCAACTTTAAGTTACACAGGATGCCCACATGGTTAGGGATCCAGCTAATCTTGTCACATAGTGGAGAAGCTGGGGTATTTTTTAATGCTAAGGTTGGATGTTCCTATTCATCTATAGAGGTAGCCATAATGTATTTAGTCTCATAGGTCAATTGCTGTTATCCCCGATCCTCACCTCCAAGGCATAGTTCCAATGGGATAAGAGCTTCTTGAATAAGGTACCAGACCATTGCGCTCCACAGTAATATTGGTACTCATTTGTAGACTCAAGGTTCCCTGTTCAAGGACCAAATACATGACCTGTGGCAGGGATTAAAGACAGTGCTTTCTATACTTCCCAAGTTAGCCACCACTGACTGAAATATACCTCTGATCACTACTGACTGGACATCAGCCGAAACACCTATTAACCCTTACTCTACCAGAGCATTTACAGTGTTATTTTAGGGAACTTTTTAGAACGGGGGCTTTTTCACAAATTTATTTTCATTTTCTGCTGTAACAAGTTTATGTTATGTGAAAGCTAAGACTTTGGACTTTGACTTTGTGATATTCTGCTCTCGTGGATAATAACAAAAAAAATAATTGATAGAATTGATGAATTGTTGAAAGAAAGACCTTTCATTTGATACTACTTTTGAATTTTTTGGAGCAAGGAAAAAATTAATGTGTCAATTTTTAATTTTGTGACCCAAAAATTGACCTCCGATTTTGCCAATAATCTATCTGATAGGATTTGGCACTGTACTTTCCTATAAACATGCATTGTTCCTTTCTATGATGCACAAAACTAATATGATATAAAATGGAAATGTTTACACTATTATTTAAATGAAAATGTTATGCAAATGATATGCAAATTAGATAATTTACCTCATTTATTATGCACAGAGTTGAAATTGTCAGTTTCTGACCCAATTTCAGCCATTAGCAGCTTTGAAAATATTTTTATTTAATCAGGTTATGCTGAATGTCTTGTAGAAACTTACTTCTGTTGATTCCTTTAAGAATTCCCGGTGAAAAGGTACTCAAAAATGGTTCAGAGCATCAGTAATCATGTTGCATTGCCAAACTTGGTCTCCATCATTGACAGTTGGTACCGCATATGATATGTCAAGAAATTTGTCCAAATACAGAAAAATACTTATGAGAAATACAATTTCAATTGTTTCCAAGGAAGTACGGGAGGGGGTGTTGGGGTGGGTTTCTGGCTTTTTTTTTTTATTGGAAAGGGGACCAGGGGTAATGCCATCCCCCCAAAACATAGCCCCCTTCCAGGATCTAAACTGCTTCAAAATAAAGGATTCCCTCTAAATGGGATTGCTTTGCCCCAACATGGGTCTCTTTCCCCAACATGGGACCCTTTCCCCTTCATTTTTTTAAATTCTACTCCACTATGCCACAACCTCACAACATGGAATTGGGATTTTGCGAAATAGGTATATGGGCTCTGTTGCACTACAAATTAGGGGTTTTTCATCCAAAATTACTATGAAAAGGACAATTCGTGTTTATCACGTCGAATTTTAGTGACTCATTTAATTGTTTATAATCCTTACACAAGTAAATAATCCCAGCTGAATTATAGCGTTTTATTTGCAAGAAATGCGCACTAGGCTATGCGCAATGTTAGTCACATTAGAAGTTTGAAAAATGCACTCACAATTTCAGAAATTTGAGAAAGCATGGTATCTATTTCAGCTGGTTCTGATATTCCCTGGGCCTCTTCTGGGTTGGGTCCAGGCACTAAAAGATCTCCATCACTGTTAATAAGCCTTCTGACTCTTCCTCATCCTCAGTTTCACTTTGAAACAAGATTCGGAATGCACGTTCTTCTGTCATCTCAGCGTAAATGTCAAAAAGTCTAAAAATAACTTTAGTCCCATAGCTATAACACATTCTTATCGAGGGTATACATCTTTTATTGCAGCGATCCATGTGAAAGCCATTTTTTTCACTACAGAATGCTGTTTAAACTTTTCATTATTATATAGGGGTGGATTACACAATTTTTTAACAAACAAGGTCAAAAAATCACCAAAAATCACATTTTAAATATTTTACAAATGACTAGGTATGAGCAAAATTCCATTAGATTTGGACAATATCACGAGTCTACATATTATATATCAAAAAAAAAAAGACAATCTAAATTTATTTTCCAAGCAATTTTTGTCAATTTTTCAAAAATATCCACTTTTTAGGACATTTTAAACAAAAAGTAAAATTTCTGACTGTTTGAAAAAAAAAGTGAGTATAGCTAGATATACCCGTCGCTCCCCACCCCCAAATTTTTTTTATTTTTTTATTATAAAAGGTTTTTCCAAGATCCTTGCAATGTAGCTATCTATTGGCACCCCTATAGAATGTTGGTAAGGTCCTAATTGTTTTTTTATAGAAAATCTAGTTTGAACACAGCAATATTATTGCTGCGTGGTAGAGTAAGTGTTAAGATGTGAGTGAATCACATGCATGACATAAACATTGGGAGCTTACATCTGAGTTGTAAATTCTTTTATGTACTGCATAACCCTGTGTGCTCCACTCCTCTGATGAGCTGACTGCCAGACCTGTATCTTGTAGATCTATGTGGAAACGGCCCTGAGGACACTCTACAGCACTGTAGCAGTCCCCAGCTGTAGCATACGGCACAAACACACCCTGTTTAATAGTGGCAAAAGTGTCATCTGATGCTGTAGAAATAAGAGGAGATAAAAAGTGTCAAACAATTGCACACTGTAGAACAACTCAAACTGAACAGTGTGACCCGCTGAACAACTCAAATTGAACAATGCAACCTGCTGAACAACTCAAATTGAACAATGCAACCTGCTGAACAACTCAAATTGAACAATGTAACCTGCTGAACAACTCAAATTGAACAATGCAACCTGCTGAACAACTCAAATTGAACAATGCAACCTGCTGAACAACTCAAATTGAACAATGCAACCTGCTGAACAACTCAAATTGAACAATGCAACCTGCTGAACAACTCAAACTAAACAGTGTGACCCGCTGAACAACTCAAATTGAACAATGCAACCTGCTGAACAACTCAAATTGAACAATGCAACCTGCTGAACAACTCAAACTGAACAATGCAACCTGCTGAACAACTCAAATTGAACAATGCAACCTGCTGAACAACTCAAACTGAACAGTGTGACCCGCTGAACAACTCAAATTGAACAATGCAACCTGCTGAACAACTCAAATTGAACAATGCAACCTGCTGAACAACTCAAATTGAACAATGTAACCTGCTGAACAACTTAAATTGAACAATGCAACCTGCTGAACAACTCAAATTGAACAATGCAACCTGCTGAACAACTCAAATTAAACAATGCAACCTGCTGAACAACTCAAATTGAACAATGCAACCTGCTGAACAACTCAAATTGAACAATGTAACCTGCTGAACAACTCAAATTGAACAATGTAACCTGCTGAACAACTCAAATTGAACAATGCAACCTGCTAAACAACTCAAATTGAACAATGTAACCTGCTGAACAACTCAAATTGAACAATGCAACCTGCTGAACAACTCAAATTGAACAATGTAACCTGCTGAACAACTCAAATTGAACAGTGTGACCTCCTGCTGAATAATTCAAATTGAACAGTGTGACCTGCTGAACAACCAAAACTGAACAGTGTGACCTGTTGAATTGCAACTTTATTTCTTGTTTTTTATTAATAACTTTTTCAAAGAGTTACACCTGATAAGTGAAAAAAATAATTGTCCATTAACCCATGTTATGGTTGTAGAAATACACTTTTTTTTTTTTTTTTTACTAAAAGGCTTTAATCTTTGTACAGCTTACACCAGGTAAGTGGAATTTTGGGTTTTATTAATTTTCATTTCCTAGATGAAAAGTTGTATATGTTCTCCATTAATCATTTCTATGTTGATTCATTCCTAGCCTTTGAATTATTGGTCAAGTTTGTTATTTCTACATTGCCATCTCGACCAAAGTCATTACACATTACAGTATCAGCGAAATTTACCATTTCTTTGGATCAAAAATTGACATTACAGTACAGCATTATAAAGGTTGAAGCAAAATTCTCCAAAATGTATAGATACAGATGTTCTATACCAATTTGAACAAAACAAAGTGTCCTTACAGCAATGTCATTTTACAAAATGTCCTTACAGCACTGTCATTTTACAAAGTGTCCTTACAGCACCATCATTTTACAAAGTGTCCTTATAGCACTGTCATTTTACAAAGTGTCCTTACAGCCCCATCATATTACTAAGTGTCCTTACAGCACTGTCATTTTACAAAGTGCCTTTACAGCACTGTCATTTTACAAAGTGTCCTTACAGAACTGTCATTTTACAAAGTGTCCTTACAGCACTGTCATTTTACAAAGTGTCCTTACAGCACTGTCATTTTACAAAGCGTCCTTACAGAGCCATCGTTTTACAAAGTGTCCTTACAGCACTGTCATTTTACAAAGTGTCCTTACAGCACTGTCATTTTACAAAGTGTCCTTACAGCACTGTCATTTTACAAAGTGTCCTTACAGCACTGTCATTTTACAAAGTGTCCTTACAGCACTGTCATTTTACAAAGTGTCCTTACAGCACTGTCATTTTACAAAGTGCCTTTACAGCACTGTCATTTTACTAAGTGTCCTTACAGCACCATCATTTTACAAAGTGTCTTTACAGCACCATCATTTTACAAAAAGTCCTAACAGCACTGTCATTTTACAAAGTGTCCTTACAGAACCATCATTTTACAGCACCATCATTTTACAAAGTGTCCTTAAAGCACTGTCATTTACAAAATGTCCTTACAGCACTACAGCACTGTCATTTTACAAAGTGTCCTTACAGCACTGTCATTTTACAAAGTGTCCTTACAGCACTGTCATTTTACAAAGTGTCCTTACAGCACTGTCATTTTACAAAGTGTCCTTACAGCACTGTCATTTTACAAAGTGTCCTTACAGCACTGTCATTTTACAAAGTGCCTTTACAGCACTGTCATTTTACTAAGTGTCCTTACAGCACCATCATTTTACAAAGTGTCTTTACAGCACCATCATTTTACAAAAGTCCTAACAGCACTGTCATTTTACAGTGTCCTTACAGAACCATCATTTTACAGCACCATCATTTTACAAAGTGTCCTTAAAGCACTGTCATTTTACAAAGTGTCCTTACAGCACTGACATTTACAAAATGTCCTTACAGCACTACAGCACTGTCATTTTACAAAGTGTCCTTACAGCACTGCCATTTTACAAAGTGTCCTTACAGCACTGTCATTTTACAAAGTGTCCTTACAGCACTGTCATTTTACAAAGTGTCCTTACAGCACTGTCATTTTACAAAGTGCCTTTACAGCACTGTCATTTTACTAAGTGTCCTTACAGCACTGTCATTTAACAAGCACTGTCATTTTACTAAGTGTCCTTACAGCACTGTCATTTTACAAAGTGTCCTTACAGCACTGTCATTTAACAAAGTGTCTTTACAGCACTGTCATTTTACAAAGCGTCCTTACAGAGCCATCGTTTTACAAAGCGTCCTTACAGCACCATCATTTTACAAAGTGTCCTTACAGCACCATCATTTTACAAAAAATCCTTACAGCACTGTCATTTTACAAAGTGTCCTTACAGCACTGTCATTTTACAAAGTGTCCTTACAGCACTGTCATTTTACAAAGTGTCCTTACAGCACTGTCATTTTACAAAGAGTCCTTACAGCACTATCAGTTAACAAAGTGTCCTTACAGCACTGTCATTTTACAAAGTGTCCTTACAGCATCATCATTTTACAAAGTGTCCTTACAGCACTGTCATTTTACAAAGTGTCCTCACAGCACTGACATTTACAAAATGTCCTTACAGCACCATCATTTTATAAAGTGTCCTTACAGCACTGTCATTTTACAAAGTGTCCTTACAGCACTGTCATTTTACAAAGTGTCCTTACAGCACTGTCATTTTACAAAGTGCCTTTACAGCACTGTCATTTTACAAAGTGCCTTTACAGCACTGTCATTTTACAAAGTGTCCTTACAGCACTGTCATTTTACAAAGTGTCCTTTACAGCACTGTCATTTTACAAAGTGTCCTTACAGCACCGTCACTTTACAAAGTGCCTTTACAGCACTGTCATTTTACAAAGTACCTTTACAGCACTGTTATTTTACAAAGTGTCCTTACAGCACTGTCATTTTACAAAGCGTCCTTACAGAGCCATTATTTTACAAAGTGCCTTTACAGCACTGTCATTTTACAAAGTGTCCTTACAGCACTGTCATTTTACAAAGTGTCCTTACAGCATCATTATTTTACAAAGTGTCCTTACAGCACTGTCATTTTACAAAGTGTCCTTACAGCACTGTCATTTTACAAAGTGTCCTTACAGCACTGTCATTTTACAAAGTGCCTTTACAGCACTGTCATTTTAAAAAGTGCCTTTACAGCACTGTCATTTAACAAATTGTCCTTTACAGCACTGTCATTTTACAAAGTGTCCTTACAGCACCATCATTTTACAAAGTGCCCTTACAGCACTGTCATTTTACAAAGTGTCCTTACAGCACTGTCATTTTTACAAAGTGTCCTTACAGCACTGTCATTTTACAAAGTGCCTTTACAGCACTGTCATTTTACAAAGTGTCCTTACAGCACTGTCATTTTACAAAGTGTCCTTTACAGCACTGTCCTTTTACAAAGTGTCCTTACAGCACCATCATTTTACAAAGTGTCCTTACAACACTGTCATTTTACAAAGTGCCTTTAAAGCACTGTTATTTTACAAAGTGTCCTTACAGCACTGTCATTTTACAAAGCGTCCTTACAGAGCCATCATTTTACAAAGTGCCTTTACAGCACTGTCATTTTACAAAGTGTCCTTACAGCACTGTCATTTTACAAAGTATCCTTACAGCACTGTCATTTTACAAAGTGCCTTTACAGCACTGTCATTTTACAAAGTGTCTTAACAGCACTGTCATTTTACAAAGTACCTTTACAGCACTGTCATTTTACAAAGTGTCCTTACAGCACCATCATTTTACAAAGTGCCCTTACAGCACTGTTATTTTACAAAGTGTCCTTACAGCACTGTCATTTTACAAAGTGCCTTTACAGCACTGTCATTTTACAAAGTGTCCTTACAGCACTGTCATTTTACAAAGTGTCCTTTACAGCACTGTCATTTTACGAAGTGTCCTTACAGCACCATCATTTTACAAAGTGCCTTTACAGCACTGTCATTTTACAAAGTGCCTTTACAGCACTGTCAATTTACAAAGTGTCCTTACAGCACTGTCATTTTACAAAGCGTCCTTACAGAGCCATCATTTTACAAAGTGTCCTTACAGCACTGTCTTTCTACAAAGTGTCCTTACAGCACTGTCATTTTACAAAGTATCCTTACAGTACTGTCATTTTGTTCACATGACTTTCATCAGCTGGAGCTCTCAATTCTATTGAAATTTCTAGGTCAAGGTTCATGTGCTGGTCAATAGTGCCAGAAAGGCTACTTATCATCATATACAACAACATTACAGATTGATTAAAAAAATAATGAGAAAGCAATTATATTGATACTCACTGATTATTTCCAGGGAAGTGATGTTTATTCTAACTTTATTAAATGTTGTGAGTCCAGCCTCTCTGTGTCCAATGTTTGTGCAATCACATGAATCATTACGAAGACCATGGTATGGGCATGCCAATGGTGCAAGTAACCTAAGAATAAGATATTAAATGAACATTAAGAAGACCATGGTATGGACATGCCAATGGTGCAAGTAACCTGAGAATAAGATATTAAATGGACATTAAGAAGACCATGGTATGGGCACACCAATGGTGCAAGTAACCTAAGAATGAGATATTACATGGATATTAAGACCATGGTATGGGCATGCCAATGGTGCAAGTAACATAAGAATAAGATATTAAATGGACATTAAGAAGACCATGGTATGGGCATGTCAATGGTGCAAGTAACCTAAGAATGAGATATTAAATAGACATTACGAAGACCAGACCTCTACCTTGAATTAAAAAGGGGCGGGGTGCTAGACTTGTTGAGGGGTACATTAATGTGCGCAAAGCGCTGTCTTTTCAGCATGGAGTCCAGGGGCCCCCTTAAGGCCCAATCCCATGGTGAAGAAGCTCTGGGATTTTAGCTATAATCTTACTAAAGGATCATCCTGTTGTCACAAATTTGCTTTACTACAAACTGTACAGTTAAAGCAACATAGTAAGATCTGGAAAAACTGTTGAGGATCTGGAAGGGAATGTGCTTTACAATGAAACCAGAATGCACATTTGAACGTTGTTCTGATGCCCAAAATGTACAATGTGCCTTCCACACACAGTAAAGAGATCCACACCCTTTGTAGGATGGATTTAAAAATAGCATTCTTTATTTTCAAGGATAATAAGCAGTTTGAACCCTAACGAGTGGCAACCAACTTACAAGATAGACCCTAACGAGTGGCAACCAAATTACAAGATAAACCCTAACGAGTGGCAACCAACTTACAAGATAAACCCTAACGAGTGGCAACCAACTTACAAGATAAACCCTAACGAGGGGCAACCAACTTACAATAAACCCTAACGAGTGGCAACCAACTTACAAGATAAACCCTAACGAGTGGCAACCAACTTACAAGATAAACCCTAACAAGTGGCAACCAACTTACAAGATAAACCCTAACGAGTGGCAACCAACTTACAAGATAAACCCTAACGAGTGGCAACCAAACAAGATAGACCTAGTGGCAAAATACAAGATCCTAACGAGTGGCAACCAACTTACAAGATAAACCTAACGAGTGGCAACCAACTTACAAAATAAACCCTAACGAGTGGCAACCAACTTACAAGATAAACCCTAAAGATAAACCCTAACGAGTGGGCAAATTACAAGATAAACCCTAACGAGTGGCAACCAACTACAAGATAAACCCAAGTGGCAACCAACTTACAAAATAAATAAAGTGGCAACCAACTTACAAGATAAACCCTAATGAGTGGCAACCAACTTACAAGATAAACCCTAACGAGTGGCAACCAACTTACAAGATAAACCCTAACGAGTGGCAACCAACTTACAAGATAAACCCTAACGAGTGGCAACCAACTTACAAAATAAACCCTAACGAGTGGCAACCAACTAACAAGATAAACCCTAACGAGTGGCAACCAACTTACAAGATAAACCCTAACGAGTAGCAACCAACTTACAAGATAAACCCTAACAAGTGGCAACCAACTTACAAGATAAACCACTGAGTAATAAACCACATATATTGAATGTGAAATATCATTTAACAGCTCATTGATTTACAAGTAACCACATAGGCATAGAATTCATCTTGTCATTTCATTTAACAGCTCTTTGATTTACAAGTAACCACATAAGCATAGAATTCATCTTGTCATTTGATTTAACAGCTCTTTGATTTACAAGTAACCACATAGGCATAGAATTCATCTTGTCATTTGATTTAACAGCTCTTTGATTTACAAGTAACCACATAGGCATAGAATTCATCTTGTCATTTGATTTAACAGCTCTTTGATTTACAATTAATCATGTAGGCATAGAATTCATTTTGTCATTTGATTTAACTGCTCATTTATTTACAAGCATGGGCATGAATCCCCAGGGGAACAGATGATATCTGTGAAAATGTTACAACGTCATTACGACACGTCACTTTGGTGTTCTACCACTTGCGCTGTCTATGCAATTTTAACATTACTATGTCTATGCTACGAGTATGGGATATGCACTCCATTATACATGGAGAGTATAAGGGAGTATGGGTACGAGTGTACAGTGTCTGAGTGATGACAACACGCATGTTCTGGTTGATAACTCAGTGATGCATGTGCATAGCCATGACAGATTGATGGTGAGTTATGTTATCAATTTATTTGAAAATGTTAAAACTTGTTTAAATGTAGTTATTGTAGTGAATGCAGAGGGAGGGGGAAGGGTGCTGGCAGACGGGGGCTGAGAGTGTGTGGGGTGTAGATTTAAGTTTCGTGATGGGGGTGATTTTGCCCAGCACCTTGAAGGTAGGTGAATTTTGATAGCCATCATTTGTTGTGAGCATCAAGAATAATAAATACAAATATAGATACAAAAAAAAAAATCATTTTTGAATAGGCCTATTAAGATGTGAAAAAAGTAATTGACAGCAAAAAGGAACAAAAAGTTAAAAAATAAAAAGTGCCTGCCACTAGGATCGAACTTGTTACCATGCAATCGTGTATCATTCATAGTCCAATGCATTAACCAATGTGCTACTTTCCTGTGATTACAATGATAGTGTAATCAACCATTATCAGCTATTATCAGCTATTATCAGCTTTCAGATCAACTTTTGCAGAGATTTAACTAACATATTCCTAATTGACCAACTTTTAACAGTTTGACAATTTTTTGTCATTTTAACCTTTCAATGAACAGTTTTTTCCCCGGTCCCTGCTTCTTATACCACTGCTAATGATCCTTATTAGTTTTCAAAACTAGAATGGTAAATACGGTCATGGTTCGCATGCCCATGCAAATTGACACGTGACTCCACCAATTATAAAAAAGGATCTCACACCAAGTTCCACAGGGCATTCTATGTCCCTCATGGCATCTCACCCCATGACATCCCATCCCATCCCTTGTCCCACATGGGAATTCCACCATATCTCCCACATGGCATCCCACCTCATGTCCCACATGGCATCCCACCCCATGTCCCATATGACATTCCATCCCATCCCTTGTCCTATGTGGCATTCCACCATATGCCCCACATGGCATCCCATCCTATGACCCACATGGTATCCCACCATATGTCCCACATGGATCCCATCCCATGTACCAAATGACATCCCACCACATGACATCCCATCCCATGCCTTGTCCCACATGGCATTCCACCATATCTCCCTCCCACATGGCATTTCATCATACAGTATGTCTCACATGGCATTCTACCATATGTCCAACATGGCATTCTACCATATGTTTCACATGGCATCCCACCCTATGACCCACATGGCATCCCACCCTATGTCCCACATGGATCCCATCCTACATGTATGTTCCACATTAATCCAACCATATGTACCACATGACATCCCTCCCTATGTCCCACATGGCATCCCTACCTGTGTCCCACATGGCATCTCTCTCTATGTCCCATGGCATCCCACTATATGTCCCGCATCAGTGGCTTCCCACCTGATGTCCCACATGGCATCCCACCTTATGTCTCACATCGCATCCCACCATAAGTTTGTTCAAAGCAAAATACTAAGGAGGTTGTTGGCCTCCTTTAGGGTAATGATGGTGTTACTATTAATAGTCGTAAGGATATGGCTGAGGTTTTAAATGACTACTTTGTGTCTGTTTTTACTACGGAGTCCCCTGCAGGTGATGTTGTGGAGTATCTTAGTGTGCACTCTCCAGTGTTCATTAGGAATTTTGATTTTTCAGTTGATGTTGTGTCTAAGAAGTTCAGGGGTTTGATTTCAAATAAATCACTCGGTCTGGATGGTATACATCCTGCTGTCTTACGTGAGTCTTCTGATGTTCTTTCTATTCCCCTGAGTATTATCTTTTCTTCAAAGTGCTTTGATGTTGGTGTTGTTCCTAGTGATTGGAGAATTGCAAATGTCACTCCTATTTTTAAGAAACGTGACCACAGTTTGCCCTGTAACTATAGGCCAGTGAGTTTTACTAGTGTTGTGTGCAAGGTCATGGAGTCCATTCTTAAGGATGTTGTACTAGATCATTTACTGGTCAATGGTTTGTTGAATTTGTCTTAGCATGGGTTCTTACCTAAGAGGTCTTGTGTCTCTAATTTGTTGAAATTTCTTGATGATGTTACTGAACTAGTTGATTCTGGTCATAATGTGGATGTTATCTATTTAGGCTTCCAAAAAGCCTTTGATGAGATGCCGTTAGGCAGGCTCATGTTGAAAACAAGAGCGCTTGGTGTGGAGGGAAAGTGTGCCAGTTGGATAAATTCTTGGTTAATTGACAGGTCACAAAGAGTTGTTGTTAATGGTGAAGTATTTGCATAAAAGAAGGTTACGAGTGGTGTTCCTCAGTGTTCTGTATTGGGTCTACTTCTTTTCTTAATCTTCATTAATGATATTGATGTTTCCCTTGGCTCCAAGATTTGTAAATTTGCTGATGATACTAAGCTGTACAGAATTGTTGATGATTCTAGGGATTCTTCACTGTTGCAAACTGGTCTGGATAAGTTAGTTTCTTGGTCCCAAACGTGGCACATGTCATTCAATGTTGATAAATGCAAAGTTATTCATTTTGGTCAGAGCAATTTGGCTTTTGATTACTGCATGAATGGTTCAAATCTTGGTTGCGTTGATGAAGAAAGGGATCTAGGTGTTGTCATTACAAGTAATCTGAAGCCTTCTAAACAGTGTGCTTTAGCAGCTGCAAGGGCAAATATGATGCTTGGTTTGATTAGAAGAATTTTCTTTTTTCTTGGTAGAGAGGTTGTCCTTAATTTGTATAAGCAGTTAGTCAGGCCTCACCTTCAGTATGCTATTCAGGCTTGAAATCCCTATCATGAGAAGGATAAGTTCACTTTGGAGAAAGTTCAGCGAAGAGCCACTAGACTTATTACCAAAGTAAGGAATCTCCCTTATGAATCTAGGTTGCGAATTCTTTGTTTGACCACGCTTGAGATGAGAAGAGTATGTGGCGATATGATTCAGGTTTTTAAATTCCTATCTGGTAGTGATGCTTTGACTTCTTGTAATTTCTTGCATGTTTCAGCTAATCCTTATGTGACACGTGGTAACATTTTGAAGTTGACCAAAGAATTCTCATGGATAGATATTTGGCATTTCAGCTTTTCGCAAAGAGTTGTTAATGAGTGGAATGGTTTGCCTGAGTGGGTAGTTAGCTCACATTTTGTCCACAATTTCAAAGTCAAGATTAATAAGTTCTTTACTAACTCTGGGCTTCTTTTTCTTCTGTGGTGGTGGTGTTAGTTTGGGCTTTTTATGGGGGGATTTTCCCTTCTTAGCCCATCATCTTGTTATGTTATATGTTCCACATGGTATCCCTCCCAATGTCATCCTACTTTATGTCCTACATGGCATCACATCCCATGCCCCCATGGCCTCTTACCCTATGTCCCAGATAGCCTCATACCCAATGTCACACATGACATCTCAACCTATGTCACACTCTGTGTTACTCATGGCATCCCACCCTATGTCCCACATGGCATCCCACCCCATGTCCCACATAGCATCCCACCTTATGTCCCACATGACATCCCATACCATGCCACGTCCCACATATCATGCCATCCCATGGCATTCCACTCTATATCCCACATGGCATTCCACTCTATATCCCACATGGCATTCCACCATATATCCTACATGGCATTCCACCCTGTTCCACATGGCATCCCACTCCATGTCCCACATGGCATCCCACCCCATGTCCCACATGACATCCCATACCATGCCATGTCCCACATGACATGCCATGTCCGACATGACATGCCATGCCATGGCATTCCACTCTATGTCCCGCATGGCATCCACTATATATCCTACATGACATTCCACCCTGTTCCATATGGCATCCCACCCCATGTCCCACATGGATCCCACCCCATGTCCTACATGACATCCCATAGACTCCATAAGACGTCTCACCTAGCTATCACAGTCCCTGATTGAACATACTATGTATGAAAGTGTCAGTTCATATAATAACTTATAAGCACATGACTTGTTGAGTAAGAAAAAAAGCTGGAGTCAAATAATTATGCCTGATTTAGCCCTTGGTGTATACCTCATGAAATGGTATATATCATATCATATGTCCCGCATTGCCCCCATCCATGTCGCACATGGCATCCCTCCATATGCAGTCACATTCTGTCATATTCCATGACTGAGCATACTAAATAAAAGAGTCTGGTCAGTTCATATACTACAGCAACTTTATGCAAATGACCACCAAAATAAAGGCGGAGATTAATAATCATGCCTTATACAACCATTGGTGCCCAAATATTTGTAAGAATTTTAAGGATTTTAAATCTCCACTGCTATGAGAGAGATGCTTGAGGATCTCAAAGAATATTGGAAAATCATATCATTTTACAGCTATCTTCTAAGGAAATATCAAATGTTTTGTAGACTTTTTAAGGAAACTAGTCTTTAATCTGTCTTAAGTGTCACTGAAAATTTTGAACATTTCTGAGGAAATCTCTGGAAAAACTGTGGACAGCCAGCCATCATAATGGTTTGCATTATGCTTTGCATGCTCACCCACAAGCTTTTTTTTTTCTTTTTTTTTTCATGATGTCTTTGATTCAGCCCATGTATGGGACTTTACAGATGCTGGGTGTATACTAAATAGAAACAAAATGAACTTAATTCAGGCCAATATTGTGTTATGTTGAATATGTTGTTCTACAGATATGATGTATAGAAAACTCATAAACAATTCAACACTGAAAAAATTATTTGGACTAGGTATAGTACCATATTCAGGACTGGAATCTTCTTGGAACCTTAGAGAAAAAAAATAGGCCTGTATCATTTTTAATGTGGATTTAATGATACTCACATTTCCATGCAGAAAATTGAATCTTAAAGAGAAATAAAAATACAATCTAGTTTTTGATTGTTTGTTTGTTTAAGGGCTTAACGGCACCATGACAGCGAGGGCCAAATTGTGCCTGAAAGGTTGAATTATTCCAGAGGTAGGAAGAAAAAAAAGTTAAGGGAGACTGAGAGAAACAAAAGCCAGGAAGCTGGGAACGAGAGAGGAAGTGCATGGGTGGAAAAAGGGGCAAAAGTAGAGGAAAGCATGATGAAGGAAGAAGATAATTTTATCAGGAGGGTTTTTCTGGAAGAGCTCGGCTATTGAGTTGTGGGGAGCGAGGGAAGCTCCGGGAAGGTTGTACAGGGGACAAGTAAGGAGGATGTGGTGGACTGTGAGGGTGCTATGGCAATTGTTGCAGAGGGGTGGGAGTGACTGAGATGTGTGTTACTTATTCTAAGGCGGGTAAAGTGGACGTTGTCAACACAAAGAGATTGTGGATGGTAGGTTTCATCGGAATGGTGGGCTGGATGACATAGGGTTGGTTATCAATTTGTGAGTCCCATGAGGTTTGCCAGCGGTCACGAACAAGGGAAGCGATAAGCGGTTTGAAGCGGTCCAGAAGAAAATAATACTTTTCCTGCGAGGGGAGGAGGGGGGGGAGTTTACGGAGGAGGTGGGATGTGGGGTAATCCCATTTAAGATTGAGTAATGAAGTAGGGAATTCCTTTAGTCTCTGGTTAATGTTCCTTTCCATATTTTTACAGAGACAGCAGGTGAGGGTGATAGCTGGAGGGGTCGGTGCAGTCTTTCCCTGGCTAGGGGATGGGGGGTGATGATAGCTGTCCTCCAGATAAAAGGAAAGGAGTGTGAGGACCAAATGTGGTTAAGGATGGTGAGTAGGGTAGTGGTGGCCTTGTTGGGGACGTGTTTCAGGAACTGGTAGGGGATGTTATCTGGGCCCTTGGAGGTGCAGCCAGCACCATGGATGGCTTGGTTTAATTCAGAAAGGGTGAGAGGGGTGTTGTAGCTCTCGCTGTTGTCAGAAGGAAAGGTAATACTCCGGGCTTCATCTCGAGCTTTTTTGGCTTTGAAAGCATTGGGGTACTTTTGATGACAAGATGTTGCTGAAAGAGGTGGCGAGGTGGTTAACGATATCCATTTTCGCAGTGAGAAGGTTACCATACCAGGAGAGTTTGTTTGTTTGATAAGGGCTTAACGGCACCACGACAACAAAGTTCAAATTGTGCCTGAGAGGTCAGATCATTCTAGAGGTAGGAAGGAAAGGAAACACGGGCAGAATGAGAGAAATTCAAGAACAAAAGGTCAGAAAGCTGTGATTGAGAGGGGAGGTGCATGATTGAAACAAAAACAAAGTAGAGAGGGGGTGGAAGAGGAGAATTAAATATGGTTGTAGAGAGAGGCATGATGAAGGAAGGAGATAATTTTCCCTGGAGGATTTTCCTGGAAGAACTCAGCAATTGAGTTGTGGGGAGCGAGGGAAGCTCTTGGAAGGTTGTACAGGGGGCAAGCAAGGATAATGTGATGGATTGTGAGGGTGCAATGGCAATTGTTGCAGAGGGGTTGGGGGGAGCCAATAAGGAGGTGAGAGTGAGTAAGGTGGGTGTGACCAATTCTAAGACGGTAATATGAACGTTGTCGATACGAGAGAGGTTGTTGATGGTAGATTTGATCGGAATTGTGGGCTGGATGACATGAAGTTTGTTATCAATTTTGGGAGTTCCATGAGGTTTGCCAGCGGTCACAAACAAGGGAAGCGATAAGCGGTTTGATGTCAGAGGGTTTTGAAAAAAGGGGCAGGGAGGAGGTTAAGGGCAAGCTTAGCGGCTGCACCAGCCCTGTTATTACCTGGGATGCCAACATGGCTGGGAATCCAGAAGAAAATAATACTTTTCCTGCAGAGGGTGGGAAAAAGGAGTTTCCAGAGGAGGAGGTGGCATGTGAGGTTATCCCATTTAAGATTGAGTCAAGAAGTAAGAACAGCCTTTGAGTCGGAGAAAATGGCAAAGTGGCTAAGCGGAGAGTAAAGTTGAGGGCAAGGAGAATGGCCTTAGCCTCGGCTGAAAAGATGGACGAGTATTTGGGAAGTCTGCTACTGAGGGTGATGTCTTGGATGATGGCAGCAGCAGCTGTCTTGTTGCCTTCCTTGGAGCCATCAGTATAGATGGAGGTGTAGTTTGAGAGTTGGTCTTTGATTTGGTTGTGGAGATTGATGAAGAGGTTAGGGTGGGTTTGAGTTTTGTGATGAGTGAAGAGGCGCAGGTAGACAGAAGGGAAGGGGGCGGCCCAAGGAGAAAAAGTGGGCCAGGAGAAGGTGCTGAGAGTGGCGGGGTTGATGCCGAGATGAAAGAGGTCTGATTTAATGCGTAAGCTGAAGGGAGGGGATAGGGTTTTAGTCCTATCAAAGAGGGTGGAGAAATTGGGGTACCTAATGAGGTTGTAAACAGGGTTCTGGGTGTTGGTGAGGACACTAAAAGTATAGGAGAGGCTAAGCTTTCTACATCTAAGAAGAAAGGGGGGTTCGTTGGCTTCAACATGAATGCTGGTGATTGGGGAGGTCCTGTAGGCACCCAGACAAAGCCCGAGGGCTTCATTTTGGATGGTGTTGATGTGGTTGAGGTATGAGTTGTAAGCGACACAGATGGGAGATGGGAGACTTGCCCATCCTGCCCTGGAAGATGTTAGCCATTCTCCAAATCTTTGGAGTGGGGGTGTTGGTGGTGAAAGAAGAGATGAAGTAGTTTCAAGTGTAAGTTTTACTGTCCTTGATAGTGCGCCTGACCTTGGCACGGCTGATTCAAAAGAGGTTGAAGCTGTGTGAGGTCGGGTTTGTTTTGAAGTTCCTGAGGGCCCTTTTCCTGTTCTTGATGGCCCTTTTCCTGATCTTGATGGCGGTTTTGTAGTCATCGGTTAACCAGGGGTTAAGAGGGGAAGGGGTGGTTAAGGGCTTTGGAGGTTTTGGTAAATGAAGCAGGTAGCAAAGTTGATAAGAATGTTACTGAAGTTTGACATGGGATCCTCATCCTCGAGAAGATGGGGGGAGAGGTGAGAGTCGCAGAAGGTTTTAAAAAGGGGCCAGTCGGCCTTCTTGAGGTTCAAATTGGGGGTGTGGTCTGTGAGGGTTTGAAGGTTGGAGTGAATAAGAAGAGGGTAATGGTCACTACCACAGAGATCAGCAGTGACTTTCCAGCTCAAATCAAGAAGGTTGGGGGAACAGATAGACAGGTTAATACAGGTGAGGGAGCCTGTGGCAGGGTGACGGTGTTAGTGTTGAGGTTAATTTGTTTGACAGCACTATTTACAAGGTCAAAGTACAAGGTCAAAGCACAAGATCAAAACACACTGTCAAAACACAAGGTCAAAGCACAGGGTCAAAACACAAGTATAACTAGAATATCAGCACTCTGTAGAGTGCATACCTCTGCCCCCTTGCAATTCCAATGTGCTTAAAATGATTTTGAGAGTTTATTCAATTCCCATACCCAATGTAATCTACCTCAGAAATCCTAGGCCCACCATGATCATTTGCATTCTGAACACTTGAGGATTATCTTCTGATTAATTTCTTCCAAGGTCATATCATTACTTTCAGGCTAAGCATTCATTGTTTGGTTGAGTTCCTTTCAGTTAAGATTTACATTCCATCATTTTCCACTCATGGCATTGATAGTAGAGACCACTTGATTTAATTTTCAATGAGTCCAGAAAAGTGATTGTTGGGTTTCTTTTCATAGCATGAATTCATTGTTCATCACTTTCCATTGGAAAGGTTCAACTGTGTCTTGACAGACCTTACCCTAAACATCCCCACCCCTCAATTTCTGCCCTTCCCTTGTATCAATACATCCCAAATTTAAATCACTTGTTCCCTACGCAACAATTAAACCACACATCAAATGTGTCATCATCAAATCCAATCATCAGTTCTTGAGATATTCTAATGACAGACAAACTCACCTTAAAATGTCCCCACCCCTCCATTTGCACCCACCCTTCCCCTGTTCTAATATGTCTCAAATTTCAATCAATAATACTTAAGCAATAACAAAACCAATTGTAATCCAAATCCAATCCATTCTTGGGATATCTTGATGACAAACAAACACGAGGCGAAAACATCACCTCCATCCAACTTCGTTGGTGGAGGTAATTATTTGAAATTGGTCAACAATGGATGCTTGCCGGCCTGATAAACTGAAATATGAACCCAAATTTAGCCCAACTTTAGTCTCTATAATTTCTTTTGGAATTGGTTAAGATTGAGGGCTGGGGGACTCAAAGAGGAACCAAAAGAAGGGATGGTGGGAAATATCCCCAGAATTTAAAGGCTATGACATTGGAAATTGAAGGAATAGTGAATACCAGTACATTCTGTACTCTGTATGTTTGATGTAAACAGTCACTTTTATGTGGACAATTAATACAAATTTGATTATTTCTTAAGTTCATATATAACTAAGGTATCAAGCAACATGGTTTCTTCCGCTTTCCCAATCTGTTTGTTATATTGCCTTGCAGGCTTTCACAGCATACAACTCAAGCATTTTTGTTTCTTTTTAATGATAACCCAGGTAGCATGCCCACGTGGGGCCCATATGGGAAAGAACTGGATCATCTGGGGATGGGATTCCCCATATTGAGCCATATGGGTTAACTCATATGATATGATATATGGAATTTATATGGTGCATTTTCTAGTTTAAAGAACTATTCAAATGCACTCTGCAACTAACAGACTAGTTCTCCAGCTACTTATGGGTGCACATGAACTTAGTACTTGAAAGGGAAAGTGAATGAACACTGCGTTTTCACACTTCTCTTCTCGATTAGTGTTCAGAGAACCAGGCAGGGGTAACTCTCCTGCTGTCGGGACTGGCAGCTTAACGTGCCCTCCGAAGGATGGTGTGCGCCATTCAACCATTGTCACTTTTCTCAACAGCTAAATAAGGAATAGGAGCTGCAGACGAAATGTTTCTGCAGTTTTTAGATATGAGATCTACTTAGGCTTGCCCATATGGGTACTGTATGGGAAAAACCTGGGCAAGCCCATGTGGGCTGCATGAGGGATGACACATGTGGGCAACATATAAAAAAAACCTGGGCAAGCTTATGTGGGCTTCATGAGGGATAAACCCATGTGGGCAACATATGAGTAAATCCTGAGCAAGCTCATGTGGGCTGCATAAAGGATGACACATGTGGGCAACATATGGGGAAAGCCTGGGCAAGCTCATGTGGACTGCATAAGGGATGAACCCATGTAGGCAACATAGGGGGAAAACTGGGGCAAGCTCATGGGGGCTGCATGACGGGTATCCCGTTGGTAACATATGGGGAAAATCTGGACAAGCTCATATGGGCTACATGAGGGGTGTCCCGTGGGTAACATATGGGGAAAATCTGGAAAAGCTTATATGGGCTGCATGAGGGGTGTCCCGTGGGTAACATATGGGGAAAACCTGGAAAAGCTTATATGGGCTGCATGAGGGGTGTCCCATGGGTAACACATGGCGAAAACCTGGAAAAGCTCATATGGGCTACATAAGGGGTGTCCTGTGGGTAACATATGGGGAAAACCTGGAAAAGCTTATATGGGCTGCATGAGGGATGACTCTATGAAAACTTATGCATATCAATATAAAAAAGTGTCTAATTCTTTTCAAACTTGTAATAATATCAAATGAAAGAAAAGAAAAGATATGCATTTTTTTTTCAAAATGTGGGTTTTGGAATGGTAGGGCTGTGCCTGACCTGAAAGATTCTCATCAAAATCAGTTTCTACCACTACTCTTGAAAATCAGCACTTTCAACTATAAGAATATAGCAAAATGATACATTTCAAATGATGTCACAGAAAAAAAAACAATTACCTCTTGGGATAAATTTCTGAAAAATTTTCTGACTCCCCAGCAGGCAGAGATAAATATTCAAGTGGAGCCTCCACTCCTGACATGCCATAGCAGTAAATGCTGAGAAACTTCCCTTGCACTAGGATATTGTACTGCCCATTCTGGTCCACATTGCCAAGCTGCTGAATATCTTTACAGTTTGTGGGTTGGCCTGTTGAACAAAGTAAAGGAAAACTATCTAACTTTAAATAATGTAATAACTGCAAAATACTCATTTTTGAAAATTCTTCTGGAAAATTGTTCCAATACAGTAACCAGACATCCCAAATAACACAAATCCCCCCCACTGCTAACAACAAACCTTCCATCCTCTGTTCCATATGCCATCACATTCTCCCATTGTTCTACATGCCACCACATTCTCCCATCCGACATCCCACCCTACAGGAAATCATACATGAAATCCAAATGTCTTTCCACCACATAACCCATATGCCATCACACCTGCTATCAAGATGAAATCCCACCACATACTATCCCTCCCTGTACCACATACCATCCCTCCCTGTACCACATACCATCCCTTCTGGTACCACATACCATTCTGATCTGTACCATACACCATCCTGATCTGTATCACATACCATCCCTCCCTGCACCACATACCATCCTGATCTGTACCACATCCCTCCCTGCACCACATACCATCCTGATCTGTACCACATACCATCCTGATCTGTACCACATACCATCCCTCCCTGTACCACATACCATCCTGATCTGTACCACATACCATCCCTCTCTGTACCACATACCATCCTGATCTGTACCACATCCCTCCCTGCACCACATACCATCCTGATCTGTACCATACCATCCCTCTCTACCATCCCTCCCTCCCTGTACCACATACCATCCTGATCTGTACCACATACCATCCTGATCTGTACCACATACCATCCTGATCTGTACCACATACCATCCTGATCTGTACCACATACCATCCTGATCTGTACCACATACCATCCTGATCTGTACCACATACCATTCCTCTCTGTACCACATACCATCCTGATCTGTACCACATCCCTCCCTGTACCACATACCACCCCTCCTTGTACCACATATCATCCCTCCCTGTACCACATACCACCTATCCCTGTACCACATGCCGTCCTTCCCTGTACCACATAACATCCCTCCCTGTACCACATACCATTTCTCTCTATACCACACATCCCTCCCCTTGTACCACATGCCATCCCTCTCTATACCACATGCCATCCCTCCCTGTACCACATATGCCATCCCTCCTTGTACCACATGCCATCCCTCCATATACCACATGCCATCCCCCTGTCCCATAGGCCATTCCATCCTATCCCACATGCCATCACACCTGAAATCCAGATGACATCCCACCACATGCAATCCCACATATCAAGCCACCCTGTCCCAAATGCCATGTCACTCTGTTCCACATGCCATTCCAACCTGTTCCACATGCCATCGCACCCTGTCCTTTATGCCATCCCACACTGTCCCACGTGCCATGTCACCTGTGTCACATGCCATTATTATTAATTAGTTCTAATATAGTGCTCACTTCTACACAACAAATATGCAATCAGTTGCACTTTACATACACCATATACTTACTGAAGAATAACTGAACTGAATAGAACAAATTACTGAAAAACATTATGAAAATGTTAAAATTACTAGAGGTCTTAATGTCAGTTAGTAACTTGTTCCATTCCCTAGGCCCTCTCACAGAAAAAGTGTGATCCACAAAAGTGTTCCTTTGTGTTGATATTACGTGATATGTAGTTTTAGTCCTCCATGCATACTTACTTTTCTTATCATTAAAGTAAGTTACCAAATAATTAGGAGTTAAGCCATTTATACATTTGTAGGACATAAATAATAATCTAAAAAGTATTCTTGAATTGATTGGAAGCCAATGCAATTCTTTCAAACATTTTGTTGCAATATCATATTTATTTCTATTAAGGATAAGTTTGGCAGCAAAATTTTGAACCCATTGTAATTTTATTATGGATAATTTGGAGGAAAAGAGGAGGAGAGGGGAGGGGGGGGGGGGGGCGTAAGACTACAATAGTTTAGTTGAGAAATAACCAAAGAGAGCACCAACTGTTCAAGGGACTTTCTATCTAAATGGCTACGTAATTCCCTTAAACGATACAAATTGCACATAGCACTTCTGCAATTTGCACTTACATGTTTGTGGAAGGATAATTATGTATCCAGCCATACTGTCAAATACTTAATACAATTGCTTTCATGTATATGTACATCCCTGATTATAATAACACATTTCTTAATTTGAGATTTACTGGCAAACATGATACATTCAGTTTTACTGTTGTTCAACTTAAGTCTACTTTCATTCATCCAATTTGAAGATTGTTTTTGCAGTTTTCAAGAGCCTTAATACAATTTCTCTCATCCTCAGGTAGTGCTGTTGACGATTAGCGATTGATCGCTAATCACTCGCAAGTCTTCAAAAATATTTAGTAAAACTTTGAAGCGATTAATCGCGAAAGTACTATATGGGTGGCCTAGTGTACAGTGACAATTAGCAACACTGATCAATATTGTAAAATACTTAAAAAATCATCTAAAAGGTTTGAACTATAAACTGAAAACAAACCTCTCTATGCTTAAAATGGCACTAAAATCAAGCAAATTCCTTCATTTCCTTTATTATTGATCATTTATATCTTTCTGCTGCTACTGCATGTTCATGACCAAAACAAAATTCAACTAAAAATTGTTGGCGTACTTTCACTTTAAGAACTAAAAACCGAATTTTACAGGCCTTAACGAATGCTGTAATGGGGTACGGTCTGTACATAAATCATTTTGTGAAAGACCAGGTGGAAGTTCAGACTGCCAGAAATCAGCAACATTTCTTGTGGATATCTTATTTCTACACCTTTTTTTAATGTCATCTAAACCAAGGATCTTTATTTTCAGGTAGCTTTATCAGCCTAACGGGTAATTCTAAGACATTTGGATGAGATTCTTGGCCTATTTGTGGTCCAAAAAGGCATGGTATGTTTGTGTGGGAACTGGACCAATTCCACAAAAAATTATTTGGGTGAAGCTTTGTTGTGATTCATGGTTAAACGCTCACAAATTTTAGCGATTAAACATTTAGTAGATTAACCACAAATCAACAGCACTTTCCTCAGGGATATTTGTTTTGAAAGAGTTGTAGTATGCATGGTTGTCAGCATACCCTACAATGGCTACCTGCCTCACGTCTTCTTGAGTACTGGTGGCAATGTAATACTTTAAATGTACTTGTATACAAATTGTATGCTACAGGGCCCACACAGCTCCCTTGTGTGACAGAGAATGGGAGACCAAGCTCCTCAAAAAAGGACTGATCTACATGAACTTTTATTTTCCTCCCTTGCAAATAGCTACGGAATCAATCTCATGCCATTCCTTTTACCCCAACCTGTTTCTGCAGTACACTTAAAAGGACACTGTAATCGACAGTGTCGAAAGCAGCCAAAAGGTCGAGAGCTACTAATGGTGGAACTCTTTGCTATTAAGCAGCAAATCATTGGCTACCTTTATCAAAGCTGTTTCAGCTCTGTATGATTCTCCATAGGTACTTATATAATCAGGCAGAAAATTCTCATTGTTGAGATGATCATTAAGTTGTATTAGCTCCCCCTTTTCGACTATCTTGGATATAAGTGGCAAGTTATTCACAAGCGCATGATTATAATCATAAGGGACTATTTTGAGTCCAGATTTCTTCAAGAGTGGGCACACAATTTATGTTTTCCACAAAGATGAAAAATTTCCTGTAGTGAATGAATCATTAACAATCAGTGTTAAGAGAGGAAGAATAGCTTGTATGTGAACTTTTAACAATCTAGTCGGGAAGGGATCTGTCAGACGATTAGTTGGATTAGCCTGTTATATGAGTTTCATAACTTCAGCCTCGCTCAAGGGTCAAAGGCTGATAACTCCATGCAGTCTCTCATAGGTGGCTCAAACAATGGATGGTTCTGAAGACCATCTCTGATTGTATGAATTTAACCCATAAAAAAGTGTGCAAATTCGTTTGCGAGGGAAACGCCATCATTACTTCCTGGTAGTGGATTACATTGTGCTCTCCCAATCAATTTGTTGACAGCATTAAATAATTGCTTTGAGTCTCTTCGGCAATTGGCGATGGTATGATTCACATGATCCCATTTTGATTTTTTAGTCTGTTTTCGATATTCTCGTTTGAGTTTCGCCAAAGTATATTCATGGATATCATTTGAAATTTGTCGCCACTTATTCTCTGCTTTCCTAACAGATCTTTTAAATGCCAGCAATTCATCTTGTGACCCACTCTGGTTTAGCCTTACAACAGTACAAATGATGCTCATTTGTGACCCACTCTGATTTAGCCTTACAACAGTACAAATGATGCTCATTTGTGACCCACTCTGGTTTAGCCTTAAAAAAGTACAAATGATGCTCATCTGTGACCCACTCTGGTTTAGCCTTACAACAGTAAAAATGATGCTCATTTGTGACCCACTCTGGTTTAGCCTTACAAATGATGCTCTTACCAACCAGTGGTGCATGTCTATCCAATAATGCTGCTAATCCGCTAGTGAAATCAGAGAAAAGAGGATCCGCATTAAAATCTGGCACAACTAACTTGTCGACAAATAATCCAAATCTGCTCTCAAATTACTATGATTTATCGCCTTCAGTTTTCTGTATTCTAAAACCTGTCTGATAATTGGTGGTCTTGTAATATCCATACAAAATTTGATCATCCCATGATCAGATATTAGAAACACATTTTCCGGTTCTGTTAGGTCGCACTTAAACTCTTCCTTTGTCAAAATGAAATCAATTGTATGACCAGAACTATGGGTAATGCAGTTAACCTGTTCTTATAAATCACAACTTGTAATTCGATCTCGGAAAGCTATCACATTGTGATTGTCCTTGTTCTCTCAGTGAATGTTAAAATCACCAAGCACAATTACATTGGTATATTCATAATATACTGTGCATCACTAAGAAAATCTGCAAAGTGATCCATCAAAAATGAACAACAAATAGGATGGGTTTGCGGAATACAGTGGTAATATATGTTAACAATAGTTAAGCTTCAATTAACAATACCTGACCAATGTCACCATGCCCCACATGCCATTCCACCCTCATCCCAATTCCTACCAATCATTATGCCATATTCTACCGATCATACTCTCCTCTAACTCCTGTCCCCTCACCTCTATCTGTAATATGCCCCATTCACCTACCATCTCCCAATCATCCCCCTATCATCCACCATTCACATTCACCTACAATTAACCTACCACCTCTATTAATGCTCTACTCATATTTTGCCACCCTCCCATCTACCAACTATGCTTTTACCAACTCATCACCCCAACCATCACTCACTCCATTGCATCACAGCTCCCTTCTCATTACCTCCTCATAACCTTCAGTCACTCCATTGCATCACAGCTCCCTTCCCATTACCTCCTGATAACCTTCACTTACTCCATTGTATCACAGCTCCTTTCCCATTACCTCCTCATAACTATCAGTCACTCCATTGCATCACAACTTCTTTCCAATTACCTCCTGATAACCTTCAGTCACTCCATTGCATCACAGCTCCTTTCCCATTACCTCCTGATAACCTTCACTTACTCCACTGCATCACAGCTTCTTTTCCATTACCTCCTGATAACCATCAGTCACTCCATTGCATCACAGCTCCTTTCCCATTACCTCCTTATAGCCTTCAGTCACTCCATTGCATCACAGCTCCTTTCCCATCGCTTCCTGATAACCTTCACTCACTCCATTGAATCACAGCTCCTTTCCCATTACCTCCTCATAACCTTCACTCACTCCATTGCATCACAGCTCCTTTCCCATTGCTTCCTGACAACCTTCACTCACTCCATTGAATCACAGCTCCTTTTTTATTACCCCCTCATAATCTTCACTCACTCCATTGCATCATAGCTAACCTATAGTCACTCCATCACATCACAGCTCCTTTTCCATTACCTTCTGATAACCTTCACTTACTCCATTGCATCACAGCTCCTTTCCCATTACCTCCTAATAACCTTCAGTCACTCCATTGCATCACAGCTCCCTTCCCATTACCTCCTCATAACCTTCAGTCACTCCATTGCATCACAGCTCCTTTCCCATTACCTCCTGATAACCTTCACTTACTCCATTACATCACAGCTCCTTTCCCATCACTTCCTGATAACCTTCACTCACTCCATTGAATCACAGCTCCTCTCCCGTTACCTCCTGATAATTTACATATACAGAAAAACAGTACTCCTTAACTTAGATATGAAACTCCATACACAAAAACATACTCAACTTGGTATTTTACCTTGTAAACCAGATAAGGCTGATCTATTTACCAAATCAGAATGGAAATTCATTGCAGACTAATTTGGAGACTTATTGTTTATACTCTTTTTACCCCCAAGACACTTCATTATATATTCTTTGTAGGCCTTATTGTCTAATATTGGAACTTTCTTTCATCTGAGAACAACATTTTAAAATTGTAAGTAGTTTGGGGGCAAGTCTCCTTTATACAAAAAATAAATAAATACAAAAAATAGTTGGAAATCTTTTGTTCCCCAGTAGCTGAACAATGCATGTGGATGGATGGACAGACGGACCCTACCCAACAAGCATTGAGTTTGGACTTCTTCACTACCCTACCCAACAAGCATGGAGGTTAAGTTTGTTTGTTCGATGAGGGCTCAACAGCATCATGACAGCGAGGGTCAAATTGTGCTTGAGAGGTTAGATCATTTCAGAGGTAGGAAGAAAGGAAAACAGGGGGAGATTAAGAGAAACACAAGAGAAGCCAGAAAGCTGGGATCGAGAGAGGAGGTGCATGGGTGAAGAATAAAAAAAGTAGAGAGAGGGGGGTGGGAGAGGAGGATTAGGTTAAGACTTTTTCACTACCCTATGCAACAAGCATGGAGGTTAGACTTCCTACCCTACCCAACAAGGATAGATGTTGGACTTCTTCACTACCCTACACAACAAGCATGGAGGTTAGACTTCTTCACTACCCTACGCAACAAGCATGGAGGTTAGACTTCTTCACTACCCTACCCAACAAGCATAGATGTTTGGCTTCTTTACTACCCTATGCAACAAGCATAGATGTTTGACTTCTTCACTACCCTACACAACAAGCATGGAGGTTAGACTTCCTACCCTACCCAACAAGGATAGATGTTGGACTTCTTCACTACCTTACACAACAAGCATGGAGGTTAGACTTCTTCACTACCCTACGCAACAAGCATAGATGTTTGACTTCTTCACTACCCTATGTAACAAGCATGGAGGTTGGACTTCTTCACTACCCTACACAACAAGCATGGAGGTTAGACTTCTTCACTACCCTACGCAACAAGCATAGATGTTTGACTTCTTCACTACCCTATGCAACAAGCATGGAGGTTGGACTTCTTCACTACCCTACGCAACAAGCATGGAGGTTAGACTTCTTCACTACCCTACACAACAAGGATAGATGTTGGACTTCTTCACTACCCTATGCAACAAGCATGGAGGTTAGACTTCCTACCTTACCCAACAAGGATCGATGTTGGACTTCTTCACTACCCTATGCAACAAGCATAGATGTTTGACTTCTTCACTACCCTACACAACAAGCATGGAGGTTAGACTTCCTACCCTACCCAACAAGGATAGATGTTGGACTTCTTCACCACCTTACACAACAAGCATGGAGGTTAGACTTCTTCACTACCCTACGCAACAAGCATAGATGTTTGACTTCTTCACTACCCTATGCAACAAGCATGGAGGTTGGACTTCTTCACTACCCTACGCAACAAGCATGGAGGTTAGACTTCTTCACTACCCTACACAACAAGGATAGATGTTGGACTTCTTCACTACCCTATGCAACAAGCATGGAGGTTAGACTTCCTACCCTACCCAACAAGGATCGATGTTGGACTTCTTCACTACCCTATGCAACAAGCATAGATGTTTGACTTCTTCACTACCCTACACAACAAGCATGGAGGTTAGACTTCCTACCCTACCCAACAAGCATAGATGTTGGACTTCTTTACTACCTTACACAACAAGCATGGAGGTTAGACTTCTTCACTACCCTACGCAACAAGCATAGATGTTTGACTTCTTCACTACCCTATGCAACAAGCATGGAGGTTGGACTTCTTCACTACCCTACGCAACAAGCATGGAGGTTAGACTTCTTCACTACCCTACACAACAAGGATAGATGTTGGACTTCTTCACTACCCTATGCAACAAGCATGGAGGTTAGACTTCACTACCCTACCCAACAAGGATCGATGTTGGACTTCTTCACTACCCTATGCAACAAGCATAGATGTTTGACTTCTTCACTACCCTACACAACAAGGATAGATGTTGGACTTCTTCACTACCCTATGCAACAAGCATGGAGGTTAGACTTCCTACCCTACCCAACAAGGATCGATGTTGGACTTCTTCACTACCCTACACAACAAGCATGGAGGTTAGACTTCTTCACTACCCTATGCAACAAGCATGGAGGTTAGACTTCTTCACTACCCTATGCAACAAGCATGGAGGTTAGACTTCTTCACTACCCTACACAACAAGCATGGAGGTTAGACTTCTTCACTACCCTATGCAACAAGCATGGAGGTTAGACTTCTTCACTACCCTACCCAACAAGGATAGATGTTAAACTTCTTCACTACCCTACCCAACAAGCATGGAGGTTAGACTTCTTCACTACCCTATGCAACAAGCATGGAGGTTAGACTTCTTCACTACCCTATGCAACAAGCATGGAGGTTAGACTTCTTCACTACCCTACCCAACAAGCATGGAGGTTAGACTTCTTCACTACCCTATGCAACAAGCATGGAGGTTAGACTTCTTCACTACCCTACCCAACAAGGATAGATGTTGGACTTCTTCACTACCCTACGCAACAAGCATAGATGTTTGACTTCTTCACTACCCTATGCAACAAGCATGGAGGTTAGACTTCTTCACTACCCTACCCAACAAGGATAGATGTTGGACTTCTTCACTACCCTATGCAACAAGCATGGAGGTTAGACTTCTTCACTACCCTACCCAACAAGGATAGATGTTGGACTTCTTCACTACCCTACACAACAAGCATAGATGTTTGACTTCTTCACTACCCTATGCAACAAGCATGGAGGTTAGACTTCTTCAATACCCTATGCAACAAGCATGGAGGTTAGACTTCTTCACTACCCTATGCAACAAGCATGGAGGTAAGACTTCTTCACTACCCTACACAACAAGCATGGAGGTTAGACTTCTTCACTACCCTACGCAACAAGCATGGAGGTTAGACTTCTTCACTACCCTACGCAACAAGCATAGATGTTGGACTTCTTCACTACCCTATGCAACAAGGATAGATGTTGGACTTCTTCACTACCCTACACAACAAGCATGGAGGTTAGACTTCTCCACTACCCTACACAACAAGCATGAAGGTTACACTTCTTCACTACCCTACACAACAAGCATGGAGGTTGGACTTGTTACACTTCTTCACTACCCTTCCCAAAGATCAAAGATGTTGGACTTTTCACTACATACACAACATGCACACAACAATTAAAGAAGTTTGACTTCTTCACTACCCTATCTGACAAGCAAAGAGGTTGGACTTTTTTACTACCCAACACAACTAGCAAAGAGGGTAGATTTTACTACCCTGCCCAACAAACCACAGAGGATTTCTTCACTAACCTACCCAACAAGCAGAGATTGAACTTCTTAAGGAGTCATCAATAGGAAAAGTCCTCTTCCCATGTTGCAAAATATTCCCTTTTGCTGTTTTCTTATATTTTTACAAAATACACATTCATTTTCTTTTATAAATGAACTAAACATTAAACTATTTAATGCGATTTGAAAAACTTACAAGATCTAAGAATACACACTCTCCTAGAGCTTGGCTTAATAGCTGGCACCCCACATCTAGAATCAGGCAAGCTCTGCTGCGACCTTGACCAGCACTCGACTCTCCTTTCCTGGTGACCTTTACCACACATCCTTGAGCACTGCACAGTAATAGAAATACGAAATCATATAAACCTTTTGGGCACTGCACAGTAATAGAAATACAAAATCATATGAACCTTTAAGCACTGCACAGTAATAGAAATACAAAATCATATAAACCTTTTGAGCACTGCACAGTAATAGAAATACAAAATCATATGACCTTTGAGCACTGCCAGTAATAGAAATACAAAATCATATGAACCTTTGAGCACTGCACAGTAATAGAAATACAAAATCATATGAGCTTTTGAGCACTGCACAGTAGTAGAAATACAAAATCATATGAACCTTTGAGCACTGTACAGTAATAGAAATACAAAGTCATATGAACCTTTGAGCACTGCACAGTAGTAGAAATACAAAATCATATGAACCTTTGAGCACTGCACAGTAATAGAAATACAAAGTCATATGAACCTTTGAGCACTACACAGTACTAGAAATACAAAATCATATGAACCTTTGAGCACTGCACAGTAGTAGAAATACAAAATCATATGAACCTTTGAGCACTGCACAGTAATAGAAATACAAAATCATATGAACCTTTGAGCACTGCACAGTAATATAAATACAAAATCATATGAACCTTTGAGCACTGCACAATAATAGAAATACAAAATCATATAAACCTTTGAGCACTGCATAGTAATAGAAATACAAAATCATATGAACCTTTGAGCACTGCACAGTAATAGAAATACAAAATCATATAAACCTTTGGGCACTGCACAGTACTAGAAATACAAAATCATATAAACCTTTCAGCACTGCACAGTACTAGAAATACAAAATCATATGAACCTTTGAGCACTGAGCAGTAATAGAAATACAAAATCATATGAACCTTTGAGCACTGCACAGTAATAGAAATACAAGATCATATGAACCTTTGAGCACTGCACAGTACTAGAAATACAAAATCATATAAACCTTTGAGCACTGCACAGTAATAGAAATACAAAATCATATGAACCTTTGAGCACTGCACAGTACTAGAAATACAAAATCATATAAACCTTTGAGCACTGAGCAGTAATAGAAATACAAAATCATATGAACCTTTGAGCACTGCACAGTACTAGAAATACAAAATCATATAAACCTTTGAGCACTGCACAGTAATAGAAATATAAAATCATATAAACCTTTGAGCACTGCACAGTAATAGAAATACAAAATCATATGAACCTTTGAGCACTGCACAGTACTAGAAATACAAAATCATATAAACCTTTAAGCACTGCACAGTACTAGAAATACAAAATCATATAAACCTTTGAGCACTGAGCAGTAATAGAAATACAAAATCATATGAACCTTTGGGCACTGCACAGTAATAGAAATACAAGATCATATGAACCTTTGAGCACTGAACAATAATAGAAATACAAAATCATATGAACCTTTGAGCACTGCACAGTAATAGAAATACAAAATCATATGGCCCTTTGAGCACTGCACACTAATAGAAATATAAAATCATATAAACCTTTGAGCACTGCACAGTAGTAGAAATACAATATCATATAAACCTTTGAGCACTGAACAGTAATAGAAATACAAAATCATATGAACCTTTGGGCACTGCACAGTAGTAGAAATACAATATCATATAAACCTTTGAGCACTGAACAGTAATAGAAATACAAAATCATGAACCTTTGAGTACTGCACAGTAATAGGAATACAAAATCATATGAACCTTTGAGCAATCACAGAAGTAGAAATGCAAAATTATATGGACAGGTAGTGCTAGCGGGAATGAATGTGTCATTTACATTACCTGGGAATGCATTTGACAGGATTAGGTGGTAATGTTAAGTCGATTCCTGCATTCCCTATTGTGGCAGAAAATAATCCCTTTTATCAATACACTCTGTTAAGCTAGTTTGCTGGCCAAGAGAGTGTTAACCATGTAACTAGACAGTTATGTTGTGGTTACCTAATCCTTCCAACCAGTTCCACTGACAACAATGTAAGCCTGCAGTAATAGGCAATAGTCAATAGCATAGTGCTACTCATTGAGACTTCCGTTCACAAATGGCAATTTTTGGATTATGGTCGTCAGTATAACATCATAATTAACCCTTAATTCATATCCAGAAATTCTTTTTTTGTTTTCCGCAGGTACGTTTTAAAATGAGTATAGTTTGGTCAAATTCATAACATTTCCCTTTTGTTTTCAATATGCATGCTCTTTTAAGAATACATAATTCTTGTTGCCCACTTATTGCATGTAAGACAGGTTGTGTGATGGAAATACAAAAAAAAAAACCTGACCAATTTCAGCTATTGTGGCTTAACCTGCACTTTTTAAAACATAATAATAATAAATCACTGGTCGGTTGGTGTAGCCCCTAAAAAAATTGAGTAAATGCTGGACGCAATCAGCTTCTGATTTTTAGGGGAACCACAGTATCGTTAATTTGGAGAGGCGGCGGTTTCACAGGGTGACCACAATACATATACAATAATTCTAAGAGAGTTGTTAAAAAAATAAAATTAAAAATCAGCTATCAATTTCCAATGAGGCAACCCCCTTTCCCGAAAAAGAAGGGTAGGCCCGATGCTTAAGTCAATCACTTGCACAAACTGGGGCTCGTTAAGTCCCTAACAATTGGCAGGAAATGCTTCCTATCTATGAAGCGTTGTGTATTGTAATGTTATCCTACAGGATAAGTCAGTTTAACATTGATCTTTGCATTCATATAATATATATAAATATATATATATATATATATTCATATTCACATATATATATTCATATATATATATAAATATATATATATTATATATATATATATATATATATATATATATATATATATTTATGTTTATATATATATATATATATATATATATATATATATATATATATATATATATATATATATATATATATATATATATATATATATATATATATATATATATATATATATATATATATATTTTTATTTTTGTGTGCTAACTTCTTACTGCTTTTACTAATATGTCAAGAGAAATAAATAAATACAAAAACCTCTGCAAGTTTTATTTTGTACATGTATTTCTTTCTTCCATTTGCACTTTGCATTTAATGAATTACTGGATTTTCCCAACAAGTTGTCAGTCTAAAATGGGAGCTAATTTTAAACTTCCATTTGTTTGCATGTAACTGGTTTTGTCCACCGTAAAACGTCATTATTTTCTTCTAACAAATATGTTTACTTGAATTATTGCTTGTGGTTCCTTTCTAACATGTTTCTGAAGCGTAAATAATTATTTTTATTGGAAACAATTTGAACATGTGACCCCACGGCCCCACCCCATCTCATCACACCATCTCTGTATCCACTCACTCCCGATTTAATTATGTAGACCTATATGCAGTTCAATGTTATTTACAAATGACTTCAAAACAAATATGAATGCAAAAACCATCGTAAAAAGCAATCAAAATATGACTACTGCAGAAGAGTAATTGAAAATTTAAAAAAATGAAGAAGAGGTAAATAAGAAATCAATCTCTTTGAATTTAGTCAAAAGCATATTGCAAATAATATATCAAAATGTCAAATAGCTATAATATATGCTACTGGTCTACACAAAATTTGCACCAGGAATCCCCATTGGTATATTGGGCAGCTGATGTTCTAACTGCAAAGACAAAAGGAAAAGTTGTATCGACTCTCGCTCCTCCGGGCTGAACTATAAATTAACCGGGTTGCAAGTAAATGAAAAATAAATGCAATCGTATCCATGGTTGTTTTAATTGTCAGTTGAGGATAATATAATAACCAAATATCAAATCACGGTGTTCTCATAGAGTTATCAAAATCATATTAAATTACTTTTGTCAGAAAAAGTAGTTTAAATCGTAACTTAAAAATGGTACGCACAGCCCCGTGTTTTCAGTGTTGTAGTCCCACTATAGAAATGTTTCATGCTCACAATTGTTTCGTAACCTGCTGGACCTGGAAGTTCCACGTTTTGAGTATTGAATTACAAGTCCCTGGGAAAGGAATGACAACTGATCCGGATTGTAAAAGTCAATACAAGAAGCCTAGGGTGATGGTGAATTTGACCATACCACATGGTGGGAAAATAAAATGAATTAATAGTGACATCTGAGTAAAGAAATATGCTTGTAACAAAAGTTATAAGTGGCATGCCTGCATCTTTTTATATTGGGGAACTGTTATCAGCATGAAAAGAAGGTAAAATAGTCCCCAAAAGCATGTTTGAGTGGTTCGTAAAATGGAGCAGGGGAAGCAATGAGGGGCAGGGTGGAGCACCCTCTAAAAAACTTAAACTTGGAGCCTGATTTAAGTAATCACAGTAATAGGAATACAAATTATATGGACCTTCCAGCAAGCACAGTAATAGAACGTTCTCCGTTCTATATATCAATATGCCATCATATGCCATCTAAACTATTGTTCTATAATCTGGTCAAGTACTTCACAAACAGCTTTCAGTAAACTTACCATCTTGCACCACATATTCCACCCTTAACCCTTTAACCAAACTTCTAGTATACTTTGTTCCCTAAATCTGCTCAAATTCAGGATCTTATTAGCCTAAATTTATCCTTGCCTATTGTTTCCTAAATAATTTATCCCCTGCTAAGTTCTATCAATTTTATTCTGACACAACAAAGCTCATCCCTATTACACATGACAATCCTCTGGCCTTCAGCTCGCACTTGTAAAACTCAATTGTTCAGTTTAAAAAAAACCTCTATATAAATATTTGGAACACCATCGCTTCAAATATTACAACATCAGTTTCTCTTAAGCAGTTTAAATCTCAACTTACATTAAGTTTGATTTTGTGGGTATTACTCTACATGTCCATTTGAAAACAAAAAAATAACAGCAACAACTTCTAAAATCAACTTATCACATATCAATTTACTTTGATAAATTTTTGGTTGGATCGCAATGACTGTAACAGTCAGTGAGTGTATACACCCAATGACTGTAACAGTCAGTGAGTGTATACACCCAATGACTGTAAGAGTCAGTCAGTGTATACACCCAATGACTGTAAGAGTCAGTGAGTGTATACACCCAATGACTGTAAGAGTCAGTGAGTCTATACACCCAATGACTGTAACAGTCAGTGAGTGTATACATCCAATGACTGTAACAGTCAGTGAGTCTATACACCCAATGACTGTAACAGTCAGTGAGTGTATACACCCAATGACTGTAACAGTCAGTGAGTCTATACATCCAATGACTGTAACAGTCAGTGAGTGTATACACCCAATGACTGTAACAGTCAGTGAGTCTATACACCCAATGACTGTAACAGTCAGTGAGTGTATACACCCAATGACTGTAACAGTCAGTGAGTGTATACACGCAATGACTGTAACAGTCAGTGAGTCTATACACCCAATGACTGTAACAGTCAGTGAGTCTATACACCCAATGACTGTAACAGTCAGTGAGTCTATACACCCAATGACTGTAACAGTCAGTGAGTCTATACACCCAATGACTGTAACAGTCAGTGAGTCTATACACCCAATGACTGTAACAGTCAGTGAGTGTATACACCCAATGACTGTAACAGTCAGTGAGTCTATACACCCAATGACTGTAACAGTCAGTGAGTCTATACACCCAATGACTGTAACAGTCATTGGGTGTATACACTCACTGACTGTTACAGTCATTGGGTGTATACACCCAATGACTGTAACAGTCAGTGAGTCTATACACCCAATGACTGTAACAGTCAGTGAGTGTATACACCCAATGAAAAACACCAAGCATAGCAGCCTCAATCAACCAGAAAACTCCAGATACAACACACCACTACAAGTTTATGCATCTTCATTCACTTTCATTCCCAAATAATCAGTTTACAAGCAAATTGTATTTGTATCACATCAGCTGTGATTATTCTTACCTGAGACCATTGCCACACCATCCATATATTAGATCCACCACTGCATGAGCTTCTGTTACAGTGTTTTATATGATTATTCTTACCTGAGACCATTGCCACACCATCCATATATTAGATCCACCACTGCATAAGTTCCTGTTACAGTGTTTTACATGATTATTCTTACCTGAGACCATTGCCACACCATCCATATATATTAGAGTTCCCACTGATTATTCTTACCTGAGACCAGCTGAGCCTGTTACAGTGTTTTACATGATTGTTCTTACCTGAGACCATTGCCACACCATCCATATATTAGATCCACCACTGCATGAGTTCCTGTTACAGTGTTTTACATGATTATTCTTACCTGAGACCATTGCCACACCATCCATATATTAGATCCCCCACTGCATGAGCTCCTGTTACAGTGTTTTACATGATTATTCTTACCTGAGACCATTGCCACACCATCCATATATTAGATCCACCACTGCATGAGCTTCTGTTACATTACAGTGTTTTACATGATTATTCTTACCTGAGACCATTGCCACACCATCCATATATTAGATCCACCACTGCATGAGCTTCTGTTACAGTGTTTTACATGATTATTCTTACCTGAGACCATTGCCACACCATCCATATATTAGATCCACCACTGCATAAGTTCCGGTTACAGTGTTTTACATGATTGTTCTTACCTGAGACCATTGCCACACCATCCATATATTAGATCCACCACTGCATGAGCTCCTGTTACAGTGTTTTACATGATTATTCTTACCTGGGACCATTGCCACACCATCCATATATTAGATCCACCACTGCATGAGCTCCTGTTACAGTGTTTTACATGATTATTCTTACCTGGGACCATTGCCACACCATCCATATATTAGATCCACCACTGCATGAGCTCCTGTTACAGTGTTTTACATGATTATTCTTACCTGGGACCATTGCCACACCATCCATATATTAGATCCACCACTGCATGAGCTTCTGTTACAGTGTTTTACATGATTATTCTTACCTGAGACCATTGCCACACCACCCATATATTAGATCCACCACTGCATAAGTTCGTTACAGTGTTTTACATGATTGTTCTTACCTGAGACCATTGCCACACCATCCAGTGCTCCTGTTACAGTGATGATTATTCTTACCTGGGACCATTGCCACACCATCCATATATTAGATCCACCACTGCATGAGCTCCTGTTACAGTGTTTTCATGATTATTCTTACCTGGGACCATTGCCACACCATCCATATATTAGATCCACCACTGCATGAGCTCCTGTTACAGTATTTTACATGATTATTCTTACCTGGGACCATTGCCACACCATCCATATATTAGATCCACCACTGCATGAGCTTCTGTTACAGTGTTTTACATGATTATTCTTACCTGAGACCATTGCCACACCACCCATATATTAGATCCACCACTGCATAAGTTCCTGTTACAGTGTTTTACATGATTGTTCTTACCTGAGACCATTGCCACACCATCCATATATTAGATCCACCACTGCATGAGCTCCTGTTACAGTGTTTTACATGATTATTCTTACCTGAGACCATTGCCACACCATCCATATATTAGATCCACTGCAGGGTCCCCTGTTACAGTGTTTTACATTGTCAGGTCTGGTAAGAGGATCACATCCCTCTGCAGGCCCTGACATCAGCCACCCTTGTTCACTGAGGGCTTGACAAGTGACACTTCTCTCCTGACTGCCTTTGTTGCAAGTACTTGAACACTGAGACAATGAAAGAAAAAGAACATGCATTTCACTGAAATACTACTTCCTATTAATATATAATCATCAATCAGTACAAGGGCTAAGATATATAAACATCACTTAGTATAAGTGTCACGCACAATATATACTGCAGAGCGAACAACGTCAATGTCAAAAATCATTAAAGTGAACAGCTTTGCCATCATTATCACTACATCTGCAACATATCAAACAACTATAATAACAAGAAACAAGCCATTACAAACAGCATCACTATAATCCACATGTTTACTTACAATCAACTTTTGCACCATCACATCTCAAATAATGCAATCAGCATCTCAAACACCCCAGCCAACATCTCAAATGCCCCAGCCAACATCTCAAATGCCCAAGTCAGCATCTCAAACACCCCAGTCAGCATCTCAAACACTCCAGCCAGCATCTCAAATGCCCCAGCCAGCATCTCAAACACCCCAGCCAGCATCTCAAACACCCCAGCCAGCATCTCAATCACCCCAGCCACCATCTCAAACACCCAAGCCAACGTCTCAAATACAACAGCCAACGTCTCAAACACCCCAGCCAACGTCTCAAACACCCCAGCCAATGTCTCAAACACCCCAGCCACCGTCTCAAACACCCCAACCAACATCTCAAACACCCCAGCCACCATCTCAAACACCAGCCACCATCTCAAACACCCCAGCCACCATCTCAAACACCCCAGCCACCGTCTCCAACATCTCAAACACCCCAGCCACCATCTCATCTCAACACCCCAGCCAACATCTCAAACACCCAAGCCAACGCGTCTCAAATACAACAGCCAATCTCAAACAAACGTCTCAAACACAGCCAACGTCTCAACACACAATGTCTCAAACACCCCAGCCAGCCAATGTCTCAAGCCACACTCAATCACCCCAGCCACCCAGCCAACAGTCTCAAACACCCCAGCCAACAAACACCCCAGCCACCATCTCAAACACCCCAGCCAACATCTCCACCATCTCAAACACCAGCCAGCCAGCCAATGTCTCAGCCACCATCTCAAACACCCCAGCCACCGTCTCAAACATACCAGCCAACTTCTCAAACACCCCAGCCACCATCTCAAACACCCCAGCCACCGTCTCAAACACCCCAGCCACCGTCTCAAACACCCCAGCCAACATCTCAAACACCCCAGTCAACATCTCAAACACCCTAGCCAGCATCTCTAACGATGCAATCAGCATCTCAAACGGCCCAGTCACCATCTCAAACACTCCAGCCAACACCTCACACACCACTGCCAACATCTCAAACGCCCAGCAACCATATCAAACACCTCAGTTAACATGCATCTCAAAGACCCCAGCCAACATCTCAAACGATGCAGCCAACATCTCATACGATGCAGTCAGGAACCCAAACACCACAGCCAACATCTCAAACACTGCAGCCAACATCACAAACACTGCAGCCAACATCACAAACACTGCAGCCAACATCACAAACACCGTAGCCAATATCTCAAACACCACAGCCAACATCTCAAACACTGCAGCCAACATCACAAACACCGTAGCCAATATCACAAACACCGTAGCCAATATCTCAAACACTGCAGCCAACATCACAAACACCACAGCCAACATCTCAAACACTGCAGCCAACATCACAAACACCGTAGCCAATATCACAAACACCGTAGCCAATATCTCAAACACTGCAGCCAACATCACAAACACCACAGCCAACATCTCAAACACTGCAGCCAACATCACAAACACCGCAGCCAATATCACAAACACCGTAGCCAATATCTCAAACACCACAGCCAACATCACAAACACTGCAGCCAACATCACAAACACTGCAGCCAATATCACAAACACCGTAGCCAATATCTCAAACACCACAGCCAACATCTCAAACACTGCAGCCAACATCACAAACACCGTAGCCAATATCACAATATCTCAAACACCACAGCCAACATCTCAAACACTGCAGCCAACATCACAAACACTGTAGCCAATATCACAAACACCGTAGCCAATATCTCAAACACTGCAGCCAACATCACAAACACTGCAGCCAACATCTCAAAACATTTCATAACATAGTAACCAACATCTACATCATTGCATTCAACATATTAAATGCCTGAACAACATCATCAACTGCACAATAAAGCTGCACTGCTGATCCAATCAACTAGGACTACATACAGTAAGGCTCAGCTTTTGCATAATTATTCGTTTTCTAAGCAGCTTTTGAGTGGTGCTATAGTAATTAGTTTGAAAGTGAATAATTTACTTCGTTTTAGAGGAACTTTTTTAAACGTTTATTCTCGGTCATCAAATGGTGGTTTTAGACACTCATATCTCATCTATCCTAGACGTTATAACCCACCATATATCAGACAATCAAATCTCATCTATCCTACAATAGATGTTATAACCCACCATATATCAGACAATCAAATCTCATCTATCCTACAATAGACGTTATAACCCACCATATATTAGACACTCAAATCTCATCTATCCTAGACATTATAACCCACCATATATTAGACACTCAAATCTTATCTATCCTAGACGTTACAACCCACCATATATTAGACACTCAAATCGCATCTATCCTAGACGTTATAATCCACCATATATCAGACACTCAAATCTCATCTATCCTAGACGTTATAACCCACCATATATCAGACACTCAAATCTCATCTATCCTACAGTAGATGTTATAACCCACCATATATTAGACACTAAATCTTATCTATCCTAGACGTTATAACCCACCATATACTAGACACTCAAATCTCATCTATCCTAGATGTTATAACCCACCATCTTTTGCTGAATTTTCAATGCAATTTCGGAATGCGATATCGGTAAGAAATAAAACAACAGCCATTTATTATAAAGTTGTTGAACATTACTTAGAACTTCTTGGGATAAGTGAAACTGGGATTTGCCTATTATTATGTCTCACAGGAATAAAACAATGTTATTGGAAATTACCACCCTCCTGTCCGTTCCGGTAATACAAACATTCAATTCATCGATGAATTATCTACTTGTCTTGCATATGTCATCATCACCCAAAGAACTTATTAGGGGGGATCTTAATTTACATCTTGAAGATAAGCTCTCTCCTGACACTACAAAGTTTGATAATCTCCTCAAGTCTACAGTCATTGGTATCTGAAACAACACATGTAACTGGTCATTGCCTGGACACTACATCCATACCAGAAAGGAATGCCACTATTTCGGGTGCTCCATCATCTTTTCATCAGCATGTCTATTAACATTAGCCTCAAAGGATTCAAGGGTCAGTAGCCTAGCGTAATGTGACTCCTTCAAACAGGAAACATCTCAGACTGTGTCGCAAGTCAATTGATTGTTACAATTCAAGCTAAGCTTGAAGTCAGTGTGATGAATGTACACTGTAGAAGTCAGTGTGATGGATGTACACTGTTAAAGTCAGCGTGATGAATGTACACTGTAGAAGTCAGTGTGATGGATGTACACTGTTAAAGTCATGATGAATGTACACTGTAGAAGTCAGTGTGATGAATGTACACTGTAAAGTCAGCATGATGGATGTACACTGCATAAGTCGGTGTGCTGGATGTACACTGCATAAGTCAGGGTGATGGATGTACACTGCATAAGTCAGGGTGATGGATGTACACTGCATAAGTCAGGGTGATGGATGTACACTGCATAAGTCAGGGTGGTGGATGTACACTGCATAAGTCAGAGTGATGAATGTACAATGCATAAGTCAGGGTGATGGATGTACATTGCATAAGTCAGTGTGATGGATGCACACTGCATAAGTCAGGGTGATGAATAAGTCAGTGTAATGAATGTACACTGCATAAGTCAGGGTGATGAATCAGTCAGTGTGATGGATGCACACTGCATAAGTCAGTGTGATGGATGCACACTGCATAAGTCAGGGTGATGGATGCACACTGCATAAGTCAGGTTGATGGATGCACACTGCATATTAAAGTCAGTGTGATGGATGTATGTTGCATAAGGATTGGCCCATTTTATCAATTTTGCACAATTTTTACCAATTTTCTAAAAGTTTTGAAATCAGGGTGATGTTTCTCAGAAATTTGACTGTTTCTTCAAACAAATTTTCCTAATTTTTCGGAAAATTGACTGAATTTTTCTGACAATCATTCAAATTTCTCAGATAATTGGCAATAAGAGCTCATACATGCCACAATTGAATTGCTTCAGTTATTCATGCAGCTGTCCAAAAAAAAGGAAGATATTCAGCAAAGAGGGCGGAGAGGGGAGGGAGGAGGAACTGCTCCCCTAGCTACGCCACTGTCAAGTTGTTGGTAATTCAATCAGAACTTAAACAGTACACATTAACCAACAGAAAAAAAGATCAAAATATATATAAATGGATATTTATTTTAGTTCTCCTGAAACTTCCATTAAACAACACAAAATACAAGAGTGCTATCATATATCAGCCCTGAAGACAGAAAACGAAGGCATGAGAAAACGGTCCACTGATTATCAACATTGACAGAAAGGATAAATGTTACTGCAATTTTGAAATGGGAGGTCTTCCCGTCTTACCTCTGTCCACTGTCCACTGACCCAAATAACACGCTGATGTGTGCATCTGAATTTATTACACTTGTTGAAGACATGAGGTTTCTTGTGATGACTACAATAGGACTCGTTGAACATTCTGTGACCCTCTTGGTTCTTACAAAACACATCTCTTTGTTGAAGCCCTCCACCACAAGGTTCAGAACACTATATGACACAAGTAAATAAAAAACAAAATCACTAATTTGCATCAACTTTTCATTTCTGTACCCAAGGTTTTAAGAAAATATACATCAATAAATAGTTATAAGTCAGGTTTTATAAATATGTACATGAAGAATTTACATTACTTCTCCCCATACTCCCTTCATCCATAGATACAAATCAAGCTTCAAACCTATGCAAATAGAGAATTGACACTACCTCTCCCCATACTCCCTTCATCCATTATATAGAAACAAGTCATGCTTCATAACTATGCAAATAGAGAATTGACATTACCTCTCCTCCATACTCCCTTCATCCATTATATAGATACAAGTCATGCTTCATAACTATGCAAATAGAGAATTGACATTACCTCTCCCCATACTCCTTTCATCCATTATATAGATACAAGTCATGCTTCATAATTATGCAAATAGAGAATTGACATTACCTCTCCCCCATACTCCTTTCATCCATAGATACAAATCAAGCTTCATAACTATGCAAATAGAGAATTGACATTACCTCTCCCCATACTCCCTTCATCCATTATATAGATACAAGTCATGCTTCATGACTATGCAAATAGAGAATTGACATTACCTGTCTCCATACTCCCTTCATCCATAGATACAAGTGATGCTTCATGACTATGCAAATAGAGAATTGACATTACCTCTCCCCCATACTCCTTTCATCCATTATATAGATACAAGTGATGCTTCATAACTATGCAAATAGAGAATTGACATTACCTCTCCCCCATACTCCCTTCATCCATTATATAGATACAAGTCATGCTTCATAACTATGCAAATAGAGAATTGACATTACCTCTCCCCATACTCCTTTCATCCATTATATAGATACAAGTGATGCTTCATAACTATGCAAATAGAGAATTTACATTACTTCTCCCCATACTCCCTTCATCCATAGATACAAATCAAGCTTCATAACTATGCAAATAGAGAATTGACACTACCTCTCCACCATACTCCCTTCATCCATTATATAGATACAAGTGATGCTTCATGACTATACAAATAGAGAATTGACATTACCTCTCCCCCATACTCCCTTCATCCATTATATAGATACAAGTCATGCTTCATGACTATACAAATAGAGAATTGACATTACCTCTCCCCGATACTCCTTTCATCCATTATATAGATACAAGTCATGCTTCATGACTATGCAAATAGAGAATTGACACTACCTCTCCCCATACTCCCTTCATCCATTATATAGATACAAGTCATGCTTCATGACTATACAAATAGAGAATTGACACTACCTCTCCCCCATACTCCCTTCATCCATTATATAGATACAAGTGATGTTTCATGACTATGCAAATAGAGAATTGACACTACCTCTCCCCCATACTCCCTTCATCCATTATATAGATACAAATCAAGCTTCATAAATATGTAAATAGAGAATTGACAATACTTCTCCCCATACTCCTTTCATCCATAGATACAAATCAAGCTTCATAACTATGCAAATAGAGAATTGACACTACCTCTCCCCATACTCCCTTCATCCATTATATAGATACAAGTCATGCTTCATGACTATGCAAATAGAAAATTGACATTACCTCTCCCCATACTCCTTTCATCCATTATATAGATACAAGTGATGCTTCATTACTATGCAAATAGAGAATCGACACTACCTCTCCCCCATACTCCCTTCATCCATTATATAGATACAAGTGATGCTTCATGACTATGCAAATAGAGAATTGACACTACCTCTCCCCATACTCCCTTCATCCATTATATAGATACAAGTCATGCTTCATGACTATGCAAATAGAGAATTGACTTTACCTCTCCCCATACTCCCTTCATCCATTATATAGATACAAGTGATGCTTCATGACTATGCAATAGAGAATTGACATTACCTCTCCCCATTCTCCCTTCATCCATTTATATTTTGGACATCTGGGTCTGTCACATGACCTCACAGTCCTTGGTTTCTGTGGCCACTGCTTTCGACAAGTTCTGTCTTCCAAGACACTGCCCTCTCCACCCATACAATCTACCTGTCGAAACATCTGACCTTTGCCACAAGAAACAGAGCACTGGGAACAGAAAAGCAAAGTTGCTTATTAACATTCATTCATGTGATTCACCTGGGCTCAACTGGCTCATGCTTATTAACATTCATTCATATGATTCACCTGGGCTCAACTGGCTCATGCTTTTCATTCATATGATTCACCTGGGCTCAACTGGCTCATGCTTATTACCATTCATTCATATGATTCACCTGGGCTCAACTGGCTCATGCTTATTAACATTCATTCATATGATTCACCTGGGCTCAACTGGCTCATGCTTATTAACATTCATTCATATGATTCACCTGGGCTCAACTGGCTCATGCTTATTAACATTCATTCATATGATTCACCTGGGCTCAACTGGCTCATGCTTATTAACATTCATTCATATGATTCACCTGGGCTCAACTGGCTCATGCTTATTAACATTCATTCATATGATTCACCTGGGCTCAACTGGCTCATGCTTATTAACATTCATTCATATGATTCACCTGGGCTCACCTGGCTCACCTGGGCTCACCTGGCTCATTCTGCATGAGAATCAACTTCTCTTAAGATAAACAATACCACAGCATGGAAAGAATTAAGCACAAATGAGAATGCATCATGAGGTGTTAAACTGTGATATCACAGCCTAAGGCAATTTGCAATCAATTTTGTTATTCAACACAAAATAATTTATTCTAGCTGTTGTAAGGGACTCTAATTTGAAGAATTATTTGTTTGAACTGTTGTAAGGGGTCCAATCTTCTTTCCATCTAAGAACACATTCTTCTATGTTTCATAAAACCAACAGTTTGCACTATAGTGGTGAAGCTTACTGAATTCTCATGCCAACCAGTACGTGGTGTAGCCAGGATTTTCATATTGGAGGGGGAGGAGGAGGGGAGAGGGGGATTGAATTGAACTGACACAATATTTAGTGGTGTAGTCACTTCGAGCGCAAAGCGCACGACTTGTGGGTGTGAGGTCCAGGGGGTGAGGTCCCTGGAAGCTCTCACAAAATTGACATTTCAAGGGAAAAAAAGTATGTCACAACGCATAAACAGAAGGTGTATTGTACAAGTCAAAAATCATGTCAAAGAGAGCTATAGTAGTTACACAAAACACCAAATCATTAAAATGCATAATGTGGAAATATAATGTTTTATTGTTTACATTTGTACATAGCTTTATCATCACTCTTTGAAAAATATAGGTTGTTTACAAGAAAGGTTTTTAATCATTTACAACAAACTTGTGTAAATGTATTCAGACTTTTAAAATGAGCCTGTACTGTATCCAAGCACTTCGACACCCACCTTATACAAGCAACATTCATGTTCTCTCTCTCTCCCCCTCTCTCTCCTCTCTCCCCTCTCTCTCTCTCTCTCCTCTCTCTCCCCCTCTCTCCCCCTCTCTCTCTCTCTGTCTTAGTTCATGTATTTAAATACAAAATCGCACAAATGTTTGAAATATTATTACCGAAGAACCTTTTTCTGAGAAAGTGCCTTTTTGAAATCTAAAAACATAATAAGCACCTGGAATGTCAAAAACTTGTTGAACTGACAGCACCAATCTGAATTGATGGATTAAAATCTGAAACGACAGATTAAAATTGGGGGAAGAGGGTCGCCCCCTTCTCTTCCCATCTGGCTATACCACTGATACCAACAGTTTGCACAATAGTGGTGTAGCCTACATAATTCTTTCATGATACCAACAATTTGCACAGTGTAGAAAGATCTGATATGATGCCGTAAGGGAAAAATGCTACTGACATATTAGCACTTCTCTGCAGTAATTAAGAGGAATGTACCCCAGGAGAAGAGCACTGATACAAATCAAAACTTAAGGACTATTAAAACATAACAGAAAGTAATACAAATATGATGTTATTGAGATTACGGTATATTGATAAGAAGTACAATAAGGCTCCCATAGACTAACATAGAGAGAGTGCCACTTCCCTGGTCCGAGTTCATCCTGTACTCTCCTGAAGAAAAATACCTTTCCTAAAAATTGTTTTTGTAACAATCTAATAATATACGGTAAATTAGTTGACTAACTTTTAAAATTGATTAAATTTCCTGTTATAATTATGTGACTCCTGGTTATGAAAAGTAAAACCTTGAACAGGAGGGATTTGCACAGCAGGAATTGATGAACTACGTTATCAACACAAACAATGACAGCCAATTACTTGGCTCCAGTCGCGACACCACGCAGAGTGAAAAACTTGAGAACGTGGAACCAATTATGGCTCCTATTGTGATTACATTATGAATATCTTGATTGAAACCATGTACATGTAACCAGCGTCAAATTGTCATTCCACATCCCAACCACTTCTTTGTAAAAAGTGACCTTTTCATAGGGAAAAATGTCTCTCTTCAGAGGGAGAAGTGCCCTTTTTCAAAGAGGGAATTAATGTGTTCAACATTACAAAGTTTTTCCTTTCAAAGAACAAATCTGATCTGAAGACAAGCAACACCAGTATCACCCTAAAACATGTAGACATGTACTTGCATTCTATTTCATACACTCTTATACAACATCATCTAAAAGACCAAGAAAATTAATCATAACTTTTACACACCAGGGCTGTATCAAGGAATTTGAAAGGGGGGTTCGTTTTTACACACCAGGGCTGTATCAAGGAATTTGAAAGGGGAGTTCCTTTTTACACACTAGGCTGTATCAAGGAATTTGAAAGGGGGGTTCATCTTTACACACCAGGGCTGTATCAAGGAATTTAAAAGGGTGGTTCATTTTAACACACCAGGGCTGTATCAAGAAATTTGAAAGGGGGGTTCGTTTTTACACACCAGGGCTGTATCAAGGAATTTGAAAGGGGAGTTCATTTTTACACAACAGGGCTGTATCAAGGAATTTGAAAGGGGAGTTTTTTTTTACACACTAGGCTGTATCAAGGAATTTGAAAGGGGGGTTCATCTTTACACACCAGGGCTGTATCAAGGAATTTGAAAGGGGGGTTCGTTTTAACACACCAGGGCTGTATCAAGAAATTTGAAAGGGGGGTTCGTTTTTACACACCAGGGCTGTATCAAGAAATTTAAAAGGGGGGTTCATCTTTACACACCAGGGCTGTATCAAGGAATTTGAAAGGGGGGTTCGTTTTAACACACCAGGGCTGTATCAAGAAATTTGAAAGGGGGGTTCGTTTTAACACACCAGGGCTGTATCAAGGAATTTGAAAGGGGGGTTCGTTTTTACACACCAGGGCTGTATCAAGGAATTTGAAAGGGGGGTTCATTTTAACATACCAGGGCTGTATCAAGAAATTTGAAAGAGGGGTTCGTTTTAACACACCAGGGCTGTATCAAGAATTTTGAAAGGGGGGTTCGTTTTTACACACCAGGGCTGTATCAAGGAATTTGAAAGGGGGTTCATTTTAACACACCAGGGCTGTATCAAGAAATTTGAAAGGGGGGTTCATCTTTACACACTAGGGCTGTATCAAGGAATTTGAAAGGGGGGTTCGTTTTAACACACCAGGGCTGTATCAAGAAATTTGAAAGGGGGTTCGTTTTAACACACCAGGGCTGTATCAAGAATTTTGAAAGGGGGTTCGTTTTTACACACCAGGGCTGTATCAAGGAATTTGAAAGGGGGTCATTTTTACAAAACAGGGCTGTATCAAGGAATTTGAAAGGGGATTTTTTTTTACACACTAGGCTGTATCAAGGAATTTGAAAGGGGTTCGTTTTTACACACCAGGGCTGTATCAAGAAATTTGAAAGGGGGGTTCGTTTTTACACACCAGGGCTGTATCAAGGAATTTGAAAGGGGGTTCGTTTTTCATATAAAGGGCACTTTATTCGTGCAAGTAGAAAAACTGAACCAGAAAACCCAAAAGTTTAGTGGTTCCGCTGCATTCTCTCATTATTGGTTGATTTTCAAATTTTATACTTACTGGCATTGCACATCATGACATTTGCTAAATAATATTCATAAGCCATGCCCGCCATGCATATCAATAAAAGATAACATTCATAAGCCATGCCCGCCATGCATGTCAATAAAAGATAACATTCATAAGCCATGCCCGCCATGCATGTCAATAAAAGATAACATTCATAAGCCATGCCCGCCATGCATGTCAATAAAAGATAACATTCATGAGCCATGCCCGCCATGCATGTCAATAAAAGATAACATTCATGAGCCATGCCCGCCATGCATGTCAATAAAAGATAACATTCATAAGCCATGCCCGCCATGCATGTCAATAAAAGATAACATTCATAAGCCATGCCCGCCATGCATGTCAATAAAAGATAACATTCATAAGCCATGCCCGCCATGCATGTCAATAAAAGATAACATTCATAAGCCATGCCCGCCATGCATGTCAATAAAAGTGAACTTAACAACATTAAAAGTATGATGCAAAGCATGCATATGGTTGCACATTTATTACTGTTTAAAGAATTTTACATAATGCCCCACCTACATGATAACAATACGTCACATACTAGTGTAAGGACCATATCACATCTGTGTACAGCATATGATATGTGTGCGATGTATTTGCAAAAAAATTTGGAGCAGTTTCACTTTTAGGCATACATATTAGTAATAGAACCTGTTGTCAACATAAGCATGTACACAATAACTGACAAATAACATGCAAGTATGATGCAAACAGACATATGGCTGCTATAAAACTATCACTTTTTCAAGATTTTTGTATATTAAGTCACCCCTCCCCCTCTTCCTACCTTCCCACCCCCATATTAAACCCGCCCATTATGCATATTAATGAAATTCAATGTTTTAATACAATGAGCATATACACACCAGATAACAGCATAAGTACACCAAATATGAAACAAACCAGACATGTAATTATCAAAATATGATCATTTTAAGATTTTTACATTAAACCCCACCTACTTTTTAATATGTATGACATCACCATCAAAACAATAGGGAGACCATGGCCTGTCTTTGTACCCCATATGTCCTTCGGCGATAGACGTTTTGTGCCTGTGCCCCTAAATTGTGGAACACACTTCCATCAGCAATACACAACTTAACAACTAACAGTAGTTTTAAATTGAATCTTAAGACCTTTATTAATAAACGTCTGTACTACTAATTTGTTCTTAACAGCTGTTCATTCGTATTTAATTTTATATGTAATTATTTCTATTTTAGCACTTGTGTTTATTGACTTCTATCTACATTATTTTCACTTGACTTTTTTTTTAAGGTTTTATTCTGTTGGTTTTACTCATTTAATGTTTAAGTTTTTTCAGAAGTTGCTTCAAGAGTTAGTTCTTAATTACTACTTTGACTATATTTGTCTTTGGTTTCATACCTTATTTATCTAACTTATTTTTGTTTAACTCTTTGAGGATTTATTCTGTTGGTTTTAGTCAATTAAGGTTTCACTTTTTATGAATTAGTTCCAATTGCTCCTTGATTTGTCTTTTATGTTTTGTTTTATACCTAATTCATCTATTGTACAGCGCCATAGCTTATGTTTTGTTTTATACCTAATTCATCTATTGTACAGCACCATAGCTTGTTTTGTTTTACACCTAGTTCATCTATTGTACAGCGCCATAGCTTATGTTTTATACCTAATTCATCTATTGTACAGCGCCATAGCTTATGTGTTATACCTAATTCATCTATTGTACAGCGCCATAGCTTATGTTTTATACCTAATTCATCTATTGTACAGCGCCATAGCTTATGTGTTATACCTAATTCATCTATTGTACAGCGCCATAGCTTATGTTTTGTTTTATACCTAATTCATTTATTGTACAGTGCCATAGCTTATGTTTTGTTTTATATCTAATTCATCTATTGTACAGCGCCATAGCTTATGTTTTGTTTTATACGTAATTCATCTATTGTACAGCACTATAGCTTATATTTTGTTTTATACCTAATTTATCTATTGTACAGCGCCATAGCTTATGTTTTGTTTTATACCTAATTCATCTATTGTACAGCGCCATAGCTTATGTTTTGTTTTATATCTAATTCATCTATTGTACAGCACCATAGCTTATGTTTTGTTTTATACCTAAATCATCTATTGTACAGCGCCATAGCTTATGTTTTGTTTTATACCTAATTCATCTATTGTACACGCCATAGCTTATGTTTTGTTTTATACCTAATTTCATCTATTGTACAGGCCATAGCTTATGTTTTGTTTTATACCTAATTCATCTATCTATTGTACAGCGCCATAGCTTATGTTTTGTTTTATACCTAATTCATCTATTGTACAGGGCCATAGCTTATGTTTTGTTTTATACCTAATTCATCTATTGTACAGCGCCATAGCTTGCGTTTTGGGCCATAGCTTATGTTTTGTTTTATACCTAATTCATCTATTGTACAGCGCCATAGCTTATGTTTTGTTTTATACCTAATTCATCTATTGTACAGCGCCATAGCTTATGTTTTTTTTTATGTTTTATCTAATTCATCTATTGTACACGCTATAGCTTATGTTTTTTTTTATACCTAATTCATCTATTGTTTTATACCTAATTCATCTATTGTACAGCGCCATAGCTTATGTTTTGTTTTATACCTAATTCATCTATTGTACAGCGCCATAGCTTATGTTTTGTTTTATACCTAATTTATCTATTGTACAGGGCCATAGCTTATGTTTTGTTTTATACCTAATTCATCTATTGTACAGCGCCATAGCTTATGTTTTGTTTTATACCTAATTCATCTATTGTACAGCGCCATATAGCTTATGTGTTTTGTTTTATACCTAATTCATCTATTGTACAGCGCCATAGCTTATGTTTTGTTTTATACCTAATTCATCTATTGTACAGGGCCATAGCTTATGTTTTGTTTTATACCTAATTCATCTATTGTAGGCCATAGCTTATGTTTTGTTTTATACCTAATATCTATTGTATGTTTTGTTTTATACCTAATTCATCTATTGTACAGGCCATAGCTTATGTTTTGTTTTATACCTAATTCATCTATTGTACAGCCATAGCTTATGTTTTGTTTTATACCTAATTTATCTATTTGTAGCATGTTTTGTTTTATACCTAATTCATCTATTGTAGCTTAGTTTTATACTAATTATAGCTTATGCTTATGTTTTGTTTTATACCTAATTTATCTATGTTTTGTTTTATACCTAATTCATCTATTGTACAGGGCCATAGCTTATGTTTTGTTTTATACCTAATTCATCTATTGTACAGCGCCATAGCTTATGTTTTGTTTTATACCTAATTCATCTATTGTACAGCGCCATAGCTTATGTTTTGTTTTATACCTAATTCATCTATTGTAGAGCACTATAGCTTATGTTTTGTTTTATACCTAATTCATCTATTGTACAGCGCCATAGCTTATGTTTTGTTTTATACCTAATTCATCTATTGTACAGCGCCACAGCTTATGTTTTGTTTTATACCTAATTCATCTATTGTACAGCGCCATAGCTTATGTTTTGTTTTATACCTAATTCATCTATTGTACAGGGCCATAGCTTATGTTTTGTTTTATACCTAATTCATCTATTGTACAGCGCCATAGCTTATGTTTTGTTTTATACCTAATTCATCTATTGTACAGGGCCATAGCTTATGTTTTGTTTTATACCTAATTCATCTATTGTACAGCGCCATAGCTTATGTTTTGTTTTATACCTAATTCATCTATTGTAGAGCACTATAGCTTATGTTTTGTTTTACACTTAATTCATCTATTGTACAGCGCCATAGCTTATGTTTTGTTTTATACCTAATTCATCTATTGTACAGCACCATAGCTTGTTTTGTTTTATACCTAATTCATATATTGTACAACGTCATAGCTTATGTTTTGTTTTATACCTTATTCGTCTATTGTACAGGGCCATAGCTTATGTTTTGTTTTATACCTAATTCATCTATTGTACAGCGCCATAGCTTATGTTTTGTTTTATACCTAATTAATCTATTGTACAGCACCATAGCTTATGTTTTGTTTTATACCTAATTCATCTATTGTACAGCGCCATAGCTTATGTTTAGTTTTATGCCTAATTCATCTATTGTACAGGGCCATAGCTTATGTTTTGTGTATACATAATTGATCTATTGTACAGGGCCATAGCCTATGTTTTGTTTTATAACTAAATCATCTATTGTACAGGGCCATAGCTTATGTTTTGTTTTATACCTAATTCATCTATTGTACAGCGCCACAGCTTATGTTTTGTTTTATACCTAAATCATCTATTGTACAGCGCCATAGCTTATGTTTTGTTTTATACCTAATTCATCTATTGTACAGGGCCATAGCTTATGTTTTGTTTTATACCTAATTCATCTATTGTACAGGGCCATAGCTTATGTTTTGTTTTATACCTAATTCATCTATTGTACAGCGCCATAGCTTGTTTTGTTTAATACTTAATTCATCTATTGTACAGTGCCAAGCTTATGTTTTGTTTTATACCTAATTCATCTATTGTACAGGCCATAGCTTATGTTTTGCTATTTATGCTTTGTTTTGTTTGTATATCTAATTTATCTATTGTACAGCGCCATAGCTTATGTGTTATACCTAATTCATCTATTGTACAGGGCCATAGCTTATGTTTTGTTTTATACCTAATTTATCTATTGTACAGCGCCATAGCTTATGTTTTGTTTTATACCTAATTCATCTATTGTACAGGGCCATAGCTTATGTTTTGTTTTATACCTAATTCATCTATTGTACAGCACTATAGCTTATGTTTTGTTTTATACCTAATTTATCTATTGTACAGGGCCATAGCTGATGTTTTGTTGTTGTTTTATACCTAATTCATCTATTGTACAGCGCCATAGCTTGTTTTGTTTAATACTTAATTCATCTATTGTACAGCGCCAAGCTTATTTTTTGTTTTATACCTGATTCATCTATTGTACAAAGCCATAGCTTATGTTTTGCTTTACACATAATTCATCTATTGTACAGGGCCATAGCTGATGTTTTGTTGTTGTTTTATACCTAATTCATCTATTGTACAGCGCCATAGCTGATGTTTTGTTTAATACTTAATTCATCTATTGTACAGTGCCAAGCTTATGTTTTGTTTTATACCTAATTCATCTATTGTACAGCACCATACCTTATGTTTTGTTTTATACCTAATTCGTCTATTGTACAGGTCCATAGCTTATGTTTTGTTTTATACCTAATTCATCTATTGTACAGGGCCATAGCTTATGTTTTGTTTTATACCTAATTCATCTATTGTACAGCGCCATAGCTTATGTTTTGTTTTATACCTAAATCATCTATTGTACAGCGCCATAGCTTGTTTTGTTTTATACCTAATTCATCTATTGTACAGCACCATAGCTTATGTCTTGTTTTATACCTAATTCATCTATTTTACAGCGCCATAGCTTGTTTTCTACCTAATTCATCTGTTGTACAGGGCCATAGTTTCTGTTTTGTTTAATACCTAATTCATCTATTGTTCAACGCCATAGCTTATGTTTTGTTTTATACCTAATTCATCTAGTGTACAGCACCATAGCTTGTTTATCTAGTGTACAGCACCATAGCTTGTTTTGTTTTATACATAATTCATCTATTGTACAGCACCATAGCTTATGTTTTGTTTTATACCTAATTCATCTATTGTACAGCACCATAGCTTATGTTTTGTTTTATACCTAATTCATCTATTGTACAGCACCATAGCTTATGTTTTGTTTTATACCTAATTCATCTATTGTACAGCACCATAGCTTATGTTTTGTTTTATACCTAATTCATCTATTGTACAGCGCCATAGCTAATGTTTTGTTTTATACCTAATTCATCTTTTGTACAGGGCCATAGCTGATGTTTTGTTTTATACCTAATTCATCTATTGTACAAAGCCATAGCTTATGTTTTGTTTATAACTAATTCATCTATTGTACAGCACCATAGCTTGTTTTGTTTTATACCTAATTCATCTATTGTACAGCACCATAGCTTATGTTTTGTTTTATACCTAAATCATCTATTGTACAGCGCCATAGCTTATGTTTTGTTTTATATCTAATTTCATCTATTGTACAGCGCCATAGCTTATGTTTTGTTTTATACCTAATTCATCTATTGTACAGGGCCATAGCTTTGTTTTGTTTTATACCTAATTCATCTATTGTACAGGGCCATAGCTTATGTTTTGTTTTATACCTAATTCATCTATTGTTCAACGCCACAGCTAATGTTTTGTTTTACACCTATTTCATCTATTGTACAGGTCTATAGCTTATGTTTTGTTTTATACCTAATTCATCTATTGTACAGGGCCATAGCTTATGTTTTGTTTTATACCTAATTCATCTATTGTACAGGGCCATAGCTTATGTTTTGTTTGATACCTAATTCATCTATTGTACAGCACCATAGCTTGTTTGGTTTTATACCTAATTAATCTATTGTACAGCGCCATAGCTTATGTTTTGTTTGTATATCTAATTCATCTATTGTACAGCACTATAGCTTATGTTTTGTTTTATACCTAATTTATCTATTGTACAGGGCCATAGCTGATGTTTTGTTGTTGTTTTATACCTAATTCATCTATTGTACAGCGCCATAGCTTGTTTTGTTTAATACTTAATTCATCTATTGTACAGCGCCAAGCTTATTTTTTGTTTTATACCTGATTCATCTATTGTACAAAGCCATAGCTTATGTTTTGCTTTACACATAATTCATCTATTGTACAGGGCCATAGCTGATGTTTTGTTGTTGTTTTATACCTAAATCATCTATTGTACAGCGCCATAGCTTGTTTTGTTTTATACCTAATTCATCTATTGTACAGCACCATAGCTTATGTCTTGTTTTATACCTAATTCATCTATTTTACAGCGCCATAGCTTGTTTTCTACCTAATTCATCTGTTGTACAGGGCCATAGTTTCTGTTTTGTTTAATACCTAATTCATCTATTGTTCAACGCCATAGCTTATGTTTTGTTTTATACCTAATTCATCTAGTGTACAGCACCATAGCTTGTTTTGTTTTTTATCTAGTGTACAGCACCATAGCTTGTTTTGTTTTATACATAATTCATCTATTGTACAGGGCCATAGCTTATGTTTTGTTTTATACCTAATTCATCTATTGTACAGCACCATAGCTTATGTTTTGTTTTATACCTAATTCATCTATTGTACAGCACCATAGCTTATGTTTTGTTTTATACCTAATTCATCTATTGTACAGCACCATAGCTTATGTTTTGTTTTATACCTAATTCATCTATTGTACAGCGCCATAGCTAATGTTTTGTTTTATACCTAATTCATCTTTTGTACAGGGCCATAGCTGATGTTTTGTTTTATACCTAATTCATCTATTGTACAAAGCCATAGCTTATGTTTTGTTTTATAACTAATTCATCTATTGTACAGCACCATAGCTTGTTTTGTTTTATACCTAATTCATCTATTGTACAGCACCATAGCTTATGTTTTGTTTTATACCTAAATCATCTATTGTACAGCGCCATAGCTTATGTTTTGTTTTATATCTATTTCATCTATTGTACAGCGCCATAGCTTATGTTTTGTTTGATACCTAATTCATCTATTGTACAGGGCCATAGCTTTGTTTTGTTTTATACCTAATTCATCTATTGTACAGGGCCATAGCTTATGTTTTGTTTTATACCTAATTCATCTATTGTTCAACGCCACAGCTAATGTTTTGCTTTACACCTAATTCATCTATTGTACAGGTCTATAGCTTATGTTTTGTTTTATACCTAATTCATCTATTGTACAGGGCCATAGCTTATGTTTTGTTTTAGCCCTAATTCATCTATTGTACAGGGCCATAGCTTATGTTTTGTTTGATACCTAATTCATCTATTGTACAGCACCATAGCTTGTTTGGTTTTATACCTAATTAATCTATTGTACAGCGCCATAGCTTATGTTTTGTTTGTATATCTAATTCATCTATTGTACAGCGCCATAGCTTATGTGTTATACCTAATTCATCTATTGTACAGGGCCATGGCTTATGTTTTGTTTTATACCTAATTTTTATATTGTACAGGGTCATAGCTTATGTTTTGTTTTATACCTAATTCATCTATTGTACAGCACCATAGCTTGTTTTGTTTTATACCTAATTCATCATTGTACAGCACCATAGCTTGTTTTGTTTTATACCTAATTTATCTATTGTGCAGCGCCATAGCTTATGTTTTGTTTTTATATCTAACTCATCTATTGTACAGCGCCATAGCTTATGTGTTATACCTAATTTATCTATTGTACAGGGCCATAGCTTATGTTTTGTTTTATACCTAATTCATCTATTGTACAGGGCCATAGCTTATGTTTTGTTTTATACCTAATTCATCTATTGTACAGCACCACAGCTTATGTTTTGTTTTATACCTAATTCATCTATTGTACAGCGCCATAGCTTATGTTTTGTTTTATACATAATTCATCTATTGTACAGGGCCATAGCTTATGTTTTGTTTTATACCTAATTCATCTATTGTACAGCGCCACAGCTTATGTTTTGTTTTATACCTAATTCATCTATTGTACAGGTCTATAGCTTATGTTTTGTTTTATACCTAATTCATCTATTGTACAGGGCCATAGCTTATGTTTTCTTTTAGCCCTAATTCATCTATTGTACAGGGCCATAGCTTATGTTTTGTTTGATACCTAATTCATCTATTGTACAGCACCATAGCTTGTTTTGTTTTATACCTAATTAATCTATTGTACAGCGCCATAGCTTATGTTTTGTTTGTATATCTAATTCATCTATTGTACAGCGCCATAGCTTATGTTTTGTTTTATACCTAATTCATCTATTGTACAGGGCCATAGCTTATGTTTTGTTTTATACCTAATTAATATATTGTACAGGGCCATAGCTTATGTTTTGTTTTATACCTAATTCATCTATTGTACAGCACCATAGCTTGTTTTGTTTTATACCTAATTCATCTATTGTACAGCACCATAGCTTATGTTTTGTTTTATACCTAATTTATCTATTGTGCAGCGCCATAGCTTATGTTTTGTTTTTATATCTAACTCATCTATTGTACAGCGCCATAGCTTATGTGTTATACCTAATTTATCTATTGTACAGGGCCATAGCTTATGTTTTGTTTTATACCTAATTTATCTATTGTACAGGGCCATAGCCAATGTTTTGTTTTATACCTAATTCATCTATTGTACAGCACCATAGCTTATGTTTTGTTTTATACCTAATTCATCTATTGTACAGCGCCATAGCTTATGTTTTGTTTTATACATAATTCATCTATTGTACAGGGCCATAGCTTCTGTTTTATTTTATACCTAATTCATCTATTGTACAGTGCCACAGCTTATGTTTTGTTTTATACCTAATTCATCTATTGTACAGGTCTATAGCTTATGTTTTGTTTTATACCTAATTCATCTATTGTACAGGGCCATAGCTTATGTTTTCTTTTAGCCCTAATTCATCTATTGTACAGGGCCATAGCTTATGTTTTGTTTCATACCTAATTCATCTATTGTACAGGGCCATAGCTTATGTTTTGTTTTATACCTAATTCATCTATTGTACAGCGCCACAGCTTATGTTTTGTTTTATACCTAATTCATCTATTGTACAGGTCTATAGCTTATGTTTTGTTTTATACCTAATTCATCTATTGTACAGGGCCATAGCTTATGTTTTCTTTTAGCCCTAATTCATCTATTGTACAGCGCCACAGCTTATGTTTTGTTTTATACCTAAATCATCTATTGTACAGCGCCATAGCTTATGTTTTGTTTTAGCCCTAATTCATCTATTGTACAGGGCCATAGCTTATGTTTTGTTTGATACCTGATTCATCTATTGTACAGCACCATAGCTTGTTTGGTTTTATACCTAATTAATCTATTGTACAGCGCCATAGCTTATGTTTTGTTTGTATATCTAATTCATCTATTGTTTAGCTTATGTGTTATACCTAATTCATCTATTGTACAGGGCCATAGCTTATGTTTTGTTTTATACCTAATTTATATATTGTACAGGGCCATAGCTTATGTTTTGTTCTATACCTAATTCATCTATTGTACAGCACCATAGCTTGTTTTGTTTTATACCTAATTCATCTATTGTACAGCACCATAGCTTGTTTTGTTTTATACCTAATTTATCTATTGTGCAGCGCCATAGCTTATGTTTTGTTTTTATATCTAACTCATCTATTGTACAGCGCCATAGCTTATGTGTTATACCTAACTTATCTATTGTACAGGGCCATAGCTTATGTTTTGTTTTATACCTAATTCATCTATTGTACAGGGCCATAGCTTATGTTTTGTTTTATACCTAATTCATCTATTGTACAGCACCATAGCTTCTGTTTTGTTTTATACCTAATTCATCTATTGTACAGCGCCATAGCTTATGTTTTGTTTTATACATAATTCATCTATTGTACAGGGCCATAGCTTATGTTTTGTTTTATACCTAATTCATCTATTGTACAGCGCCACAGCTTATGTTTTGTTTTATACCTAATTCATCTATTGTACAGCGCCATAGCTTATGTTTTGTTTTATTCCTAATTTATTTATTGTACAGCGCCATAGGTTATGTTTCGTTTAATACCTAATTCATCTATTGTACAGCGCCATAAATTTTGTTTTGACATATATATGTGTGCTTTATAAATGTTTAAATAATTAAATAATAATATGACATGAATGCACCCTACCATTCTTGAGATACTGTGTTTACAAGCTAGTCTCATACACACCACCTAACATCATAATCATACCAAATAGGAAACAAAAGGGACAAGCAGTTGTTGAAAAAATGAGCAATTTAAGACTTTTATATTAAGCCCTGCGCACTCATTATTATGCATGACACCATCACTGAAAACAATGGGGCAAATTTGCAGACTATGGGCTACCTATGTGCAATACATGACATAATCACATGGCAGCATTCTGAAGAAGTTTGTTTTGATGGGCTACATCCAGCAAAATCACATTCAGCCATGCCCACTATGCTTATTGATAGGATTCAAAATTCTTACATCATGTGCATGTGGACAATAGCTAACAACATTACCATGCGAAATATAATACAAAACAGGCAAGCACTTGTTGAAATATGAACAATTCTAAATTTGTACATTAAGCCCTGCCCACTCATTAATATGCATGACATCATCACCAACATTAATAGGGCACATCTGCGGCCCATGGGCTACCTATGTACTACATATGATATAAATCCAATATGTTGTTCTGGGAATTCCGTGTTTACAAGCTTTATTTGGCAAATCAACATTAAGCCCTGCCCACTACGCATATTAATCAGATTGAATGTTTTTATATCATGAGCATGTATTGAAATATGAGCATTTCAAAATTGTTATATTAAGCCCTGTCCACTCATTAATATGCATGACATCATCACCAAAAACAACAGGGCACATCTCTGGGCCATGGGCCATCTGTATGCCACATATAACATGATTCAGATGTACCGTTCTTGAGATATCGTCTTTACAGGCTAGGCGAACACACACACACATACACCCGCACCCAAAAACATGCATGACAAGCAAACCGGATAGGTCCCTGATGCTGATAGCATCGGAAAAAAATGCCTGCAGTGGCGTAGCTAGGGCCTATGGGTCAGGGGCAAATGGGGCCCTGTGGGCCTATGGTATATAGGTATAATGATATTTTTTTCATAGGCCCCCTTATAGGACTAAATCTGGGCCCTTTTTAAGGGGCGACTGCCCCTTGCCCCCCCCCCCCCCCCCTAGTTACGCCACTGCTGGCCTGCACATGCTACAGCACTGTACTATACTGCCATATTTACAGTTTTAACTCTCAAACAATGTTGGGTCCTTTAATAGATTTCTGCTATTGATACTGCTGCCCCCCAAAAAATCCTTAGTTTTTATTTGAAAACACAAACACAGTGTTTAATAGGCCTATTGGCAAACTATGCCCAATTCTTAATAATGGGACACCATTATTTGACAACATACAATAATATGAATGTTTTCTTATTCTATCTTATTATATCTTATTTTCCATAAAATTGGTACGAAACTGATAAATATCTTGATCTAAAATAGCCAAATTTCCGTGGCCAAAAATGGTGAACAGTCACTTTCATTACCGTGGGGGTGGAGAAGGGGTTGTCTCTTGATTGTTGATGTACATTATCTAAAAAATGTCAATTGGAGAGTACCCCCTCAAATCATGAGCCATCAAGATTGAAACATCTTCTGCTACCCCTGTCCACCCATCATGGCATGAAAATGACACTCAGTCTGTGCGCATTTACTTTAATGCATAAGGGTATCACTGGAATGCACACCCAGAAATAAAAGGTTTTGTGGTTCTGGTGCTTTTTTTCCATGCTGATTGATTTTGTATTAACTATTATGTTATTGCATATTTGACATGACATGAATTATTCTTGAAAATCATGTTTACAAACCCTATTCAGCAAAATCATATTAGCCCCGCCCATTATGCATATAATATGAAATTCATCAAATGAACACATACAAACTAGCTAACATCATAATTCTACAAAATATGAAACAAATGTTTTACAAAATATGAATCAATTGTGATTGTTAAAATATGAGCATTTTAAGATTTTTACATTAAGTCCCGCCTACTCATTAATATGTATGACATTACCACCAAATACAATATGACATATCTACAGACAATGGGCTATATGTATGCCGCGCATGATGTGAATCCAGTTTGTCCTTTATGAGATGCCATGCTTACAAAACCATATTTAGCCCCGCCTACTATGCATATTAATAAAATTCAATGTTTTTATACACTGAACACATACACACTAGCTAACAACATAATTATACTGAATATGAAACAAATCAGACACGCGATTGTTATAATATGAAAATTTCAAGATTTTCACATTAAACCCCACCTACTCATTAATTTACATGACTTTGCCAACAAAAACAATAGGGCACATCTACAGATCATAGGCTATTTGTGTTCCACATATAATATAAATCGAGATACCTTACGTTTACAAGCTCTTTTCAACAAAATCATGTTAAGCCCTGCCCACTATGCATAAAATTCAACATTTTTGTACCATGAACATATACACACCAGCTAACTAAAATATCAGCACTCTGTTGAGCGCATACCTCCACCTGTTAAAATTCCAACGTGCCTAGAATAATTTCAAGAGTTCATTTAATCTCCATGTCCAATAGAATCCACTTCAGAAATCCTAGGCCCACCAAGATTCATCCCTTTACAGTTTTGATCTGTATGATAATTTGCACTCTGAACGCTTGGATATTATTTTCTGATTGTTTTCTTCCAAGGCCATATCATTGTTTTCAGTTTTATTCAGGCTAAGCATTTCTGCCCTTCCCTTGTACCAATACGCCCCTCCATTTCTGCCCATCCCTTATACCAATAGGCCCCTCCATTTCTGCCCGTCCCTTGTACCAATAGGCCCCTCCATTTCTGCCCATCCCTTGTACCACTACGCCCCTCCATTGCTGCCCGTCCCTTGTACCAATAGGCCCCTCCATTTCTGCCCATCCCTTGTACCAATAGGCCCCTCCATTTCTGCCCGTCCCTTGTACCACTACGCCCCTCCATTGCTGCCCGTCCCTTGTACCAATAGGCCCCTCCATTTCTGCCCATCCCTTGTACCAATAGGCCCCTCCATTTCTGCCCGTCCCTTGTACCAATAGGCCCCTCCATTTCTGCCCATCCCTTGTACCAATAGGCCCCTCCATTTCTGCCCGTCCCTTGTACCAATAGGCCCCTCCATTTCTGCCCGTCCCTTGTACCACTACGCCCCTCCATTGCTGCCCGTCCCTTGTACCAATACGCCCTTCCATTTCTGCCGTCCCTTGTACCAATACGCCCCTCCATTTCTGCCCCTCCCTTGTACCAATACGCCCTTCCATTTCTGCCCGTCCCTTGTACCAAAACACCCCTCCCTTTCTGCCCGTCCCTTGTACCAATATGCCCCTCCCTTTCTGCCCGTCCTTTGTACAAATACGCCCCTCCATTTCTGCCCGTCCCTTGTACCAATACGCCCTTCCATTTCTGCCCGTCCCTTGTACCAATACGCCCTTCCATTTCTGCCCGTCCCTTGTACCAATACGCCCTTCCATTTCTGCCCGTCCCTTGTACCAATTTGCCCCAAAATTAAATCATGTATTTTTTAAGAAACTAGAACGGTAAATACCGTCATGGTTTGCATGCCCATGCAAATTGACACCCATATCATATGACCCGCCAAATTATCAAAATGGCATCTCACACTTAAATCCCACATGGCATCCTATGTCCCACAGAGCATCCCACCCCATGTCCCACATGGCATCCCACCCCATGTCCCACATGGCATCCCACCCCATGTCCCACATGACATCCCATGTCTCACATGGCATTCCATCATATGCCCCACAAGGCATCCCATCCTATGACCCACATGGCATCCCACTCCATGTCCCACATGGCATTCCACCCCATGTCCCACACGACATCCCATCCCATGTCCCATATGGCATTCCACCATATATCCCACATGGCATCCCACCCCATGTCCCACATGGCATTCCACCATATCTTCCACATGGCATCCCACCCCATGTCCCACATGACATCCCATGTCCCACATGGCATTCCATCATATGTCCCACAGGCCATTCCACCATATCTCCCACATGGCATTCCTACAGTGTCTCACATGGCATATTCCACCATATGTCCCACATGGCATTCCACCATAGGTCCCACATGGCATCCCATGCTATGACCCACATGGATTCCATCCTACATGTATGTCCCACATTAATCCAACCATATGTACCACATGACATCCCTCCCTATGTCCCACATGGCATCCCTCCCTGTGTCCTGCATCAGTGGCTTCCCACCTGATGTCCCAAATGGCATCCCACCATATGTTCCACATGGTATCCCTCCCAATGTTCCAATGACATCCTACTTTATGTACCACATGGCATCACATCCCATGTTCCCATGGCCTCCCACCCTATGTCCCACATAGCCTCCTACCCTATGTTTGTTTGTTTGATGAGGTCTTAACGGCACCACGACAAGGAGGGTCAAATTGTGCCTGAGAGGTCAGATTATTTTAGAGGTAGGAAGGAAAGAAAACAGGGGGGAATGAGAGAAATTTCAGAACGTAAGTCAGAAAGCTGTGATTGAGAGAGGAGGTGCATGTATGAAACAACATGGGTAAAACAAAAACAAAGTAGAGAGGGGGTGAAAGAGGAGAATTAAATATGGTTGTAGGGGAGAGCAAGATAAAGGAAGGAGATAATTTTATCCGGAGGATTTTTCTGGAAGAACTCAGCAATTGAGTTGTGGGGAGCGAGGGAAGCTCTGGGAGGGTTGTACAAAGGGCAAGCAAGGAGAACGTGATGGATAGTGAGGATGCAGTGGCAATTGTTACAGAGGGGTTGGGGGGAACCAATAAGGAGGTGGGAGAGACCAATTCTAAGACAGGTAATATGAACGTTGTCGATACGAGAGAGGTTGTTAATGGTGGATTCGATCGGAATTGTGGGCTGGATGACATGGAGTTTGTTATCAATTTGGGAGTTCCATGAGGTTTGCCAGCGGTCACAAACAAGGGAAGCGATAAGCAGTTTGACGCAGAGGGTTTTGGAAAAAGGGGCAGGGAGGAGGTTAAGGGCAAGCTTAGCGGCTGCACCAGCCCTGTCATTGCCAGAGCTGCCAACATGGCTGGGTATTCAGAAGAAAAGAACACTTTTCCTGCAGAGGGTGGGAGAAAGAGTTTCCGAAACGGAGGAGGTGGCATGTGAGGTTATCCTATTTAATATTGAGTATTGAAGTAAGAACAGCCTTTGAGTCAGAGAAAATGGCAAAGTGGCTGAGAGGAGAGTACTTAATAAAGTTGAGGGCAAGGAGAATGGCCTTAGCCTCGGCTGAAAAGATGGACGAGTAGTCGGGAAGTCTGCTACTGAGGGTGATGTCTTGGATGACGGCAGCAGCAGCTGTCTTGTTGCCTTCCTTAGAGCCATCAGTATAGATGGAGGTGTAATTTGAGAGGTGGTCTTTGATTTGGTTGTGGAGATTGATGAAGAGGTTAGGGTGGGTTTGAGTTTTATGATAAATGAAGAGGCGCAGGTGGACAGAAGGGAAGGGGGTGGCCCAAGGAGGAAAAGTGGGCCAGGAGAAGGTGCTAAGAGTAGCGGGATTGATGCCGAGATGGAAGAGGTCTGATTTAATGCGTAAGCTGAAGGGAGGGGATAGGGTTTTAGTCCTATCAAAATGGCATCTCACACTTAAATCCCACATGGCATCCTATGTCCCACAGAGCATCCCACCCCATGTCCCACATGGCATCCCACCCTATGTCCCACATGGCATCCCACCCCATGTCCCACATGGCATCCCACCCTATGTCCCACATGGCATCCCACCCCATGTCCCACATGGCATCCCACCCCATGTCCCACATGGCATCCTACCCCATGTCCCACACGACATCCCATCCCATGTCCCACATGGCATTTCACCATATCTCCCACATGCATCCCACCCCATGTCCCACATGACATCCCATGTCTCACATGGCATTCCATCATATGCCCCACAAGGCATCCCATCCTATGACCCACATGGCATCCCACTCCATGTCCCACATGGCATCCCACCCCATGTCCCACACAACATCCCATCCCATGTCCCATATGGCATTCCACCATATATCCCACATGGCATCCCACCCACGTCCCACATGGCATTCCACCATATCTTCCACATGGCATCCCACCCCATGTCCCACATGACATCCCATGTCCCACATGGCATTCCATCATATGTCCCACAGGCCATTCTACCATATCTCCCACATGGCATTCCTACAGTGTCTCACATGGCATATTCCACCATATGTCCCACATGGCATTCCACCATAGGTCCCACATGGCATCCCATGCTATGACCCACATAGATTCCATCCTACATGTATGTCCCACATTAATCCAACCATATGTACCACATGACATCCCTCCCTATGTCCCACATGGCATCCCTCCCTGTGTCCTGCATCAGTGGCTTCCCACCTGATGTCCCAAATGGCATCCCACCATATGTTCCACATGGTATCCCTCCCAATGTCCCAATGACATCCTACTTTATGTACCACATGGCATCACATCCCATGTTCCCATGGCCTCCCACCCTATGTCCCACATAGCCTCCTACCCTATGTTTGTTTGTTTGATGAGGTCTTAACAGCATTACGACACGGAGGGTCAAATTGTGCCTGAGAGGTCAGATTATTTTAGAGGTAGGAAGGAAAGAAAACAGGGGGGGGGAATGAGAGAAATTTCAGAACGTAAGTCAGAAAGCTGTGATTGAGAGAGGAGGTGCATGTATGAAACAACATGGGTAAAACAAAAACAAAGTAGAGAGGGGGTGGAAGAGGAGAATTAAATATGGTTGTAGGGGAGAGCAAGATAAAGGAAGGAGATAATTTTATCCGGATGATTTTTCTGGAAGAACTCAGCAATTGAGTTGTGGGGAGCGAGGGAAGCTCTGGGAAGGTTGTACAAAGGGCAAGCAAGAAGAACGTGATGGATAGTGAGGATGCAGTGGCAATTGTTACAGAGGGGTTGGGGGAACCAATAAGGAGGTGGGAGAGAGTGAGGTGGGTGTGACCAATTCTAAGACGGGTAATATGAACGTTGTCGATACGAGAGAGGTTGTTGATGGTGGATTTGATCGGAATTGTGGGCTGGATGACATGGAGTTTGTTATCAATTTGGGAGTTCCATGAGGTTTGCCAGCGGTCACAAACAAGGGAAGCGATAAGCAGTTTGATGTCAGAGGGTTTTGGAAAAAGGGGCAGGGAGGAGGTTAAGGGCAAGCTTAGCGGCTGCACCAGCCCTGTCATTGCCAGAGCTGCCAACATGGCTGGGTATTCAGAAGAAAAGAACACTTTTCCTGCAGAGGGTGGGAGAAAAGAGTTTCCGGAAACGGAGGAGGTGGCATGTGAGGTTATCCTATTTAATATTGAGTATTGAAGTAAGAACAGCCTTTGAGTCAGAGAAAATGGCAAAGTGGCTGAGAGGAGAGTACTTAATAAAGTTGAGGGCAAGGAGAATGGCCTAAGCCTCGGCTGAAAAGATGGACGAGTAGTCGGGAAGTCTGCTACTGAGGGTGATGTCTTGGATGACGGCAGCAGCAGCTGTCTTGTTGCCTTCCTTAGAGCCATCAGTATAGATGGAGGTGTAATTTGAGAGGTGGTCTTTGATTTGGTTGTGGAGATTGATGAAGAGGTTAGGTGGGTTTGAGTTTTATGATAAGTGAAGAGGCGCAGGTGGACAGAAGGGAAGGGGGTGGCCCAAGGAGAAAAAGTGGGCCAGGAGAAGGTGCTAAGAGTGGCGGGGTTGATGCCGAGATGGAAGAGGTCTGATTTAATGCGTAAGCTGAAGGGAGGGGATAGGGTTTTAGTCCTATCAAAGAGGGTGGAGAAATTGGGGTACCTAATGAGGTTGTAAACAGGGTTCTGGGTGTTGGTGAGGACACTAAAAGTATAGGAGAGGCTAAGCTTTCTACATTTAAGTAGAAAGGGGGGTTCGTTGGCTTTAACATGAAAGCTGGTGATTACGGAGGTCCTGTAGGCACTCAGACAAAGCCCGAGGGCTTCATTTTGGATGGTGTTGATGTGGTTGAGGTATGAGTTGTGAGCGACACAGTAGACAATATTGCCATAGTCAAGCTTGGCACGAATGGTGAGCCTAAAATGTTTGAGGAGAGCATAGCGGTCCGCTCCCCAAGTGGTGTTGGAGAGGAGTCGAAGGGTCACACATGGCATCCTACCTTATGTCACACATGGCATCCTACCTTATGTCACACATGGCATCACAACCTATGTCACACTCTGTGGTACTCTTGGCATCCCACCAGGTCCCACGTGGCATCCCACCCTATGTCCCACATGACATCCCATAGGCTCCATAAGAAGTCTCATCCTAGCTATCACAGTCCCTGATTGAGCATATTATGTATGAAAGTGTCAGTTCATATAATAATTTATATGCAAATGACTTGTTCAAATGGGGTGGGACGCCATGTCCCACATGACATCCCATATCATCCCATGTCCCACATAACATTCCATCCCATGGCAATCCACCCAATGTCCTGCATGGCATTCCACCACATATCCTACATGGCATTCCACTCTGTTCCACATGGCATCCCATTCCATGTCCCACATGGTATCCCACCCCATGTCCCACATGGCATCCCACATGTCATCCCACCCTATGTCTCACATGATGTCCCATAAGCTCCATAAGAAGTCTCATCTTAGCTATCACAGTCCCTGATTGAGCATACTATGTAATAAAGTGTCAGTTCATATAATAACTTATATGCAAATGAATTATTGAATAAAAAAAAGGTGGAGTCAAATAGATATGCCTGATATAGCCCTTGGTATATACATCATGATAAATATTATATCATATCTACCTCATGGCCCCCATCCATGTCCAACATGGCATCCCTCCCTATGTTTATATGCAATTACATCCTGTCACACTCCCTGACTAAGCATATTAAATACAAGTCTGGTTAGTTTAAAATAATGTAGCAACTTTATGCAAATGAGCACAATAATAAAGGTGGAGTTTAAAAAATCATGCCTAATACAACTGTTGGTGCCCAAATATTTTGAAGAATTTTAAGGATTTTAAATCTCAAGTACTACAAGAGAGACTTGAAGATCTCTGAAGAAAATTAAAAAATTATATCATTTTACAGTTATCTTCTAAGAAAATATCAAATGTATTGTAGACTTTTTAAGAAAACTAGTCTTCAATCCTATCTTAAGTATCTCTAAAAAACTTTAACATTTTATAAGGAAATTCTAACCTTCCATTAGGATATCTAAAGAAACTGTAACTTTTTTTAAGGAACTCTGAAGAAACTTTAACATTTTCTGAGGAATTCTCAAAAAACTTTAACATTTCTGAGAAAATCTCAGGACGGCCGGACGTAATCGCCATTACATAGGTTCGCATAATGTTACGCATGTGGACCAAAAATGGCATCTCACACTTGGTATCCCATGACCCACATGGCATCCCACCCCATGACCCACATGACATCCCATCCCATTCCTTGTCCCACATGGCAATCTATCATATCTTCCACATGGCATCTCACCCCATGACATCTCATCCCTTGTCCCACATGGCATTCCATCATATGTCCCACATGGCATCCCATCCTATGACCCACATGGCATCCCACTCTATGTCCCACATGGATCCCATCCATGTGCCAAATGACATCCCACCATATGCCAAATAACATTCCACTATGTCCCACATGACATCCCATCCCATGCCTTGTCCCACATGGCATTCTATCATATCTCCAACATGGCATTCCACCATACAGTATGTCTCACATGGCATCCCACCATATGTCCCACATGGCATGCCACCCTATGAGCCATATGGCATCCCACCCTATGAGCCACATGACATCCCTCCCTATGTCCCACATGGCATCCTTCTGTGTGTCCCACATGGCATCTCTCCCTATATCCCCCATGGCATCCCACCGTATGTCCCGCATCAGTGGCTTCCCACTGATGTCCCAAATGGCATTCCACCTTAAGACCCACATTGGATCCTACCATATGTTCCACATGGTATCCCTCCCAATGACATCCTACTTTATGTCCCACCTGGCATCACATCCCATGTGCCCAAGGCCTCCTACCCTATATTCACATAGCCTCCTACCTTATGTCCACATAGCCTTCTACCCTATGTCACACATGGCATCCCAACCTATGTCACACTCTGTGATACTCGTGGCATCCCACCCCATGTCCCACATGGCATCTAACCCCATGTCCCACATGGCATCCCACCCCATGCCCACATGGCATCCCACCCCATGTTCTATATGGCATCCCACCCCATGTCCCACATGACATCCCATGTCCCAAATGACATCCCATCCCACGGCATTCCACCCTGTCCCGCATGGCATTCCACTATATATCCTACATGGCATTCCACCCATTCCACATGGTATCCCACCCCATGTCCCACATGGCATCCTACACCATTACATCCCATAGGCTCCATAAGTCTCACCCTAGCTGTCACAGTCCCTGATTGAGCATACTATGTATCAAAGTGTCAGTTCATATGATAATTTATATGCAAATGATTAATTGAATAAGAAAAAAAGGTGGAGTCAAATAATCATGCCTGATATAGACCTTGGTGTATACCACATGATATATATTATATTGTATGTCCCCCATCCATGTCCCACATGACATCCCTCCCTATGCCCATATGCAGTCACATCCTGTCACACTCCCTGACTGAGCATACTAAATAAAAAAAGTCTGTTCAGTTCATATACTGTAGCAATTTATGCAAATGCCACACAATAATAAAGGTGGAGTTTAATAATCATGCCTGATACAACTGTTGGTGCCCAAATATTTTGAAGAATTATAAGGATTTTAATCTCCAGTACTACGAGAGAGATGCTTGAGGATCTCTAAAGAATATTGGAAAGTTATATCATTTCACAGTTATCTTTTAAGGAATTATCAGATGTTTTGTAGACTTTTAACTAGACATCAATGATGTTATAGCTCAACCCATTACAATGCAAGAAGAATTGATTGCTTTCATTGATTTTATTTTTGTCATATGTACTTTTATGATGTTTTTAAAGTTTGATTTGAGGTGCATTCCATTTGTGGGCAATTATTCATCATGTTAAAAATTCAAGAGTTTCAACTTTCCGTATGAGTTGTATTCAGTTTGTTTGTTTGGGTGTAATGGCACCTTAACAGTCAGGTCATATGTGCCAAACGAGGTTAGTTGTGAATGACTGTCAGATTGGTTCTCAGTAATGACTTAGTTTTTGCGGTGGGTGCAATGAGGTTCATGTTATAGCGATGTCTGAAAAATTATGCTTCTAACAAAAGCTATGTGACATTCAATGCATGGTGCCATCATGTCTCACTTGATTAATGACGTTGGCGAGGTCATAGGTAAATTCCACCACAACATATAGTTAGAAAATACATTTTGCAAACATAACAAAAAGTTTAACATTTACACATTAATCTTCATAAATGTTAGATTAATTTCATTTGGCCGGTACTGAAAAAGATTACTAACCAAACATGTTTCAAAACGCCAAATATGTTATAATTAGCCAGTAATCGCCAAACTAGCAGCTAAGGTTGTGACAGTTAGCATTTTTTCATAAATGTACAGCTGTCACCATTACGGTCCATAATCGCGTTTAACCGTAAGGCCAGTTGTCATAAGTGGACGCCTTTTAACGCAAGTACAGTATAAAGCGAAATCTTCGCCAGGTTCTTAACAATTATCTACCTACTGTGGTGTAGCGGTTATCATACATGTCTACAGACCACGCAGGTCCTGGGTTCAAGCCTGGGTTGGGTAGACACGCCAGTGCACCACAACTGGTTATCAAAGGCCGTGGACATTGACTTGGTTGTTGATGTTATGTCTGTCCGTGACGCCGCACCTGTGTTCTCGTCCGATCAGATAAGCGTTTCATGATAGCATTGTTACTATCATAAGGATTACGCAGGTGACAACCCGTCATTGTAATTGTGCGTTTACTCGTCGGGTCGGTTCTTATTAATAGACCTTCCATAGCAACCCATGCTAATCCACCACTTGAAAGACGCCCGTTATATTCACTATGTAATGTGCAAACATGCACTTCCTGCTTCTCGTATGAGTGTGTTAAAGTCAAGTTGACATGTACGATGTTACTTAAATATTGATATCTGGTGTTTTTATTCTTACATAATTAGTTCTTAAATAATAAATTATTATCCCGATAAAAAAATCATATATTTCATGTAATTTCTTTGTCAAATACTGTTAAAAATCTTGTTTAATGAGGAACGAAACATAACATAGAAATCATGCTGCCAAATTTGTTTGTGACTTCAAAGAAACATACACATGAAATATAATGGAAGGGTGGATCGGGAGGGTGGAGGGGGAGGGTGGATCGGGAGGGTGGATCGGGAGGGTGGAGGGAGGGTGGAGTGGGAGGGTGGAGGGGAGGGGAGAAACAGCGTTGGGCAGAGGCGTTGTGGCTACAGGAAATGGAATGGTAAATTTCATTCAACGATCTTTTTGTATTGGTATTTCTTGTCCCCAGTAGGCAAATAGACTAAAATATTGATGGGATCAATAGCTAAATACAAGTGTAACTGCCACGGTCGTGGTGGAGAACGAATTTTATTTATACAACAGGAGACAAAGAAAATTGTTAAATAGGGTAGAGAGGGGGAATACCTATTGTGGGAGTATTCCTCATAATGGCGGGGAGGGGAACACAGAGGGTAGGCCTATAAATGTTGTATTTATATATCGTTTTGTCAGTTTGTAGTAGTTGCTGCTGTAGGATATTGTGTAACTTCTTTCTGGGATGTACAACATAAACTTCAAAATTATCATGCTACGCCGGAGTTCTTACTCACATATGGGGACAGGCTTAACGCACCACACCCTAACACACATCTGAGGCTAACATGTTTTTAAAACACATTTTTATTTCAATATTGGGTATATAGTGGTGCGTGGCCAGGGGCAGGGAAGACTTTCCAATAATTACGGCCCTTAGTGTTTGATAATGGTAATCCCAGGGTCATACAAGCAAGAATATGTCTCCTTTGATTTAGGTAAACAATTTGAATAGAAGAAAATCTTTTTGATTCCTATGCCAGACATGACAGTATCTGAAATGCGAGGAACAAGAATTAAATTTTTTTAAATCACAGAAAAAAAAAAAAAGAAGGTTATTAAAATAAACATAAAGCAAATGAAAATAAGAAACTACTGTTGCATGCTTAACAGTGAAGAAATAAAATAGATAATACAAGGATAAAATATACTTATCTCACTTAAAAGAAAGAAACGAGAGAAAATACTTAATACTTCTTTAAAAAAATAATAACGCACCTGATTTCATGGCCCTCGGTATTCGCGAACTTAGGGCCGGGTATATGCAGCATACTACCTCTTTTATTTAAGAATAGTGACAGTTGAAAAATATGCTTCTAACAAAAAGTTGTAAGCCGTTTTGTATTAATTTTAATGTAGGAGTTAATGGAGGTTTCACTATGTAACGGTCGATTACCGACGTTATCGGAGAGCAAAGGTCACTTTGAGTGCAGCATATTCTGCAACAATACATTGTAAAACAAAATTACGAACATTAGCAACCATATACATGTATTAAAAAAATATGTTAGGCTATGACGTTTGCATGTTTGATTTTTTCTGCATAGGACTTCCAATTTGTTTAGTTTTAGTTTCGCACGGAAAAAGCGTACTGCCGTGATTCCTGGATACATATTCCCTACTTTTTAAGTATAGGCCTATAGAATAAAAAAAAAAAAATAGTACACAATTGGGGGTGGGGGGATTTGTTTGAGTTTTAATTGTATCTTGTGACCCCAAGTTTGGAAAAGAAGCCAAGCAAGCTCCTTCACGTTGAAGATGTGAATTTACGGCCCTGAAGTGTCAACGATTCATTGTATGAAAATGCTTTTCTGCATCTCATCCACCCCATGCCATCTCAGAATTCAATTGTCTTATCAGGGGTGGCGGAGCGTTCAAAATATTGGGGATTAAATGAGATAAGGTGACATGTGATACGTTCACCTAAAATTATTAGGCTGAAGCCCGCACATCCCCTTCCCAGCTCCGCCGCCTCTCTCGATTTCAAGTCATCATTGATGATAGGACCTAAATAAAACCTTGATATGAACGCATAATGTAAGTTTCGCGTAACTAGCATGGCTACTTTAATATGAAATTAAAATTGGTTCTTCCCTGCTTTTTCTGTTTGTTCAAACTTAAGGAAACACTTGAAATATAAAACTTAACATTCATCCTATCCATGTAATGATAATCATCGGGATTACGTAATTCCCTTTGATGTCGCTACTGCTGCGAGGAAAATCTGGGTCACTGCCAAAATGCGTTTAGAGCAGTGATGCGGTCTAATTTGCTGCACAGTATAATTTAGTGCACTTGGAATAGCTTTTTGAATGATTTAGCCAATGTATTTTTACCCAAATCAGCACTAATGGAGCTGTTATATAGCAATAAATATTCAAGTGTTTGAAGTTTTTTCCCCAAAAAGCGAGAATGATTGTTTGTTGTCCGTAAGTACTCATGTTAAGAGACGCTATAGCGACCACGTGTGACTTCCGCAACTGGGGATGACAGATCACACGGCGTGAGAATATTACCGAGTTTTGAGCAAGAGCAGGCTATTACCGCATTAATTTATGACAACACGTGCTGATTTTGTAATTCGTAATCCAAGCAACAACTCCCTGGTAATCCGGTCGTAAAAACAATAACAATACCCAGGCAAACATACAATTATTAGTTTTGAAATATTTGTTACTCTTTGAAGTAAATAATAAAAGACACGAATTAATCTGTAATTTTATCACAATTGATGTGAAACGAGAATTTGTTTAATGTTTTCACTGCACATTAGAACTATTAAAAGCTGGGATACTTTCAACGATAGGCCAAAGGACATCGTTGCGTATGAATTTTGATTTCTTTGCATCGCTACCGTGGTTTGATTCATGACTTGTGTTTTTAACCTTCAACGCAAATTCTTCTGGGCCAACTTTAGGAATAGGTAGATCGGAAAAGAATTAAAGTTGTTGTATTCATATTTCATAGGAAAGAAGGGACGGGCCCAAATTTTCTAGTGTACTGTTTTTACTATGAGGAGGGAACAAATTTACTGGATGGCTACGGCTTAATTGTCTGGGGGCCCACATTTCCTAGGAAATAAGAGCCGGGAGGCCAAAATTTACTGGGGGGTAGAATTTACTTTTACACCGATCAGTGGTTGGGTGATGTGTATTGTGATTTGATAATTAAGGGATATAGGCGGAAATTTCTTGTGTATTTGACGGGTTATGTTAATGAGTGCTAGCCTGGGCCTAGCGCCTTCCTCATGAGCACAAGCTAGCTACATTCCATGCATCCCATCCCCAGTACCGTGGAAATAATTAGTGATATGCATAACGCCCCGGGTGAAAAATGTGAAGGCAATGACATAGCGGGTAAAGATTGAAATGATAAGGTTGGTTAGATGGTTTCGTGAATTTATGCAAACTTGAAAAAGCAAACATAAAAATTGAATTAACATTCGTTTACACGTAGCATGATTTCCTAAACGGTTAAACGTCACAACCTTATTAGCAGCCCTAAGATGCCCCACTGAATACTACCGTACCCAGCGATGATTCTTCCACGTGTCCACGAAAACTTATAGGTTTGAAACAAACTTTTATTTCTGGCAATCTGCTGCCCATACGGCAAATTACGGTTTACGCAATGCCGCTGCGTTCACCAACCCAACAAAACTTTATCCTTAACGTTAGTGGATTTAAGTATAACGCTCTAGCCCCGCAATGCAATGTAGCACAAAACTTACTGACACTTGAGACTTATTGTACGACAAGCGAAAATGATCAAACAACAACTTCACACGTTATCTTCTAGGCTATGTCATAACCTATCATACAACTCGGTAATCCAATCCGATACAGCGTGACCTAAATAAGATTACGAGAATTTGCATATTCATAGCAAAATGTCCGAATTCTGATTGGAAAATACTGCGATATGATTAAACATATATGTCCATACAAGGAACTAATAAGCATGCGTGTATACCAACTGACCAATACCATGGCCCGGAGCGGTACCGGTACGAAACGCGAATAGGATAGAGCTATTTTTAGCAAAATTACCATAAAATCTTATACTTTGTTAAAACCTTTCGAGAGCTCTAATTAAAAAAATACATGGAATATCTCTTAACGAAATACAATCTTAAATTTCGATACAAAAATCTCGCTTGAGCCAGAATCTCAAGAGCAAAACCAAAAACCTAGGAGGAGATGCATTTTTAAGCAAAACTTAGTACAGGCACATATGAGAGGTCACGTACGATTTGATAATCTCCACTCATACACTCTGTGTATGGGTGGAGCTAAAAAAAACTATTCTATAATTTTGTCTTAAGTGTCTCTAAAAAAAACTAACATTTTATAAGGAATTTCTAACCTTCCATAAGGATATATGAGGAAATTTAACTTTTTCTGAGGAAATTTTCTCAGGAATTCTCAAATAAGGAACACTTCTGAGAAAATCTCAGGAAAAATTGTAGACAGCCAGAATCGCCATTACATAGGTTTGCATTATGCTCTGCATGCGAACCAAAACACTGAAGTTCCGCCGAGTACCATCAGTATCGGTACTTGCTAGAATAAGTTGTAAAAGATACTTTAAATCACCTAACAATCAGAAAAAAATGTTATTCATTAGAAATATATATGTATTTGAACATGGTACATCACCTAAAAATTTCATAAGAACATAATATTTATGGGATGACATGGTTGCAAAACTTGCGAAGTTCGTAAATATTTCGGCTATTCCTTGAACTTTAAATAACAGCTGGCTTAATTATGGTGCACTACTATTTTTGCGAATATGCAATGTACATGTAGTACAGTAACATTAGTACAGAGCGGGAAAGTACCAATTATAACTTTTGTGCAAACTTTCTAGGCCTAACTGTCATGAAATATGCCTGTGATTGTCGTACTATCATACATCGTAACAAAAAAAATTCATAAGAATATATCTAAATTCTTTTGAAAAGATTGAGAATCGCTTCAGTCAATAAATAAATGTTGCAAATTCACAACATTGTTGAACATTTTGAGCGTAAATTTTTCCTTTCGACATGAAAAGGCAGGTTAAAAGAAAGAAAATAATCCCCTTCCCAATCATGTCATATTTACTTAAAAATAATAATCTGCAAGTCACATAATGAAAATTCTCCTCACAATCAGCAACTATTTATTTCTAAAGAAAACTTGAACAAAGAACT
>JAIGNY010002942.1:375000-660000 GCA_020152595.1 Chiridota heheva
TTTGAGTTATCTGATATGAATTATCATTTAAGGGTTCATTATAAGGTGGCAGCTGATGTTGAATGCTGTTGCACTGTACAATCATGGACTCCCCTGGTATAAGTCTTGGGTGAATTGAGATGTTTGATTTTGTTGTCATATTAAATATCAGAAAAAATGAAATAAAAAAAAAAAAAGAAGGATAAAGCTCTTTTCTATTCATATTCATCTTTGCGATCTATATCAAAATATTTCTTTTAATCAAATAAATCCTTTAATAGACCAAAGACAATTTTTCAGAATAATGGTGCATTAACAACTCAAAAAGTTTTCAGTTCCAGCTTATCAGTCTCTGGATTTTGCAATAAGTGCACATTTTTGCAAATCTACCCAAAATATTTCTTAATGATTTCAGTTCTCATCAGAGATGAATTTAAGTGATTTTACTGAACACATCTTAATAAGATCCCACCAAACATCAATGAATAAAGTAATAATAACTTGAATAGTTTTAAATGATACCAAAATATCTCATACATGTATAAACTGGAGTATCTCATACATGTATAAACTGGAGTATCTCATACATGTATAAACTGGAGTATCTCATACATGTATAAACTGGAGTATCTCATACATGTATAAACTGAGTATCTCATACATGTATAAACTGGAGTATCTCATACATGTATAAACTGAGTATCTCATACATGTATAAACTGGAGTATCTCATACATGTAAAAACTGAGTATCTCATACATGTATAAACTGGAGTATCTCATACATGTATAAACTGGAGTATCTCATACATGTATAAACTGGAGTATCTCATACATGTATAAACTGGAGTATCTCATACATGTATAAACTGGAGTATCTCATACATGTATAAACTGGAGTATCTCATACATGTATAAACTGGAGTATCTCATACATGTATAAACTGGAGTATCTCATACATGTATTAAGTGGAGTATCTCATACATGTATAAACTGGAGCATCTCATACATGTATAAACTGGACTATTTCATACATGTATAAACTTGAGTATCTCCTGAACAGAATATTGAAGTTCTTTCAAGTCCTCTTCATATAACATTAACTTAATCGGCCACTGAACAATCTTCCTTTGTACAAGACTCAATCCGGGGTGTAAATACCAGGTGAGGGGGTGTCACTCATCGGTAGAATTTTAGATAAGTAGGTAAAGCTGGTATGAGGTCGGTAAAACTTCAAGTTTAGAATACGAAACAAGACAGTTTGAAGCTTTAGAGTTTTAGAGTAATTTTAAACCAATTTAGGCTGGGATTTTGGCATTCGGTACTGTATAGTACCTTCATAACGTAACTACTGTAATGTACCTGTACACATATGAATTCACTGTGTGCACTAGCAGCCATTTTCAACTGCAATCTGTAGTATAGACCTACTGTGATTAAGTAACTAATGTTTAGTTATTGTGTACGGACCATCTTGAATTTAAATTCTTGATTATTGCTGAAAGGAAATTGACTTTTAGTTCGATCCAGATTTTTTTTGTTTTTTTTGCAACAAAAAAATGCACAATCTCTGCAGCTGTTTTAAGCTTCGCCAAGGGCCTTATTTTATAAGAAGGAAGGGGGATTTATTATTTCTCGATCAACAGAACATTGCAGGTATGCTGTATGTATCATCATGAATTTTCTTGATCTATGCATATGATTTGTTAAGCACTAACATTGCTGAAAGAAAATTAACTTTTGATTAAATCAACTTTATTTTTGATAGTTTTCAACAATCACTGTGCAGCTATTTAAGGCCTGTTTTATTTAAGCAAGTTAAACATTTCTTGATAAACTAAACATATTGTGGGTACGCTGCTACTGCATGTTTTTTGTAACTTTAAACTTTCATCACAATCACTAGCAGCTACCTTGGGTTATGGCCTGTTATTTTATTTTATTATTTTTTATCCGAGTGCCAGTCTTATTTATCGATCAACTGAACATTGCAAGTACAATGTGAGTACACTGTGAGCACATTGTGAGTACACTGTGAGCACACTGCGAGTACACTATTATTGTGTGCGTACCATCATGAATTGTCTTGATATATGTATAATTTGTTTAATAATAATATTGCTGAGAAAAACTTTAAATACAAATATTTTTTTTAATTTCACCCCATTATTACTATCATTTTATTTTTTTCTCATAACAATTTATGCATTCATACTTTAGACATTTTAATTGATATTCATAATTAATTAATTCATTAACAATTAATCAGTAGTTAAATGTTTGTATTATTTCAACATTCTAATGGAATATTACAAGTTCATTCAAATTGGTTTTAATTGAATTAAATGCATAGTTTTGAACAATGTCATAGTAAATAACCCAAAATGTAGGGAATTCTAATTAAATTCAGATGATTATTAATTAATTTTTTTATTATGTGTTTGTCTTCTTATTAAAATTAACACATCTGAGCAACAATCTTACAACTGTCAGCACATTTTGACCCAATGAATTGTCTCACTTCATGCAATGCTAATTAATTATTCAGGTCGTTAATTAGACTTTCCCTTTATTTATAAAGTCCTTAAATTATAATTGTATACATGGCTCAACCATTTGCTAAGAACACAGCTTATTTGGTTTCAAAATTGCATTTAAATCAAATTGAGCAAATTTTACATTAAAATGCATTTGTCCCACTTTTCTCAATTTAATGTATGTTATGGTTTGTTTACACGTTAACTGTCATTAATTCTTTAACGATATCATATTTTCAATCATTTATTTTTTAAGTTGAAGAGAATATTGTACAGAACAAGAAAATACTTGATATCAATGGTAAAGTAATATGTCCAAACATTTATTATGCTTTAAAAATACTTAATTTTTCAAAATTGACCAAAATTTGGCTAAATCTGATTGTCATAGAAACGGTAACTATATATTGGATAATCCAAGTGACACCTTTACCTTTGTTTCTCATATGTTGAGAACCGTGTCACCTATTGACATGATTCTTTTTTAAATTCTTCCTACAATCACCATCTTTCATTTAATCCTATTTATAAACAGTTACATGCCACTTTAAATTTTCACTACAGCGTCCCTAAATTATGATACACAAGAATAATTTGAATATATATATAAGCAATGTTTATCGCACTCGTAAACGTGCATGTTAATTTGATTATATATATAAGCGGTGTTTATCGCACTCATAAACGTGCATGTTAATTTGATTATATATATAAGCAATGTTTATCGCACTCATAAACATGCATGTTGGCGTTGTTCAAACTGAAATGGCTTCTACAGTCCCAGTGCTAACAAGTGCGCAGATCGTCTAAATTTCCATTCAAAGTTGCTGCTAATCCATAAATCTCCTGCATTTTTCGGAAAAAGGTGCTAAATTTGTAATGATTTCAGTCCAAATTTACCTCCCAACCCGGGAAGAAAGTATACAACCTGCTTAGAAATCCCTCTGGGTTAAAGTTTTCCGTGGAAAGTTTCCATCATTTTCAGGCAATTTTCTGTAAATTTCTTCATTTTCGGAATTATTACCAAATTCTTCAAAAATTTCCAAATTCCAATAATTTGAACAAATTTTTTTCAGTCTTTTTTACGTCCATAGTTTCACCAATTTCTTTTCACTTATAAAATGTCCAACCTGAGGAAGAAAGCACACAGTCAAGGTGAAATCCTCTCAGGTTTCAGTTTCCCTGGAAAATTTCCTTCAATTTTGTGAAATTTCTTTCTATTCAGGCTGTTGATTTTCTTTCATTCTTTGTAAAAATTTCCTTCATTTTCAGGAACTTTTTGTCAATTATATAGAAATTTCCTTTATCACAGGATATTTTTTTCAATTTTTGTTAATTTATCTTCAATTCTTCAAAATGTTCAACAATTTTATCAGTTTTTACTTCAGTTTTACCAATTCTTTTCAATTCTATGATAATGGGTATCGTAGGCATGCAGCCAGGAAGATGAAATCCTCTTAGGGAGGCAGTGTTTTTTTTTGTTTAAATGGGATATATGTTATTTTGAGGTCATCATTAAATCTTATATTCCCCCTTCCTCCTCCCCAGCAAAATAGTCATACTTGGCATACAGATCCTTATGTTCAGAAGCTATGAGGGTGAGTTTTTACACAGGAGTTATATAATTATATAATGTTAAATGAAGGGAGAGGGGAGTAACTCACTCACTTCCTAGCTATTCCAAGGTTCTCTAATGTATGCAATGTAAGGTACAAATGTTTATGGCTATATTCTCACTCTGCAGCTCCTTCATTGACCCTGCATACAATAAAGATTAGTTTAGTGGTCAAGCAAAATTTATTAGGTTTATTAGCAAGTTTTATTTTGAAAGAGAAGTTTAAAAGAAACAAACTGGTGAAGCAATCATAATCTTATTCCGTTAAGGAGATATTCAAGTTCAAAGTTGTGTCCCATTTATATAGAAATGCCTACCATGAGAGGTTGGCACCCTCAAGCTCACATTCTTAACAATTGTTAATGTATTTTAAAGACAATTTAACTTTTTTACTATTTCAATTATTTTTCCTCAAATTTCTTCAGGTGGTAAACTATAAGTACCCTTACTAGATTCTGTTTGATTACTTCCTGACATAGCCAATGGTTTTTAAGCCACAAAATTGGGGGCCTAAATATGAAAGAATAAATAAAGACTTTGAGGAATCTGAGGCTGTGACATTACAACTAGTCTGATTTCAGTCATTTCTACACAAGTCACCCAACTTTGAACTTAATTATCTCCTTTACAAAATATGATTTGAGAAAGCTTTCTTCACCATTTTGTTTATTTTAAAGTCCGTATTCAGTGGACTTGACCACAGATCTGATCCTGCAACTGATTTGGAAGCTCGGACCTGCTGCAGGGGCTATTATTGGCTTTTAGACCTGCAGGGGGTGTTAATGGAATCTCCATCATAGTTAGGGGCCTTAATTGTTCCCCACTAAGGAAAATGGAAGATATGGCAAAGCTAGGTCATTGATGGGTAGCTATATCATTCAAAAATTTCAAACAACATATTTACACACCTATCCTCATTCAATGTTGTGCACTTTGCAAAAAACATGGCAAAATGAATTTTCAACATTGATCGAGGGGAGTGGGGATTTGTCTTAATTACTTTTGGCCACAATTGCAGTGCAAATCAATTGCACAAAGGGGGACATAAGGACACTGATGGTAGGCAAGCTGTCAAACAAAAGACAGACAAATAACACTTCACAATCTGAAAGGATGAAAGCATTAATGTCCGATCACATGAATGTCCCATCACATGAATGTCCCGTCACATGAATGTCCCGTCACATGAATGTCCCGTCACATGAATGTCCCGTCACATGAATGTCCCGTCACATGAATGTCCCATCACATAAATGTCCCGTCACATGAATGTTCCATCACATGAATGTTCCGTCACACGTGTGCAAATTAAAATAACCTCTAATTCCACATGAATGACTCTTTTCAATCTCCACAATATTTTCAAAGGAACAAAAGTGAAATCATGAAATTTACTTTCAACGAACTGCAGGAGACTGAAACCTAAGGAGTTTCAATGTTCCCACCAAACGTGCAAATCGTGACTTTTTTCTTAAAATAAATGAAATGAAAACCTTTACTCATGTGTGATCATGCAACGTCACAGTTTTAGTTTTGAGTTTAACAGCAATTGTCTTTTCCTTTAGAAAAGATTATAGCAGGGATGGCTGGCTGTTCTCTTTCTATATACTTATATTGTGCAATTTCACTGAATGAAGATAGTATGATAGCGAGATGGTGCATAATATGAAATTATTAAACAAAATCATGTGACTTAAAATGTCAAAATAGTTGAAAACAAACCAATAGATCTGATATCTTGAGTATCACAGATGATCACTGAAACATCAGTGGTCTTCTTGACATTGAAATCAGGATTTTAGGTTTTGACATAATTTCAAATGTCATTTGCATATAACTTCTGGGCAGTCAATTTTTCTGCTTTGTTTCATAGACTAAAACTTGTTTAAAAGGGAATAAAACTATCCCTAATATGAGCATTGAACTCACATATGTGAAAAATGGAACAGTTTTTGAGGATGAAAATGGTCAACAAAATGGAGAGCATTTCGTACCCCCACACGTGCCTCAAATCACACCAAGAGCCAACAAGCGTTGGCGAAACCATGTCGCCCTCAGATATGCTAAGCTAACATTACAATAACACCAAGGTGTACAGGTCTGGAGTATTACCAAACTCGTTAACTGCCAGAAAATCCCTTGCATCTCAGTGTCCCCTCAGTCTTTGTGTGTAATCTCAGGGACATAGCCAAAAACAGTAGGAGGGGGAGGTAGAAATAATAAATTGCATTCAGTCTTGACCTCAACAATTTTCTGTGTAGGGGTATAAGAACATTACGTTATATGTGCATAATCTATATTATTTCCTTCTTCCAACTATTTCAATAAAAACTCTATAAAGTAACATGCAAAGTGTGGTGATGCTTTTGTTCTAGTCCAATGGTAAACCTGCAATTTGTTGTTCTTATTATCCATGTCCTAAATTTTTAAGATAATACAAATATAATCAACTTACCTCAAATGATACATTTTTCTCACAATAATGAACAGAAATAAACATTAACACTTCTTTCTTTCAACAGCTCTTCTATCAATCAAGTCTCTTGTTTTAAAGATAAATGCTGCTCTCTAATGTTACAAAATATATTAAATGCTGAGGTAGGTGATGACAAATCTACTCTCAGAGCTGTGACAGGCTAGATTTCAACCTCTCTTCTGCCCATCTCCATGGTCTGTCCCATTCATCCTCGATAACTCACTTCACTAAATACTGGCAGCAGTCCCAGTCATATTAGAATAACAAATATTGACTTGATTCCATCAAATATGCAGAAGGGAGGGAACCATTCAATTGTTTCAACCAATGATTAATTATCTTGAATAGCTCATTAGCATAGGTCAAAGGTCATCAAAATTAAATTTTAAAAAACTTATTTTGAGAGTGCGTGACTTCTCCTGCTCAGCGGGGTGCCACACACTCTCAATCTTGTTATAATATTCTGTCATGAAACAATTTCTTTGAGGTTACCTTTTCTTTTTGAGTTATAATTCTTGGAGTTACAGATTTAAAGAGTTACAAAACATGAGGTTGTTTTGAGAAAAAAAAAGGCTGACATTGTTTTATTGAATCTGAACAAATAACTGATAAACTGAATAGTGTCTTTGACAAATGACAAAAATGGTGCAGAATATTTTTAGAACTGATTTCACAAGAATCCTTTTTCCCATTTTGACAATATACTTTTCTTGCTATTCAAGGATTAGTTCAGCGGATATCAAGCAAGATCCATTAAAAGAAACAAAATGATCTTAAAACCAGTGGTTCCACCCAAGATTTGGTAAGGGAAGGGGAGGGGGAACAGCAGAAAAAAAGGAAAAGAAATTGTATTTGCATTGCAAACCCATAATGTTCACAGAAAGGGGAGAAGCCATGGGTCCAGGGAAGAAGCCATGGAAGGGGTCCGAGGCTAAATTCCTAATTGTTTTAATGACTTCAAATCATGACACACAAACGAAGAAACTTCTAAATTCAAACATCCAATCAACTCATAAGTATTCGGGTTAGCATTTCCAATTTCTAAAGAGGCAGCAAAGAACCTTCTGCTGAAATTTTGAGAACATTCCGGCAAAACCATTGGAGGCTGCGAAAGGGTGACAAAAGAGTTAAGATCATTCAAATGTCATCTGCATATTTTGCTGGCAACTAGTTTGCCGCCAATAGTCATACAAATATGTCTTAAAAATTTAGCAAAATTTTGTGAGAGGATTTGATTCTGCCTAAACACTATCCTCTCTATGGACCTGTATGCATCTGCAATACAAATCAACATTCTGAGGGTCTTTGGAAACAAATTGTTATGCAATAAATTAGTGTAGCATGGTGTAAAATTTCAAATAAAACTTTATCACAGGAATTTAAGTTTTCTATTGGTAGGCTTTGTCACAATTAGAACATAAACTAAGTGATAATTAAGTGGAATGGTATCAAAAGAGCAGAACAATATAAAAATCAAAGTCATCTGTGATATATATTGATGTTGGTTTGATTTAATTTTTTCAGACGGGAAGGGTGGCATGGAAGCATATCAGGAGATAATCAATTTCTGCCTCATATGTGTAGAATGACTTTTGTGGACAGTTTAAAAATTGGCGCCCTCCTCCTCACTTTCTTAACGATCATCAACGTATATCAAAGATAGGTCAGTTTAAAAATTGGCGCCCTCCTCCTCACTTTCTTAACGATCATTAACGTAAATCAAAGATAGGTAATTCCTTTAATGAATTTTTCTTACCTTTTTAGGTGATAAATTGAACTTACTTTACTAGATTCTGTTTTACTACTTTAGTGACATATCCAATGGCTTTTAAACAACAAAATTTCAAGAAAAATTCAAATAAATACATTTGAAGAAGAGGAAGATGTGATATCACAGCTATAGCCAGATTTGATTTTTTTGAGGTGGAAAAATGCAATATCACAGCTATAGCCAGATTTGAATCTTTTGAGGATGGGAAGATGCGATATCACAGCTATAGCCAGATTGTAATCTTTTGAGGTGGGAAGATGCGATATCACAGCTATAGCCAGATTGTAATCTATTGAGGATGGGAAGATGCGATATCACAGCTATAGCCAGATTGTATTTTTTTAAGGATGGGAAGATGCGATATCACAGCTATAGCCAGATTGTATTTTTTTAAGGATGGGAAGATGCGATATCACAGCTATAGCCAGATTGTAATCTTTTGAGGATGGGAAGATGCTATATCACAGCTATAGCCAGATTGTAATCTTTTGAGGATGGGAAGATATCGCATCTTCCCATCCTTAAAAGATTCAAATCTGCTATAGCTGTGATATCCATCTTCTATCCTCAAAAGATTACAATGTGGCTATAGCTGTGATATCGCATCTTCCATCCTCAAAGATTATATCTGGCTATAGCTGTGATATCATCTTCCCATCCTCAAAGAAAGACTGCAATCTGGCTATAGCTGTGATATCCCAACTTTCCCATCCTCAAAAGACTAAATCTGGCTATAGCTGAGATATCGCATCTTCCCCATCCTCAAAGATTACAATCTGGCCATAGCTGTGAGGATGGGAAGATGCGATATTACAGCTATAGCCAGATTTGAATTTTTTGAGGATGGGAAGATGGGATATCACAGCTATAGCCAGATTTGAATCTTTTGAGGATGGGAAGATGGGATATCACAGCTATAGCCAGATTGTAATCTTTTGAGGATGGGAAGATGCTATATCACAGCTATAGCCAGATTGTAATCTTTTGAGGATGGGAAGATATCGCATCTTCCCATCCTTAAAAGATTCAAATCTGGCTATAGCTGTGATATCCCATCTTCCTATCCTCAAAAGATTACAATGTGGCTATAGCTGTGATATCGCATCTTCCCATCCTCAAAAGATTACAATCTGGCTATAGCTGTGATATCGCATCTTCCCATCCTCAAAAGACTACAATCTGGCTATAGCTGTGATATCCCAACTTCCCATCCTCAAAAGATTCAAATCTGGCTATAGCTGAGATATCGCATCTTCCCATCCTCAAAAGATTACAATCTGGCTATAGCTGTGAGGATGGGAAGATGCGATATCACAGCTATAGCCAGATTTGAATTTTTTGAGGATGGGAAGATGGGATATCACAGCTATAGCCAGATTTGAATCTTTTGAGGATGGGAAGATGGGATATCACAGCTATAGCCAGAATATAATCTTTTGAGGATGGGAAGATGCGATATTACAGCTATAGCCAGATTTGAATCTTCTGAGGATGAGAAGAAGCGATACCACAGCTATAGCCAGATTTAAATCTTTTGAGGATGGGAAGATGGGATATCACAGCTATAGCCAGAATTTAATCTTTTCAGGATGGGAAGATGCGATATCACAGCTATAGCCAGATTTGAATCTTTTGAGGATGGGAAGATAGGATATCACAGCTAGAGCCAGATTTGAATTTTTTGAGGATGGGAAGATGGGATATCACAGTTATAGCCAGAATTTATTTTTTTGAGGATGGGGAGATGCGATATCACAGCTATAGCCAGATTTGAATCTTTTGAGGATGGGAAGATGCGATATCACAGCTATAGCCAGATTGTAAACTTTTGAGGATGGGAAGATGCGATATTACAGCTATAGCCAGATTTGAATCTTTTGAGGATGGGAAGATGCGATATCACAGCTATAGCCAGATTGTAATCTTTTGAGGTGGAAGATGCGATATCACAGCTATAGCCAGAATGTAATCTTTTGAGGATGGGAAGATGCGATATCACAGTTATAGCCAGAATTGAATCTTTTGAGGATGGGAAGATGCGATATCACAGTTATAGCCAGAATTGAATCTTTTGAGGATGGGAAGATGCGATATCACAGCTATAGCCAGATTTGAATCTTTTGAGGTGGGAAGATGCGATATCACAGCTATAGCCAGATTGTAATCTTTTGAGGATGGGAAGATGCGATATCACAGCTATAGCCAGATTGTAATTTTTTGAGGATGGGAAGATGCGATATCACAGCTATAGCCAGATTGAAATCTTTTGAGGATGGGAAGATGGGATATCACAGCTATAGCCAGATTTGAATCTTTTGAGGATGGAAAGATGCGATAACACAGCTATAGCCAGATTGTAATCTTTTGAGTCGTTTGTTTGATGAGGTCTTAACGGCACCACGACAACGAAGGTCAAATTGTGCCTGAGAGGTCAGATCATTTTAGAGGTAGTAAGGAAAGAGACCAGGGGGAGAATGAGAGAAATTCAAGAACAAAAGCCAGAAAGCTGTGATCGAGAGAGGAGGTGCATGGGTAAAACAAAAACAAAGTAGAGAGGGGGTGGAAGAGGAGAATTAAATATGGTTGTAGAGGGATGCATGCTGAAGGAAGGAGATTATTTTATCTGGAGGATTTTTCTGGAGGAACTCAGCAATTGAGTTGTGGGGAGCGAGGGAAGCTCTGGGAAGGTTGTACAGGGGGCAAGCAAGGAGAACGTGTTGGATTGTGAGGATGCAGTGGCAATTGTTACAGAGGGGTTGGGGGGAACCAATAAGGAGGTGGGAGTGAGTGAGGTGGGTGTGACCAATTCTAAGACGGGTAATATGAACGTTGTCGATACGAGAAAGGATGTTGATGGTGGATTTGATCGGGATTGTGGGCTGGATAACATGGAGTTTGTTATCAATTTGGAAGTTCCATGGGCTTTGCCAGCGGTCACGAACAAGAGAAGCGATAAGCGGTTTGATGTCAGAGAGGGTTTTGGGAAAAGGGGAAGGGTGGAGGTTAAGGGCAAGCTTAGCGGCTGTATCAGCCCTGCCATTGCCAGGGATGCCAACATGGCTGGGTATCCAGAAGAAAAGAACACTTTTCCTGCAGAGGGTGGGAGAAAAGAGTTTCCGGAGGAGGAGGTGGCAGGTGAGGTTATCCCATTTAAGATTGAGTAATGAAGTAAGAACAGCCTTTGAGTCAGAGAAAATGGCAAAGTGACTAAGAGGAGAGTACTCAATAAAGTTGAGGGCGAGGAGAATGGCCTTAGCCTCGGCTGAAAAGATGGATGAGTAGTCAGGAAGTCTGCTACTGAGGGTGATGTCTTGGATGATGGCAGCAGCAGCTGTCTTGTTGCCTTCCTTGGAGCCATCAGTATAGATGGAGGTGTAATTTGAGAGTTGGTCTTTGATTTGGTTGTGGAGATTGATGAAGAGGTAAGGGTGAGTTTGAGTTTTGTTATAAGTGGAGAGGTCTAGGTGGACAGAAGGAAGGGGGGTGGCCCAAGGAGGAAAAGTGGGCCAGGAGTAGGTGCCGAGAGTGGCGGGGTTGATGCCAAGTTGAAAGAAGTCTGATTTAATGCGTAAGCTGAAGGGAGGCGATAGGGTTTTAGTCCTATCAAAGAGGGAGGAGAAATTGGGGTACCTAATGAGGTTGTAAACAGGGTTCTGGGTGTTGGTGAGGACTCTAAAAGCATAGGAGAGGCTAAGCTTTTAACATCTAAGTAGAAAGGGGGGTTCGTTGGCTTCAACATGAAGGCTAGTGATTGGGAAGGTCCTGTAGGCTCCTAGACAAAGCCTGAGGGCTTCATTTTGGATGGTGTTAATGTGGTTGAGGTATGACTTGTGAGCGACACAGTAAACAATATTGCCATAGTCAAGCTTGGCACGAATGGTGAGCCTGAAAATTTTGAGGAGAGCATAGCGGTTTGCTCCCCAAGTAGTGTTGGAGAGCAGTCGGAGGATGTTGAGGGAGCTATTGCATTTTAGTTTCAGGTTGGTGATGTGTGGCTTGTAGGTGAGCTTGGGGTCTAGAGTTAGACCAAAGAACTTTGTATTTTCAACTTTAGGGATGCGATTCCCATTGAGCACAAAGTTCGGGTTGGGGTGGAGGTTGTTGAAATGACAAAAGTGCATGCAGACTGTCTTGTCTTTGGAGAATTTAAGTCCGTTATTGTTGCTCCAGACTTGCAGCTGATTGAGGCTGGTTTGGAGCCTATTTTCAACAATAGGAAAGCTAGGGGAGGAGTAGAAGATGGTGAAGTCATCCACGTAGAGGGTACGTTTGATGCTGGGGCCAAGGTTATTCCCGATGTCATTAATGCTCAGGTTGAAGAGAGTGGGGAGAGGATGCTGCCTTGGGGACGCCCTCTTCTTGGGGTACGGCTTGGAGAGGGTGTGGCCAATACCAACTTGGAACTGCCTGGGTGAGAGGAAGTTTTGAATAAAGATGGGGAGGTGGCCTCTGAGGCCAATGGTGTAATCTTTTGAGGATGGGAAGATGCGATATCACAGCTATAGCCAGATTTGAATCTTTTGAGGATGGGAAGATGGGATATCACAGCTATAGCCAAATTGTAGTCTTTTGAGGATGGGAAGATGCGATATCACAGCTATAGCCAGATTTGAATCTTTTAAGGATGGGAAGATGCGATATCACAGCTATAGCCAGATTGTAAACTTTTGAGGATGGGAAGATGCGATATCACAGCTATAGCCAGATTTGAATTTTTTGAGGATGGGAAGATGGGATATCACAGCTATAGCCAGATTTGAATCTTTTGAGGATGGGAAGATGCGATATCACAGCTATAGCCAGATTGTAATCTTTTGAGGGTGGGAAGATGGGATATCACAGCTATAGCCAGATTGTAATCTTTTGAGGGTGGGAAGATGCGATATCACAGCTATAGCAAGATTGTAATCTTTTGAGGGTGGGAAGATGCGATATCACAGCTATAGCCAGATTGTAATCTTTTGAGGGTGGGAAGATGCGATATCACAGCTGGCTAGATTTCAACCTAAATGAGAATGCTTTGTTTACCGCTTATGAAAACCCCATTACGTGCATTGCTTGAATGCTGAACTCATCCTTCAACATTAGGTGTATGTTAATATAAATTAAGGGTTTACTGTATCTCGTGTAGAAATACCTTATTTCATAAAGAGTAAAATCATCAAAATCTTCACAAAAGTTTGAGAATCAGTGGAGTCTATACTGGATCTCATCCGTCAGTAGGTTAACCCATCCCACCCCAGAAAGCTCTCAATCAGTAGGTTAACCTATCCCACCCCAGAAAGCTCTCAATCTGTAGGTTAACCTATCCCACTCCAGAAAGCTCTCAATCAGTTGGTCATCCTATCCCACCCCAGAAAGCTCTCAAAATGTATTAAATTATTCTAGGTTGAAAATAATAAAATTGTTTCTGTTGTAAGAATAACAGGCCACTATCCCTTACAAAATGTTCTGAGCAAAGTACAAAGAGCATTGGCCAATATGAAACACTTATGAGATACAAATTAAAACTCCCTAAAAACAAAAGAAATGCCATAATACATACCTAGAGAAAGAAATGTCATAATACATACCTAGAGAAAGAAATGTCATAATACATACCTAGAGAAAGAAATGCCATAATACATCCTAGAGAAAAAAAATACCTTATAAAATGTACTTAACCATGAGCCAGGTTCTTATACCAAATCGTACAAAAGGGCAGGTTTTCAAGCGGGTAAGGAAAGTTTCAGAATCCTACCAGAAATGCTTTCAATATACTTACAGGTTTAGTTCATTGGTTAGGCAAGTCCATATGAAAAAGGACTTCAAAAGAAACCAAATGGTGATGAAAGCATTCAAACATCTTATTCCGTTTAGCAGATATATAAGTTTAAAGTTCTGAACCATTTGGATAGAAATGAGCAGACTAGTTGCGATGTTACATACTCAGATTTCAATTTTTTTATGTATTCTATTTTTTCCTGTGATTCTGTGGCTTCAAAATCATTGGATATGTCAGAAACAGTCAAAAAGTTAAACAAATTTTCTTTAAAATACATTAACAATTGTTAAGAATGTGAGGATGAGAGCTCCAACCTTCCATAGTAGACTTACTAGTCATTTCTTTGCATATACGACAAAGCTTTAAACTGAAATATATCCTTAACGGAATACAATTTTTAAAAGCTTTCTACACCAGTTTGTTTCAATTGAAGTCCTCTTTAATACAATATGGACTTACATGACCACTGAACTAATCCTTTGATAACTGAACATATAGAAAAAGTCACACATAATTTAATAATGTTACGCTAGTTACAGATGTAAACTTTTACACAATAGTACTCCTTAATACAAATACAAATGACCAATCTATGTCATTAATCATATGGCAAGTTAGAAAACAAAGTGAATGCCTGGGACAAAAACTCAATTCCAATAACTCTCACAGTTATCACTTGTACCTGAGTTACTCTCTATTGTGGCATTCCTCTATGATCTCAATGCTGACACAAGTCATTATCCTGCTCTAAAGTTCATCTATGGTAAGTCAAGTTTTTAATTTCGCAGGAATAGTCCCCAAAGAGTGGCTGGATCAAAAAGATAGGAAAACAATCAAAGTTCACATGGAACTTGTCCAACTAAACCAGTTCAACTACAGACAGTTCACATGGAACTTGTCCAACTAAACCAGTTCAACTACAGACAGTTCACATGGAACTTGTCCAACTAAACCTAGAAACCAGTTGAAACAACATGCTTCAAAACTGCAATATCACATTTTTTTAATTTAAGAGAATTCTATAATGAGAATGTAATTGTTTTCAAAACAAAGATTAACATACTTTGCGTAATTCTGGCATGAATGAAAAACATTTTTTTTGGGTAAATGCAAGAAACGGTTGTCTTTACGAATATCAAATCTGATGTGAGGATAAATGAAATCTAAGTTTGGGCCCTGAATATGATATGCCTTGTTTAACCATGCTCAAGCACATATGCCCTTTTATAGTTACCTAAATTGTTTAAATTTATTGTGGCTATCTGCTAACATTTATTTGAATAACAAAAGCAACTTAAGTTTGATTGATTGATCAAATCAATCATTTTGGCAACTGTTCCCACACTTTCCTCACAAGTTTTCAATTACTTTCACCCCTGACCTGACTCGCATGGGGAGAGGGGGGGGGGGGCATCAATAGGTTGTGGAATGAGCTGACATGAGTGTTCGCTCGAGACTTCAATAGGTTGTGGGTTGAGGTTGTTATGCTTCACAGTTGTGCCAATTAATTAATGAGTACCACTTGCCTCAGGCAAAAACAAGTCGAGATGGGTCTGAGTAGAGGGTTGGCGGCTAAGGATTCAAAATTTGACTTCACAATTGAATGCAGCTTCTTCCTTTTGTCAAAATTTGTTTCTGACCTCGTTAACACTCAATGGTAGTCAACAAGAACTGATTAAAAGCAAAAATTGTTTCATAACAAAAATATGTGACCGAAGCATTAACCAAAGTAATCTAGATCAAATTGACATTATTTCTTATTATAATACAAACATCATTGATGAGAGAACTCTTTTTCTTTTACAGCTATGTTTACTACTACCCTAAAAGCAAAACAAAGTATACATTGAGTAGATAGCTCAAGCAAGTACAGATAGATAGCTCAACCAAATACAGATAGATAACGCAACCAAATACAGATAGATAACTCAAGCAAGTACAGATAGATAACACGACCAAGTACAGATAAATAGCACAACCAAGTACAGATAGATAGCACAACCAAGTACTAAGTACTTATTTGTATAAGCAGTTAGTCAGGCCTCACCTTGAGTATGCTATTCAGGCTTGGAGTCCCTTTTATAAGAAGGATAACTTCATTTTGGAGCAGGTTCAGCAAAGAGCCACTAGACTAATTCCCGAAGTAAGGAATCTCTCTTATGAATCTAGGTTGCGAATTCTTGGTTTGACCCTGCTTGAGTTGAGAAGAGTACATGGTGATATGATTCAGGTTTTTAAGTTCCTATTTGGTAGTGATACTTTGACTTCCTGTTATTTCTTGCATCTTTCAGCTTATCCTCATGTGACACGTGGTAACATTTTGAAGTTGACCAAAGAGTTCTCACGGATAGATATTCAACATTTAAGCTTTTCGCAAAGAGTTGTTAATGAGTAAAATGGTTTGCCTAAGTGGGTAGTTAGCTCCAATTCTGTTCATAATTCCAAGGTCAACATTGATAAGTTCTTTACTACCTCTGGGCGTCTTTGATTGTTTTTTTGTTTTTTTGTGGTGGTGGCGGTGTTAGTTTGGGCCTTTTATGGGGTGACTAACCCTTCTTAGCCCGTAATCTTGTTATGTTATGTTACAGGTAGCTCAACCAAGTACAGATAGATAGCACAACCAAGTACAGATAGATAGCTCAAGCAAATACAGATAGATAGCTCAACCAAGTACAGATATATAACACAACCATAGATAGCTCAACCAAGTACAGATAGATAACACAACCAATTACAGATTGATAGCTCAACCAAGTACAGATTGATAGCTTAACCAAGTACAGATAGATAGCTCAACCAAGTACAGATAGATAGCTCAACCAAATACAGATAAATAGCTCAACCAAGTACAGATATATAACACAACCATAGATAGCTCAACCAAGTACAGATAGATAAAACAACCAAGTACAGATTGATAGCTCAACCAAGTACAGATTGATAGCTCAACCAAGTACAGATTGATAGCTCAACCAAGTACAGATTGATAGCTCAACCAAGTACAGATAGATAATACAACCAAGTACAGATTGATAGCTCAACCAAGTACAGATTGATAGCTCAACCAAGTACAGATAGATAGCTCAACCAAGTACAGATTGATAGCACAACCAAGTACAGATAGATAATACAACCAAGTACAGATTGATAGCTCAACCAAGTACAGATAGATAATACAACCAAGTACAGATAGATAGCTCAACCAAGTACAGATAGATAGCTCAACCAAGTACAGATTGATAGCTCAACCAAGTACAGATAGATAATACAACCAAGTACAGATTGATAGCTCAACCAAGAACAGATAGATAATACAACCAAGTACAGATTGATAGCTCAACCAAGTACAGGTTGATAGCTCAACCAAGTACAGATTGATAGCTCAACCAAGTACAGATAGATAGCTCAATCAAGTACAGATAGATAGCTTGACCAAGTACAGATAGATAGCTCAAGCAAGATACAGAAAGAGAGCAAAATCAAGTATAGATAACCAGGTACAACTAGATAATGCGGAATGCCCACATTCATCATCAACTTTTCTAATTCAGATCTGAGGTCAAAGCTGCACACCAAACCAAATACTGTATTCAATGCACAGAGAACTTAATTGATATAATTTAAATATTATCTCTTTTTTTCAAAATTGGACATTCAAGATTACAAAATTCAATTAGTTATTTGTTGTTAGCAAAGATATCTTGGGAAATACTATGCAGTGTCTGAAGATGGCTATGGATGTGCTCACGTCCCGGGTTCGTATCCCGGTGCATCTGCTAACAGTGAGTTCACAACTGGTTATCAAAGGCCGTGGCGGTCTTGATATAATGTCCAGCACTGAATGCTTTCGGAATGTTAAACCTTGCTATGCTATGCAATGTGCACATTTAAAGCAACTTGAATCCTGTTTTTTTATCAGCTATGTTTGTTTGTTTGTTTGTTGAGGGATTAACAGTACCATGACAACAAGGGTCAAATTGTGCCTGAGAGGTTAGATTATTCTAGGGGCAGGAAGGAAAGGAAACAGGAGGAGAATGAGAGAAATACAAGAACAAAAAGTCAGAAAGCTGGGATCGAAAAAGGAGGTGCATGGGTGAAAAAACCAAAGTAGAGAGAGGGAGTGGAAGAGGAGAACTAAATATGGTTGTAGAGGGAAGCATGATAAAGGAAGGAGATAATTTTATCTGTAAGGTTTTTCTGGAAGAACTCGGCAATTGAGTTGTGGAGAGCGATGAAGGCTCTGGGAAGGTTGTACAGGGGGGCAAGCAAAGAGAATATGATGGACTGTGAGGGTGCAACAGCAATTGTTGCAGAGGGGTTAAGGGAGCCAACAAGGAGGTGGGAGTGAGTATGGTGGGTGTGACCTATTCTAAGACAGGTAATATAAATGTTGTCGACACGAGAGAGGTTGTTGATGGTGGGTTTGATCGGAATGGTGGGCTGGATGACGTGGAGTTTGTTATCAATTTGGGAGTCCCATAAGGCAAGCTTAGTGGCTGCATCAACCCTGTCATTGCCAGAGGTGCCAACATGGCTGGGTATCCAGAAGAAAAGAATAATTTTCCTGCAGAGGGTGGGCGAAAGGAGTTTCTGAAAGAGGAGGTGGCATGTGAAGTTATCCCATTTAAGATTGAGTAAAGAAGTAAGAACAGACTTGAAGTCGGAGAAAATGGCAAAGTGGCTGAGCGAAGAGTATTCAATAAAGTTGAGGGTGAGGAGAATGGCCTTTGCCTCGGCTGAAAAGATGGATGAGTAGTTGGGAAGCCTGCTACTGAGGGTGATGTCTTGGATGACGGCAGCAGCAGCTGTCTTATTGCCTTCCTTGTAGCCATCAGTATAGATAGAGGTGTAGTTTGAGAGTTGGTCTTTGATTTGGTTGTGGAGATTGATGAAGAGGTTAGGGTGGGTTTGGGTTTTGTGATGAGTGGAGAAGCCTAGGTGGATAGAAGGAGGGAGGGGGGGTGGCCCAAGGAGGAAAAGTGGGCCAGGAGAATGTGCCGAGAGTGGCGGGGTTGATGCCGAGATGAAGGGGGTCAAATTTAATGCGTCAGTTAAAGGGAGGGGATAGGGTGGAGAAATTAGGGAACCTAATAAGGTTGTAAACAGAGTTCTGGGTGTTGGTGAGGACTCTAAAAGCATAGGAGAGGCTAAGCTTTCTACATGCAAATAGTACATGAATGTACCTCAGCAAAACAATTATCTTATGATAAAGCTAATAACACACAACACCATCATCTCTTACATTATAAGATCATAAAACGGTTCTGACTTACAAGAAAGCGAATACTGCTTATGACAAATCCATCAATTACATCATAAAATCATTATTTTTTACAAAAAACCACTACCACTTATTATAAACAATTAGCACTATATTTTGGAGTCCGTTTATGGAGAACACTGTACACTTGACTGCAGGACCACAAATCCTGGGGGACAGGGATGACTTCCCAAGTGCTCTTTGGCAGCAATGAAAAAGAGTTCATAAGGTTGTGAAAAACACTGCCCCTACTAAGTAATATGGCCCCATTTCTCCCTACTTTGTGAAGGAGAATTACGACCCTGCTTGACTACTATTCGTATTTGCCAAAACTAAGGCAATGTGCTTGATGGGTTTTCATAGCAATTACATTAAAATATACGAACGAAAGAGGGGACACTTTACACCAATAATAGAAACCTCCCAGTACCTCGGCGATGCCTCCTACAAGTGTCATGGCAGTGCCTCGGGCGGTGCTTCCTACAAGTGTCATGGCAGTGCTTCGGGTGATGCCCCCTGGTGAGCAATGTCCCTCTCTTTATATGATTTTATAGTTTAATAAATGGGTGAAAATTTCAGCTGAGCATAGGAAAAGGAAGCAAATAGGAGACATGTATGTAAATGAGTTGGGGGTTTATTTTGCTTCTGGGAATAATCAACCCAGGTCCTGACCTCCACAAGATTCTTAAAAAGGAATCTCACTCACAGTGAGTGAGATATTGAATAAGTGTAAACATAATGAAAGCTGCATGTAAACAGAAAGTAAACCCAATACAAGAATTTGTCATTCAATCTGATCCCAAGTTTTGCAAATATATAAAAACGTCATTTTCATCTTATCTTAAATTTATGAGCCTTATATTAATTAGGACAACATAAATCAAAAGTGACTGATGTGTTGTACAAAAATGTGCCAGCAGATTCCAAAGTTATGCACTGGGTTCAACTCACATCAACATTAAATCTTAGATTTTTCAAATAAATAATTCCAAGGTTATGCATTGGGTTCAACTCACATCAACATTAAATCTTAGATTGTTTTAGCAAATGATTCCAAGGTTATGCATTGGGTTCAACTCACATCAACATTAAATCTTAGATTGTTTTAGTAAATGATTCCAAGGTTATGCACTGGGTTCAACTCACATCATCATTAAATCTTAGATTGTTCCAGTAAATTAAACACAACTGTAAGTTTAGCACAAACTGATCCAAGTAAATATTATTGCTTTCTTTTAACAAATGTGCAACCTTACAGAAATATTAGCTTGCAGCATGCTTGTGATAGCTTGCGCAAGCGTGCTGCAAGCTTTCAGCAAGTGTGCTGCAAGCTAGTATTTGGAACAAATTAGTTTGCGCAAGCTGGCAAAAACATCTGCAATCTTGCACAAGCTAGCAAAACTGTTTGCAAACTTGTGCAAGTTAACAACTATTTTATGCTTGCTTGTGCAAGCTAGTGTTAGCTTGTGCAAGGTGATGTTAGCTTGCGCAAGCTAGCAAGCTAATATATGTTCCAAATACTAGCTTGCAGTATGCTTGTGGCATGCTTGCGGCATGCTTGCTGCATGCTTGCGGCATGCTTGCGGCATGCTTGTGCAATCTAAAAATTGTTAGCTTGTCGCAAGCATGCTGCAAGCTAAAATTTCTGTAAGGGTGGGCTCATCGTAGAAGTTACAAAGGTTTGAACAAAAAATGTATTCCACACTTTAATGCTGCAATCTTGCTGCATGAACAGCAAACTATTTGGGACTCAATAGTTAAGGACTTCATTGTCACAGATACAGTGTGTTGAGAACAATTCTTACTTACAAAAGAAACATTCTCACCATCTCATCCCATGACACACAGGTGTTTTCTAAAACACACAGTAACATTAATCAATCACATGGTAAGACTAAACACCCCAAAAGCACTTTGTGGTGAAATACTGATTGGTGAATTTCGTTCATTTACATATTGATACACACTTTGTTATGAAAGTTCAAAGTAAAAAATAAAAAATTTTGAGGGCAGAGATATAGCATAGTAAAGCATAGTTATCAAGAGTAGAGGTACACCATAGTGAAGCTCCCATTTGCGGGGTGGTGGTCTGCTATGGTAAAGCCTCTACTTGAGGAAAGAGATGTACCATAGTAAAGCATAGTAATCGAGGGTAGCAAGATCCCATTTGAGTGGTGATCTGTTATATGATGCCGCCCCTCTTGAGGGCAGAGATATATCATTGTAAAGCTTCAATTATGGTTAGTGATTTACTATGGCTCTTTCAGCACCCCCCCCTCCTTCCTTCCTTCCCGACACACACACACACCTACTCACTAAACTTTAAGTACAGATGAGCTCATTTTCATAACTAAGCAGTGGAGTGAATTGTTTTGTGGGCAGTTGCTTGAGATTATGAAAATTACCTTTTGGAAGTGTATTTCCCCATCATTGTTCATCTATTGGCTCTTAAAACAACATGCTTATCTGTGGCATATCCTTTTTGTACCACATCAATAAATAATTATAACTGATATCAATAGCACTTTACCATAAGGCTGCACTCAATGATAAGGGCAAAATGAGCATCAATCAAGAACCACCCCTCAACTAGTTTACACTTAAAAAGTATAAAATACATACAATTAACTAAAACAGTTCTGATAATACACTCAAATCTTTATTCTAGTTCAATTAATAAGAATAATCTGATACTCGAATAAATGTTCACACACTTTAATGCTGCAATCTTGCTGCATGAACAGCAAACTATTTGGAACACAATAGTTAAGGACTTCATTGTCACAGATATGTTAAGAACAATTCTTACTCATTCTTACCATCTCATTCCGTGTAACTGGCATATGACCTTATTCATGCTACACAGGTGTTTTCTACGAACACACAGTAACATCAATCTATCACATAGTAAGACTAAACACCCCAAAAGCTTTTTGTGGTGAAATACTGATTGGTGAATTTGGTTCATTTACATATAAATACACACTTTGTTATGAAAGTTAAATGTGAAAAATATATTTTGTTGCTACAAAAGCTATTAACTCTATAAACCCTCCCCCTCTTCATAAAAAAAAAAAAAAAAAAAACCAAAACAACCAGAGGTCAATATAAATAATCCTTTAAAATATCCAAAAAGTTATTTGACTTATGTTGTAATTATATAATATATATATATATATATATATATATATATATATATATATATATATATATATATATATATATATATATATATATATATATATATATATATATATATATATATATATATATATATATATATATATATATATATATATATATATATATATATATATTTATATATATATATATATATATATATATATATATATATATATATATATATATATTTATATATATATATATATATATATATATGTATATATATATATATATATATATATATATATATATATATTTATATTATATATATATATATATATATATATTTATATATTTATATATATATATATATATATATATATATATATATATATATATTTTTTTTGGCAGACTAAAAAGACTTCTATTAATATTTACATGTAACTCATAAGTGTTTAATTGTGAATACTGAAGATTGACATTAAGCAACCAAATCATAAGTGCACCAATAATCATCAACAAAAACAGATAAATATAGAATTGAATAATTTTTATCAGCTAAGAAAATCACAGAAATAGTCTTGTCCCTGATTAAAGTTTTTTAAGACATAAATCACAACTTTAAGGCCAAGGGCATGTAGTGCATAACTCCCATTTAAGGGTGGTGATCTACTCTAGTGATGAGTTTCCTTGAGGGTAAAGGTATACCACAGTGAAGCTCCTGTTTATGGCTAGTAACCTGTTATGAGAAGCCTTCACTTGGGGACAGATTTACACCATAATTTAAGCCCCGATTTGAGGGTGGTGGTCTGCTTAGGTGAAGCCCCCACCTAAGGGCAGAAGTACACCATAGTGAAGTTCCCACTTAAGGTTGTAGTTTGCATTAAAGCCCCCACCTGAGAGCAGAGGTACACCACAGAGAAGCTCCTACTTGAGGGTGGTGGTCTGCTTTGGTGAAGCTCCCACCTGAGGGCAGATGTACATCATAGTTAAGCTCCCATTTGAGAGTGGTGGACTGTTATGGTAAAGCCCCCACCTCAGGGCAGAGGTAAACCATAGTGAAACTCCCATTTGAGGGTGGTGGTCTGCTATGGTGAAGCCTTCAATTGAAGGCAGAGGTACAACATAGTGAAGCTCCCATTTGAGGGTGGTCTGGCTTGGTGAAGCCTCTACTTGAGGGCAGAGGTACACCATAGTGAAGTTCCCATTTGAGGGTAGTGGTCTGCTATAGTGAAGCCTCTAATTAAGGGTGAAGTTATACCATAGTCAGGCTTCCATTTGAGGGTGGTCTGGTTTGGTGGAGCCTCTACTTGAGGGCAGAGATACACCATAGTGAACCTCCCACTTGAGGCAGAGGTACACCATAGTGAACCTCCCACTTGAGGCAGAGGTACACCATTGTGAAGCTCCCATATGAGGTTGGTCTGGTTTGGTGAAGCCTCTACTTGAAAACAGGGATACACCATAGTGAAGCTCCCACTTGAGGGTTGTGGTCTGCTATGGTAAAGTCTCTAATTGACGGTGGAGTTATACCATAGTAAAGCTCCCATTTGAGGGTGGTGGTCTCTTATGGTGAAGCCTCTATTTCAGGGCAGAGGTACATCATAGTGAAGCTCCCATTTGAGGGTGGTGGTCTGCCTAGGTAAAGCCCCCACCTGAGGGCAAAGTACACCATAGTGAAGTTCCCACTTAAGGTTGATGGTTTGCGTTGAAGCCCGTGAGAGCAGAGGTACACCACAGAGAAGCTCCTACTTGAGGGTGGTGGTCTGCTTTGGTGAAGCCCCCACTCGAAGGCAGAAGTACACCATAGTGAGGCTTCTTGAGGGGAGAGATGTACCATAGTAAAGCATAGTAATCAAGAATAGAGGTATATGGTAAAGATCCCATTTGAGTGGTGATCTGTTATATGGTGACGCCCCTCTTGAGGGCAGAGATATATCATTGTAAAGCTTCAATTATGGATAGCGATTTACTATGGCTCTTTGAGTTGAACCCCCCACCCCACACACACCCACCTACTCACTAAACTTTAAGTAAAGATGAGCTCATTTTCATTACTAAGCAGTGGAGTGAATTGTTTTGTGGGCAGTTGCTTAAGTTTGTTTGTTTGTTTGTTTGCTTAAGATTATGAAAAATTCCTTTTGGAAGTGTATTTCCCCATTATTGATCATCTATTGGCTCTTGAAACAACATGCTTATCTGTGGCATATCCTTTTTGTACCACATCAATAAATGATTATAACTGATATCAATAGCACTTTACCCATAAGGCTGCACTCAATGATAAGGGCACAATAAGCATTAATCAAGAACCACCCCTCAACTAGTTTACACTGAAAAAATTTAAAATACATACAATTAGCTAAAACAGCTCTAACAAAAACACTCAAATCTTTATTCTAGTTCAATTAAATATTCACTCAAGGTCAACTCACTAAGAGTCAAGCTACTCATTAAGATAAATTCACTTAAGGTTCAGCCACTCGATAAAATAAATTCATGCAACGTCCAGTCACTCAATTAAATCAGTTTACCCAAGGTCCAGTCACACAATAAGATCAATTCTCTCAAGTTACAGTCACTCAAGAAGATCAGTTCAGTCAAGGTCCAGTCACTCAATAAGATAAATTCACTCAAGGTCCAGTCACTCAGTAAGATAGTCACTCATTAATTCTTTCAAGATCATTTCTTTTAATGACCTTGACCTTTCAATTGACTTAATTTGACAACTCACTCAATAAGAATAATTCATGCAAGCTCCAATCAAGGTGAAGTCCCTGAATAATATCAATTCCCTAAATTAGATCAATTCACTTATGGTCAAAAGTCCATCAATTCACTGCAGGTCAAGCTACTCAATAAGATTATTTCACTGAAGGGCAAGTTACCCTATAAGATTATTTCACTCAAGGTCAAGTTACCCAAGAAGAATATTTCACTCAGATCAAGTTACCCGATAAGATCATTTCACTCAAGGTCAAGTTTCCCAATAAGATCATTTCACTCAAGGTCAAGTTACCCAATAAGATCATTTCACTCAAGTTACCCAAAAAGATCATTTCACTCAAGGTCAAGTTACTAAATAAGATCATTTTACTCAAGTTACCCAATAAGATCATTTCACTCAAGGTCAAGTTACTAAATAAGATCATTTCACTCAAGTTACCCAATAAGATCATTTCACTCAAGGTCAAGTTACCCAATAAGATCATTTCACTCAAGTTACCCAAAAAGATCATTTCACTCAAGGTCAAGTTACTCAATAAGATCATTTCACTCAAGTTACCCAATATGATCATTTCACTCGATCAAGCTACCCAATAAGATCATTTCACTCAAGGTCAAGTTACTAAATAAGATCATTTCACTCAAGGTCAAGTTACCCAATATGATCATTTCACTTAAGGTCAAGTCACTCAAGATCAATTCACTCAATAAGTTCAAGTCCATCAATAAGATCAATTTAACCAAGGTCAAGTCAATCAATAGGTTTGATAAACTCAAGGTCAAGTCACTCAAATAAGACTAATGCAGGATCTATTCACTCACTAAGATCAATTCACCTGAATAAGGTCAAGCCCCTCAATAAGGTCAAGCCCCTCAATAAGGTCAAGCCCCTCAATAAGGTCAAGTCCCTCAATAAGGTCAAGTCCCTCAATAAGGTCAAGTCCCTCAATAAGGTCAAGTCCCTCAATAAGATTAATTAACGGTGAAGTCACTCAATAAGATTTAATGCAAGATCATTTTACTCACTAAGATCAATTTACTCAAGGTCAATCACTCACAGGATCAATTTATCCATATGAGTTTGCTTAAACTCCTTTTGCAATGGATGTCATAAGGAATCTCATTAAATCATCTGTCCCAGAGCAATGCAATTCATGAAAGAGCATGTTAATTACATTAACTACATAAATGTAATCTACTACATAAATATATCACCAATATCATTTTATACTGGTAAACAGTCTACTACATGAATATTCACCTGCCAATATCATTTAATACTAAAAAAAATATATAAATATATCAATAAATATATCACTCAATAATATCACTTTAAACTGGCAAACGATCTATTTCATGAATGTATCACCCATCAATATCACGTTTTACTGGTAAACAGCCTACTGCATTAATATTCACCTGCCAGTAACACTTTACGCTGACAAAAAATATTAATAAATATATCACCCATTTATATACTGGTATACTTTATACTGGTAAACAATCTATTAAATGAATATAACACCAATCAATGTCACTTTATATTGGTAAACAGTCTACTATATGAATATTCACTTACTAATATCACTTTATACTAGCAAACAATCTACTACATGAATACATCACCATCAGTATTACTTTGTACTGGCAAACAATCTATTACATGAATATTCACCCACTCATAACACTGTACTGGCAAACAATCTATTACATGAATATATCACCCATCAGTATCACTTTAGACTGGCAAGCAATCTATTACATGAATATATCACCCATCAGTATCACTTTATACTGGAATACACTCTATTACATGATTATATCACTCATCAGTATCATTTTATATTGGTAAATGATCTATTACATGAATATTCACCGCTGATATCATGTTATACTGCCAAACAATCTATTACATGTATATAAATACATCACCCATCAGTATCACTTTGTACTAGCAAACAATCTATTACATGACTATATTACCATTCAGTATCACTTTATACTAGCAAACAATCTATTACATGAATATATTACCATTCAGTATCACTTTATACTGGCAAACAATCAATTTCATAAATATATTACCCATCAGTATCACTTTATACTAGCAAACAAATCTATTACATGATTACATTACCATTCAGTATCACTTTATACTAGCAAACAATCTATTACATGAATACATCACCCATCAGTATCACTTTATACTGGCAAACAAATCTATTACATGAATATTCCACCCATCAGTATCACTTTATACTAGTAAACAAATCTATTACATGAATATATTACCCATCAGTATCACTTTATACTGGCAAACAAACATATTACATGAATATTCCACCCATCAGTATCACTTTATACTAGCAAACAAATCTATTACATGAATATATTACCCATCAGTATCACTTTATACTAGCAAAAAATCTATTTCATGAATATATCACCCATCAGCATCACTATATACTGGCAAACAAATCTATTACATGAATATTCCACCCATCAGTATCACCTCATGTTTCCTACAATCATATGAATATAAACAATAAGTTGTACTTTGTACCTTCACACACTGCAGTTTCACTAATCAGTGGCAGACCCTTGGTCAGAGGAAAAGGAACATTAACTTTAGTGATCTGTACTGACTTTCATAACTAACAAGATTCTGACACATAATTCTGATATGTGATTCTGACACGTGATTCTGACACGTGATTCTGACACGTAATTCTGACACGTGATTCTGACACGTGATTCTGACACGTTATTCTGACACGTGATTCTGACACGTATTCTGACACGTTATTCTGACATGTGATTCTGATATGTGATTCTGACACGTGATTTTGATACGTGATTCTGACACGTGATTCTGACACTTGATTTAACACGTGATTCTGACACAGGATAGTGTAATTTGCATCTTAACATCCCACAGAGAGAGAAAACTTGAGTTTTCATTTTCTTACCTCACTGTAACTGCCTTTCTTCCACCTTCTTTGGCGCTTCTTGCAATTACGAGTTTTACAGCTTCTACTATTAGGTGGCTTTTCAAAGTGAAGGCAAATTTCATCCTCAAGATATTGTCCATCTCCTTGACGACACCTAACAATCCTTTGCTTTGTTCCACGTCCACAAGGTATTGAGCACTGAATAAGTAAAGAAGCGAAACAAACTGGTCACATTTCTAACTGATGACAAATAAAATTGGTCATACTACTAACTGATGACAAATAAAATTGGTCATACCACTAACTGATGACAAATAAAATTGGTCATATCCCCTAACTGATGAGAAGTAAACTGGTCACACCACTAACTGATGAGAAGTAAAACTGCATGGTCACATCAATAACTGTTGAACAGTAAAACTAGTTACATCAATAACTGATGACAAGTAGAACTGGTCACATCAATAACTGTTGAACAGTAAAACTGGTCACATCACTAACTGATGACAAGTAGAACTGGTCACATCAATAACTGATGAACAGTAAAACTGGTCACATCACTAACGGATGAGAAATGAAACTGGTCATATCATTAACTAGTGACAACTAAAACTGGTCACAGCAGTAATTAGTGACAAATACAGCGGTCAGAACCAGAAGGTTTTGTGGTTCCGGTGCTTTTTCATCAGCTGATTGATTTACAAAATTTAAACTGTTTTAAACTGTTATGTCATTGCATATCATGAAATATTTGTTCCATGATATTTATTCATAAACCACACCCACCATGCAGATCAATAAAAATGTTGACAACATTAGCATTTGCACATTAGTTAACAACATCATCAAAGCAAGTATAATGCAAAAACGATTGCTCATTTATTCTATTTCAAGAATATGTCAATAAGCTCCGCCTACTCATTAGTATCTATAACAGGACATCACTACCACAACATTAGAAGATATGTACAGACCATGACCCATCTGTTTACCATAGAGCTGTGAACGTTTAGGGATTTTAGTAAACGTGCACACGCCAAAAAAAGCAAGCGTGTATCGTGTACATGCGTTAAGTACCGTAATTTTCGAAAATACACCAAAATTGCTCCAAAACAATGGGGCAAAGTAAAAAAAAATCGCGCAACCAGTATGGCAAAAGTACTGACTCCATTGCCCAAATAGACGCTGAGTTTTGCTTTCCAAATCGTAAAAAGTTTACTTCTACAGTATAAATCATCATTTTTATGGAAAATATGCATAGAAATTCAGTTTAGAATGAACAGATAACTTCCTTTCGATGTCATTTAAACTCAACATCGCCTAACTTTTTTGTCCTATTTGCTACGGCTTTTAAAGTTCTGTAAAAATCTTGCATTCTTGGCCTATGATATACCTCGCCGTAAAACATTTCAAAACTACGCCACCACCACCAAGAACTTCTGAAATTTCAGTCCTCTCGAAGAAATGGCCGCCATTTTTGCGACGCATGCAGAATTTCAGCTCTATTAAAATCTTTTCTGTTTGTTTATTATGCAACATTTTTTCTGTCTTGCAAAATTTATTTGACTTATCAGGTAATATTTACATGTAAATGTACTGATTGTCACGATTCAAGTATTTTTCAAGTGTTTTTTGGTCGATTTAACAGCTTGTAAAATGGGCCTTGATTGCGTGGGATTTAAAGCCTTATGGCTTAACGTTGGGCCTATTAGTTTCACTGTTTACTGCTGCACATTCGCGGTGCATTTTACAAGTTAGATTACTCAGATTTCGACAAAATCAAAGTGTATAATATCCCCATTCATTGGTGATTACTGCGCATTTGTGATTCGCACATTTAAAAAGGATTATGCTAATCGGGTTTACACTTTGTATGAAATCATTGATTGCAATTTTGTCAGCCGAATGTGTGTGTGATTTGAATCATGAATATTGATTTTAAACGGCAAGACACTATGTATGAAAAACGATTACTCGCAATGAAGTATTTAGTGAACGTTTACAAAATTTGCGAGCGTGTAGCGTGTACACGCTAAAGGGTCACAGCTCTAGTTTACCACATATAGCATAAATCTGATGTATCATTTATGGTGTTCACATCTTTTAGTACTTTCACATTAAGCCACGTCCACCATGCATACCAATGACACCTGTTGATAACATAAGCATGTACACAATAACCAACAAAATTATCATGCCTAATATGACGCAAAAAGGACATACAGTTGCTCATCTCTTTCAAAATGTTCACTTTAAGCCCTGCCAACTTATTGATATAAAGTCACCACCACAAACAGTAGGTCACATCTGCAGACCATGAGCTATCCGGTCAGCATGATACCATCAAAACAATAAGGGCATATCTACAGAACATGGGCTATCTTGTGTACCAAATATGACATGAATTCAGTATACTGTTCTTGAGATATTGCATTTACGATCTGGCTATCAGAAACATACATACATACACCCACACACACATACATACAAACACATGCCATCATGACCGCAAAGGTTCCTAAAGCTACCACATCATTCTGGTCACATCACTCATTGTTCACAATAGAGTTCATTCTTTTCTTATAAGGGGGGGGGGTTCCCCTTGTGTAATTTTTAGAGGGAATTAAAAAAAGGGGGGAGTGGGGACTTGAAAGTGTTAAAATCATCGGACATCTTAGGTTACTCTTGACAGTGACGTTATTACTGATTGTTAAGCAATTGAAATTTACACTTCAATCTGAAAAGTAAGTGTCATGGATAATATATTGGAACTAGAATGGTAACTACCGTCATGGTTCGCATGCCAATGCAATTTCACACCACTATCATATGACCTGCCCAATTATAAAGATGGCATCCCACACTACGTCCCACATGTCATCCTATCATCCCAAATCCCACAGAGCTCGGCTATGGAGTTGTAAGGGGGTGAAGGAAGCTCTGGGGAGGTTGTACAAGGGGCAGGCAAGGAGGACATGGTGGATGGTGTGGGGGCCAATGGCAATTATTGCAGAGGGGTGGGGGAGCCAACAAGGAGGTTGGTAATGTGGACGTTGTCAGCATGAGAGAGGTTGTGGATGATAGGTTTGGTTGGAATTGTGGGCTGGATGACATGGAGTTTGATATCAGTTGGAAGTCCCATGAGGTTTGCCAGCGGTCACGAACAAGGGAAGCGATAAGCGGTTTGATGTCAGAAAGAGTTTTGGGAAAGGGGGCAGGGGGAGGTTGAGGGCAAGCTTAGCAGCTGCATCAGCTGTCATTGCTGTGGATGCCAACAAGGCTGGGTATCCAAAAGAAAAGAATACTTTTCCTGCAAAAAGGGAGGGGAGGGGGGGGGGGGGGGAGGAAGGAGGAGGTGGGACGTGGGGCTATCTCAATTAAGATTGAGTACAGAAGTAAGGACAGACTTGGAGTCCGAGAAGATGGCAAAGTGGCGGAGTGGGGAGTCAATAAAGTTGAGGGTGAGTAGGATGGCCTTGGGGTCGGCAGAGAAGATGGATGAGTACTTGGGAAGCCTGCTACTGAGGGTGGTGTTTTGGATGATGGCAGCAGTAGCTGTCTTGTCACCCTCCTTAGAGCCATCAGTATAGATGGAGTTGAGTCTTTGATTTGGTTGTGGAGGATGATGAAGAGGTTGGGGTGGATTTTGGTTTTGTGATGAGTGGAGAGGCCCAGGTGGATAAAAGGAAGGGGGTGGCCCAGGGAGGAAAAGTAGGCCAGGGAGGAAAAGTGGGCCAGGATAAGGTGCCAAGAGTGGTGGGGGTGTTGCCCAGATGGTGGAGGTCGGGTTTGATGCGTAAGCTGAAGGGAGGGGATAGGGTTTTAGTTTTATCAAAGAGAGTGGAGAAATTAGGGTAACTAAATGAGGTTGTAAACAGAGTTCTAGGTGTGAGTGATGACTCTTAAAGCATAGGAGAGGCTAAGCTTTCAACACCTTAGCAGGAATGGGGTATCGTTGGCTTCAATGTGAAGGCTCTTGATAGGGGAGGTCCTGCAGGCACACAGACAAAGCCTGAGGGCTTCAATTTGGATGTTGCTGTAGTGGTTGAGGTAAGAGTTGTGAGCGGCACAGTAGACAATATTGCCATAGTCAAGCTTGGCACAAATGACGAGCCTGAAGAATTTAAGGAGAGCATGGGAGTTCGCACCCAAGTGGTGTTGGAGAGGAGGCGGAGAAAGTTGTGAGAGCTGTTGCATTTCTGTTTCAAGTTGGTGATGTATTGCTTGTAGGAGAGCTTGGGGTCTAGGGTTAAACCCAGGAACTTAGTGTGGTCAAGTTAAGGGATGCAATTGCCATTGAGCACGAGGTTCGGGTTGGGGTGGAGGTTGTTGAAATGACAGAAATGCATGCAGACTATCTTGTCTTTGGAGATTATTAAACCGTTATTGTTGCACCAATCTTGCAGCTGGTTGAGGCTGAGTTGGAGCCTAATTTCGATAAGAGGAAAGCTAGGGGAGGAGTAGAAGATGGTGAAGTCGTCCACGTAGAGAGCACATTTGATGTTGGGGCCAAGGTTGTCCCAGATATTGTTAATGCTCAGGTTAAAGAGAGCAGGAGAGAGGATGCTGTCTTGGGGGACGCCCTCTTCTTGGGATAGGGGTTGGAGAGGGTGTGGCCAATACAAACTTGGAACTGCCTGGGTGAGAGGAAGTTTTGAATAAAGATGGAGAGGTGGCCCATGAGGCTGTTGGTGTAAACTTTGCGGGTAATGCCAAATGTCCAAGTAGTGTCGAAAGCTTTCTCGAGGTTGAAAACAATGGCAATGGGGTGTTCCTTTTTTGCAAAGGATTCCCGGATAGCGGTGTCGAGCATAATTAACTGGTCCAGGGTATTGCGACGTTTCCGGAAGCTGCTTTGGTGAGACCAAAGGATTCTGTTAGTCTCAAGAAACCAGTTTAGTCTCTGGTTAATGATCCTTCCCATTATCTTGGAGAGAAAGCAGGTGAGGGTGATGGGGTGGTAGCTGGAGGGGTTGGTACTGTCCTTCCCCAGTTTGGGGACGGGGATGATGATAGCTGTCCTCCAGATTGGGGGAAAGGAGTGTGAGGACCAAATGTGGTTGAGAATGTTGAGTAGGGTAGCAGTGGCTTTGTTGGGGAGATGTTTCAGGAACTGGTGGGGAATGTTATCTGGGCCCTTGGAGGTGCAGCCAGCATCGCGGATGGCTTGGGTTAATTCAGAAAAGGAGAGAGGGGGTGTTGTAGTTCTCAGTATTGTCAGAGGGAAGATAATACTCTGGGGTTCGTCACAAGTGTTTTTGGCTTTGAAAGCATTGGGGTAGTTGGCTGAGGATGAAATGTTACTGAAAGAGGCGGCGAGGTGGTTAACGATATCCTTTTTGGCAGTGAGAAGGTTACCATCCCAGGAGAGATGGGAGATGGGAGACTTTCCCATCCTGTTGTAGAAGCTCTTAACCATACTCCAAATCTTCTTAGTGGGGAGTGTTGGTGGTGAGAGAAGAGATAAAGTTGTTCCAAGTGTTGGTTTTACTGTCCTTAATAGTGCGCCTGGCTTTGGCACGGCTGATTTGAAAGAGGTTGAGGTTGTGGGTGGTCGGGTTTGTTTTGAAGTTCCTGAGGGCCCTTTCCCTGTTCTTGATGGTGGTCTTGCAGTCATCGGTGAACCAGAAGGAGGGGGAAGGAGGAGGGGGGGAAGGGGGGAGGGGGAGAGGTGAGAGTCGCAGAGGGTTTCAAAAAGGAGCTAGTCGGCCTTCTTCAGGTTCCAATTCGGTCACTACCACAGAGATCAGCAGTCAAGGAGGTTGTGGGAACAGATAGACAGGTCAATACAGGTAAGGGAGCCTGTGGTAGAGTAAAGGTAGGTCGGGGAGTTAGTCTTGAGCAAGGAGAGGCTGTGTTGTCAAAGAGTGTTTTCGACGAGCTTGCCTCTGGGGGTGGTAGTATTGGAGCCCCACAGGGGGTTGTGGGCGTTTAGGTCACCACAAAGGATGAAGGGGGAGGGGAGCTGAGAGATGAGGTTTTAAGGCTTGTTGGCTGAACGTTGGCATTGGGGGGAAATAAATATTGCAAAGAGTAAAGGTTTTGTGGAGGGAAATAGAGATACAGATGGCCTATTGTCGGAGTTCACATGAATAGGGACATAAATAGGGTTGTGTGGGATATCGTGTCTTACGAGAATGGAGATGCCCCCACAGGCCCTGTCGGCGTCCTCTTGATGTTTATGGTAGCAACAGAAGTTACTGAGGAAATAATGGTCAATGGTTTTCAAAAAGGTTTCTTGTAGGCAGAAGACGACTGGGTTGAAGGTGGTGGCCAAAAGGTCAATTTCTTCCAAGTTGGCCTTACGGCTCCTGATGTTTCATTGTATAATGTTGTAAGTGTTATTGTAAATGTTTCTGTTGTATGCCATAAGGAGGCAGGGGTTATCTACAGGAAGATCTGTTGGGTCTGGCTTGGCTTGTTTTTTCTTTGGATCTGTCCCTGTTTCTTTGGTAGTGGTTGTTTTCGCAAGTTGGACAAGAAGCATATTCGGTGGGTTCGGTAATTGAACAATCCATGTTCTCTTCAGTGTCATACATGTGGGTTTGGATAGTGGGCTGTTTTTTGATTGGTTGTTTGTTGGCCAGGTTGGCTTGAGTTTGATGGCATTTGCGGTGTTGGGGTGGGGGATGGTGGGGGTCTTAGGAAATAAAGGAAAGAAGGTTTGGGAGAGAAGTGGTGGTGGAGGTGGTTTGGGTAATGGGTGTGGTTGGGTTGTTGGCAATGGTGATGGGCTTAGGAATGGGTAAGAAGAGCCTGGTGAGATCCATTTGGGCATGTGAGTCAGTTTTAGTTGTGTTAGAAGAAAAGTGGAGGGGGTGGTATTGGTGTTTAAGGAGACTGTGCTCGAGTAGGAAGGTTTGGTGTAAGGGGAAGCAAGGAATTGTTTCCTGGCCTCCAGGTAAGTGGTGCTGGGATTAAGTGTTTCAGTTTGGTTATCTGTTTTTCCTGAAGCCAGGTGGGGCAGTCTTTTGAGAAGGAGGGATGGTTGGCCAGGTGAGTACTGTCGCAATTGGTGCAGAGTGGGGTGTTGGTGCAGGAGGTGCCGTCATGGTCTAAGGCTTAACAGTTGCCACAGCATGCTTGGCTGCGGCAGGAGTTTTCCCATGACCATACCTCTGGCACTTATGACAATGGACAATTGGTGGGTGTTTTGGCACCGTCTCTCTTGAGGATGAGTTGTTGGCTGGCACGTTCCTCAATGAAGTCTTTGTTGGTCAAGTAGGCACGGTTTCTGGTTCTGATAACGCCTTTGCTGGAGTTCAGGGAATGGTGGGGGGTAACTGTTATGTCGATACCAGTATTAGTTAGGGTTTTGGTGGTGAAGAGGGTGGTGGCTTGAGTGTCCCTGGTGCAGTGCACCAGGAGATCAACGGATCTGAGAGTGGAAACCTTGAGGAGGTACCGACAAGGGCGTGAAGTGCCGTGTGTATGAGAAAGGGGAAAACTCTTTTGAAAAAATCTGGTCTATTGGTGGCCTGAATGATTAAAAATAATTTTGGACTGGGGTTGAGGAATGGTCAATGGAGGTAGCAGGTGGGTCATGGGGAGGGAAGAGAGGGTCAAAGTCAAGGCAGAAGCGTTTTGTCATGATGGAAAAAATAACAAGGGACGGGAGACCCGAGGCAACTATATAGAAACAAATCGTGGAACTACTATATGAGAACCACTGCACAGGTATCAAAAAGGGCGTGAAGGCCTGGTCACAATGGGAGAGAAAAACCACAAAGAACGATCTCAACGAAAGCAGATACCCATCCACACAGAAGTGAGGAAGCCTGTGGCGGGTGAAGATAGGTCAATGCAGGTGAGGGAGCCTGTGGCAGTGAGGGAGCCTGTGGCAGCAAGGGAGCCTGTGGCAGTGAGGGAGCCTGTGGCAGTGAGGGAGCCTGTGGCAGTGAGGGAGCCTGTGGCAGTGAGGGAGCCTGTGGCAGTGAGGGAGCCTGTGGCAGTGAGGGAGCCTGTGGAAGTGAGGGAGCCTGTGGAAGTGAGGGAGCCTGTGGAAGTGAGGGAGCCTGTGGAAGGTGGGGGGAGCCTGTGGCAGGTGAAGGAGCCTGTGGTAGGTAAAGGAGCCTGTGGAAGGTGAGGGAGCCTGTGGCAGGTGAGGGGGCCTGTGGGAGGTGAAGGAGCCTGTGGAGGTGAGGAAGCCTGTGACAGGTGAAGGTAGGTCAATGCAGGTGAGGGAGCCTGTGGCAGGTGAGGGAGTTTGTGGAAGGTGAGGGAGCCAGTGAAAGGTGAGGGAGCCTGTGCCACGTGAGGGAGCCTGTGGAAGGTGAAGGAGCCTGTGGAAGGTGAGGGAGCCTGTGGTGGGTGATGGTAGGTCAATGCAGGTGGGGGAGCCTGTGCCACGTGAGGGAGCCTGTGGAAGGTGAGGGAGCCTGTGCCAGGTGAAGGTAGGTCAACGCAGGTGAGGTAGCCTGTGGAAGGTGAGGGAACCTGTGGAAGGTGAGGGAGCCTGTGCCAGGTGAAGGTAGGTCAAAGCAGGTGAGGGAGCCGGTGGCGGGTGAAGGTAGGTCAATGCAGGTGAGGGAGCCAGTGGCCGGTGAAGGTAGGTCAATGCAGGTGAGGGAGCCTGTGGAAGGTAAGGGAGCCTATGGAAGGTGAGGGAGCCTGTGGAAGGTGAGGGATCCTGTAACGGGTGATGGTAGGTCAATGCAGGTGAGGGATCCTGTGGCAGGTGATGGTAGGTCAATGCAGGTGAGGGATCATGTGGCCAGTGAAGGTAGGTCAATGCAGGTGAGGGAGCCTGTGGAAGGTGAGGGAACCTATGGAAGGTGAAGGAGCCTGTGGAAGGTGAAGGAGCCTGTGGAAGGTGAGGGAGCCTGTGGTGGGTGATGGTAGGTCAATGCAGGTGAGGGAGCCTGTGGCAGTGAGGGAGCCTGTGGCAGTGAGGGAGCCTGTGGCAGTGAGGGAGCCAGTGGCAGTGAGGGAGCCTGTGGCAGTGAGGGAGCCTGTAGCAGTGAGGGAGCCTGTAGCAGTGAGGGAGCCTGTAGCAGTGAGGGAGCCTGTGGAGGGTGAGGGAGCCTGTGGAAAGTGAGGGAGCCTGTGGAAGGTGAGGGAGCCTGTGCCAGGTGAAGGTAGGTCAACGCAGGTGAGGGAGCCTGTGACAGGTGAAGGTAGGTCAATGCAGATGAGGGAGCCTGTGGCGGGTGAAGGTAGGTCAATGCAGGTGAGGGAGCCTGTGGCCGGTGAAGGTAGATCAATGCAGGTGAGGGAGCCTGTGGAAGGTGAGGGAGCCTATGGAAGGTGAAGGAGCCTGTGGAAGGTGAAGGAGCCTGTGGAAGGTGAGGGAGCCTGTGGAAGGTGAAGGAGCCTGTGGAAGGTGAGGGAGCCTGTGGTGGGTGATGGTAGGTCAATGCAGGTGGGGGAGCCTGTGGCAGTGAGGGAGCCTGTGGCAGTGAGGAAGCCTGTGGCAGTGAGGGAGCCTGTAGCAGTGAGGGAGCCTGTAGCAGTGAGGGAGCCTGTGGAGGGTGAGGGAGCCTGTGGAAAGTGAGGGAGCCTGTGGAAGGTGAGGGAGCCTGTGCCAGGTGAAGGTAGGTCAACGCAGGTGAAGGAGCCTGTGGCGGGTGAAGGTAGGTCAATGCAGATGAGTCTGTGGCGGGTGAAGGTAGGGAGCCTGAGCCTGTGGAAGGTGAGGGCCTATGGGGTGAAGGTAGGTCAATGCAGGTGGGAGCCTGTGGCAATGCAGGTGAAGGTAGATCAATGCAGGTGAGTGGGAGCCTGTGGAAGGGAAGGTGAGGTGGGAGCCTGTGGAAGGTGAGGAGCCTATGGAAGGTGAGGGAGCCTGTGGAAGGTGAGGGAGCCTGTGGAAGGTGAGGGAGCCTGTGGAAGGTGAGGGATCCTGTGAGGGGTGATGGTAGGTCAATGCAGGTGAGGGATCCTGTGGCGGTGATGGTAGGTCAATGCAGGTGAGGGAGCCTGTGGCCGGTAAAGGTAGGTCAATGCAGGTGAGGGAGCCTGTGGCGGGTGATGGTAGGTCAATGCAGGTGAGGGAGCCTGTGGCCGGTGAAGGTAGATCAATGCAGGTGAGGGAGCCTGTGGAAGGTGAGGAGCCTATGGAAGGTGAAGGAGCCTGTGGAAGGTGAGGGAGCCTGTGGAAGGTGAGGGAGCCTGTGACGGGTGATGGTAGGTCAATGCAGGTGAGGGATCCTGTGGCGGGTGAAGATAGGTCGATGCAGGTGAGGGAGCCTGTAGCAGGTGAAGATAGGTCAATGCAGGTGAGGGAGCTTGTGTCAGGTGTAGATAGGTCAATGCAGGTGAGGGAGCCTGTGGCAAGTGAAGGTAGGTCAATGCAAGTGAGGGAGCTTGAGTCAGGTGAAGGCAGGTCAATGCAGGTGGGGGAGCCTGTGACAAGTAACTGGATGAATCACCGACTGATGAAAAGTAAAACTGGTCACATTACTAAATGTTGACAAATTTACCCCGCTAAGCATAGCAGGGATATTTATGAAACTTATACTTACCTTTCATGCTATAAATATGCAATCTGGTCCAATGACTGATTCTAATGCACTCCTAACCGACCTTTAAAATGTAGTTACTAACCCAGCCCTAACCTCCATAATACCTCTAACATCCCTCACTTACCATTCCATTGAGGCCAGGGGAGGCGGGCCAGGACGCATGAGAGGTAAGTATAACTCTAGTAAATATCCCGGCTACGCTTAGTGTGGTAAATTTACTTCAAGTTATATCTTACCTTCAATGCTTTAAATATGCAATCAGATTGCAACCGAGGAATGGGAGGAAGGGAGTTCAGGTTGAGCAACGCCCAATACGTCATGGTGAAAACTGACATGAGGTTCGCCAAAGGACTGGGGCGGTTTTGTTAAACATGAGGGGATCAAACCTTCCATAAAGTTAAACTAAACAGAAACTGTCAGAATAACAGCAGAATTTCGTTAGTAAAAATAAACGAAATAGTGCCTAAACACTGCAAAATTTCCAAGGAAAACAACAAACTAAAAATTGCCCAAACAATGGCAAAGCTTCGTTAGTAAAATTAACAACGTAAAAAGTGCCTGAACAACGGCAATATTTTTCGTTAGTAAAACTAACAATTTGAAATGTGAAATTTGTTAATAAATGACTAAGACCTCAATAAATTCACGAGTGAATCGTAACTAAAACGAGAACCTGAATAAAATACAAGGATATTCGCCTCGTGAAAGGGATGGTCCTCTCTGAAAAGAACGACCCTTGCAACTCCGCCTTGACAGTCTGGTGTATCATCAGATATGCGGAGACAAATGTGGCTGGTGTTTTCCATCTCGCTGAGGAGAACCCCACCAAATGGCGCAATTGAGAAAAATGTGGGTTTCCTTAAGCAAAAGCATGTGAACTCTGCATCTGGCAAAGGCTGAGGAGAGTAGAAAACTGTTTTGATCGTAAGTTCATTAAAAGGACAAGCAGACAGCGGCTCCCTGCTAGCGTCTCAAGAACTACTTGCATGTCCCATGGGGAAGCAAGGTTGTGGGGGAACACTATGTGTACAGGGGATGGGAACATTGAGGTCCCTCCTGGATGGGACGAAATGATCCAGTCGGTGAAATTGTAGATCTCGCATGTGAAACCTGTACAATGGGACTACATCTACCAGACTGGCTAGGTATCCTAACAATTCCAGCCCCGCTCTTGCCGGCGACGCCGGATGCGAGAGCAGGACATCAGCCCCTGCCTTCATGGCTAGGATTCATTCCTCTGTCAATCATAAATGACCTTGTGTGAAATCCAGGATTGCTCCCAGAAATGTGGGAGTCTGGGAAGGAACTAGAATGGACTTGGCGAGGTTGATAACCCACTTTAAGTCCTGAGCCACTCTTATGACTACGCTTGTGTGTTCTGCGACTGGCTGAGTCTTCTGCAATGATAAGCCAGTCGTCTAGATACATAAAGATTCTAATGCCTTGCTTTTGTAGAAAAGCTGCGAGAACCATCATTATCCGGGTAAAGATCCTGGGGTCTGTCGGTAAGCAGAAAGGTAGCACCCTGAATATGTACGTGACTCCCTCAAATTGAAATGCCAGGAATGGCCTGTGTTCCTCATGCAGTTATGCATCTGCGAGGTCGACAGAGGTAGCCCACAGGCCCCTCATCAACTGAGGGAGGATGGAGTAAAGCGTCTCCATCTTGAACTTCAGCAGACGAATGAATTCGTTTAGTGGTCTTAGATTGATGACTGGGTGCCACTTGTTCCCCTTCTTGGGGGCCAGGAAAAGCGTGGACATTACAAGGTCCCTGGGCGGATTCGAGATTGGGCTGATGGCGTTCTTTGCCAACAGCTCTCCGATCTCTGTCCTTAACAACTCGGCGTGGATGCCTAGGCGAGGCATGGGGTGGGAGCAAAAGGTGAACTTCAGAGGGGAAGGAGTGTCGACCATTCTCTGCTATATTCACTCTGCCGGTCTACGAAGTGGACTCCTGGCGAGTGGAAGAAGCTGTGTCGGGCTTCGCCACCATCGTGGAGCCCGCTGCTTGCAGAGGCTGGGGCCCGGCAATGCCTTTGCCAACAGCTTCTTTAGTCTTTCTAAGATCATCCTGTCATCCAGCTTGGTGTGACAGAACGTCTCGGAAGGACCTGTGAAGAGGTCCAGGCCTTTCGTTGACAACCACGAAGGTCTGCCTGTGTGGATTCAAAGAGGCCAAGGAGGTGGAGAACATTCTCACGCCTCTCCATGGCTACCTTCGTAGAGGCTTAGGCAAGTTGGTCAACTGACACGTCGATCATATCAAAAAGCCTGGCTAGCAAAGGTGTGGTCGTTGGGATGACGTAGGCTGGCAGATGTCTGCTCAGAACCGAGTCCAACCCATCAGTCACCCATACGGCAAGAGCTTGGTAGTTAAAGCCCCGCCATAAGGCCCGGTCAACAGCTTTGAGGGACTCTTACCTCCGCTGGACCGCAGGGTCAATAAACTTATTGGCCCTGGCCACCAAGCTTGACACCGCAGGGGCGCTGCTCGTGTGTTGGCAGAGTAGTTGCCATGCTCCGTCCAGGATCGATGGGTTGGCTAGGAGTGCCTGGTAGGCAGCTGGCTGGATGCAAGTGGCCTGGTCTATCTCTATATTGTAGGCCGTCCAGTCCTTGGCAGAGTTCCTGGACCAATGCTGTACCCTGGTCACCAGGGAGGCATCAATAGGAAATTGTTGAGCTGCAGCCTTAACTTCCCTATGGGCTGTAGTGAGTAATTGGCACTGAGACAGTGCGTGAGCCTCTATGAGAGGTGCTTCCACTACTTCCAGCTTAATCTCCTGTGCCAGGAAATCTAGGAGCTGGGGGACCCACTCCCCCTGTAGCAGGGGTCCACCAGAGGGGGCAGTGGGAAGAGGACCTCATCCGGTACCCGACTGGGTAAGGGGGTCCTATCCAGTGCGGACTATGCCAGCAAGGCAGCACTGGTGATGACTTGGATTGGGCAGCAGGATGAATTTGCCCTTCCGGGGGTGGTCTGGTGTCCTGGGAGTGCCCCAGGGCTCCACAGGTGGATCCAAATCATTCGTGAGGTCAACTTCTTTCCCGAAGGTTTAGATGTCGAGGGAATTCTCCTCTGAGACCTCAAGGTCGGGGGATGCCTCATCTCAGCATTGTCAACTGCTGGGCGGCAAGGCGCAGGGGGCAGCCTCTGCTTCATCGCCTGGAAAAGCAAAGTCTCAAGCGTCTGTTTGAGCGTGTCAATAAAGGAGTCATCCTCCAGGAAGTTTCCTCTATGTAGCTTCCTTTGCCTCTGCCTGGGCTCAGGGGAGGATGAAGAAGAGGACGAAGAGAGTAAGGACTCGTACCGTCAACTTCTTCTTCTTTTGTGTCTACTATCCCCCTCCTTGTCCCTCGTTTGGGGCCTGCCTTGCTCAGTTGAGGACAGTACCGGTGGGACAGACGCCTGGGAAGTGATGGGCTCTGCTGCAGGGTCTGGCGTAAAAGGTGTGAGCGTATGCCTACTTACCTGTGGGGGCTCGTCATCGGGCGCCCTGCTAAGTGTAGACAGCGGCCTCACCTCCCTGGCAGGAGGGTGCTGCTGCTTGGACTTGGGTGGCGGAGAGGGAGAAGACGATGACAGTCTGCCCTCTTGGCCACTTTTTGCATGTGCTGATCGCGGTGGAGTCTATGCTCCAGCCACGCAGCCTGATCCCAGTCACTGCAGAGTAAGCTTGGGCAGTATTGAATGTTGCGCAATACAGGTATATCGGCGGGAAAATATTGAAATACCAGTATGCAAATGAGCTTTTAGATAAAAATATGTTTTGTTCAATTTATATATGCAGATGTACCAAAAAATGTTCAATTTAATGTTAAATAAATTCTGTATTAGTATTCTGTAGTATTTTGATTTTAATGCACGAAATTGGGAATAGCACGAAATTGGCTTCATTTACCAATGCGAGCACTTTGAAAATTGCACCGGTAATTTTAATGCTGGTAAAGCGCCAAAAAAAAAAAAACATTTTCGAAGCCAAAAACGTAGTATTGGTTTTCATGGAACTTGCGATTTAGTTTTTAAACTATCACGAGCGTTATTTTCCGATCACAACTCTCATTTTTTTCAGCGAGAAAAGTCCTTGACAGACCTCGGTCTATTGTGTGTATTAACGTCTGCACAGTCGTACCAAACCTGCAAATTTCACTCAATCATCTTTAGTTCAGATATTACTTTTAAATTGATGCAAATTGTTGTTTTAAGCAAAATTAAGTATTTCATTTCCCGTGTCTTTTTAAAGGATACAGTTCAGCACACAATGAATTAATAGCGACAATGCAGAGTTGTACCACAAAAATTTACGATCAATATTTATTTTCAATAAGTTCAACAAAAAAATTACAACCTGAAAAGTAAGGAACCATGCCCCAACGCAACTTGCTTCACTACTATCGAGGCAGGTGCAGCCATTTGTTTTATAAATCATAAAATGAAAATTGAATAAATTAATATAAACTAAAACTAAAATGATGAGCAAAATAAAAAGGATCGGCGCAATAAAAATAAACAAGATTAACTTATTGAGGTTTCCATGTTTTATTCTGAAATATATGGTAGTCCAAACAGTCGGGTAAAATTCTAACTCCTGAAATATGTCCACAAAAATATTAAGAAATGTTGTCAAAAACTTTGTAATATGCAGTTCCATATACATTAATGGTGAAAAACAAAAAAAAGTATAGAAAAAATAATTAAAAAAAAGTATAGAAAAAATAATAAAATGAGAACAAATACAATTCTGAACTAAGAACTCTTCGCTCAGTGTTTGTAACACGGACTTCCATCGTTGAAAAGAACGAATCAAAATCTATTTCTGAAAGTTCGAAGAAATCAGCAACGTAAGTAAACAGAAACATACATGTTGCTCCCAGTCCCACTATAAGCCCAGGTGCAGAGGAATTATTTCTTTATAAATAAGATCATGTGAAAAAGTTTTTTCTTTCAACAGAAATATTTTAATTCTTACCCGAAACTTACAACATTAAACTTTAAACATTAATCTCCCTGAAACACATACCGCAAAAACACGGCAAACTTCTAAAGAATTATAAATAATGCCTTTGCCCCATTTCCCAGGCACCTCTGACAGATTTGTTTACAAATTGACACCAGCTGCCAGCTGCATCTGGACTTTGGGTTAGCGCAGTCCAATTAATTAGGATTGGCACACTTGAGGGGAAATACTTACAAAGTTATATGCCCCCTCCCAATTTTCATGCATTTTGTCTTCTATATATTTGAAGTCTAAAGACATAAACTTGAGTTTGGTGGTTATGGGTAAGGGACGGAGGATCACAGTGGTTAAAAGCGATTTGGAGGGGTGATTCCTTCTTCATATACATGTTTAGTTTAATATTATCAGAGTATCGAATTTGGGTGGGGGCATTCTCCTTTATGAAAACATAATTTGGTACCTTGTCCCCTCTCTAATTTTCTTTAATTTCTCCATATAAATTAAAGTATCACGACACCAGGAAGTCTAAGGCGATGCTTCCATCATCCCTGTCCCGTGCTCAGTGAATTTCCCTATATTTCTCACTTCACAAAATGCTAGATGTCCACTCCTCCCATATATATATATATTCATATATATATATATATATATATATATATATATATATATATATATATATATATATATATATATATATATATATATATATATATATATATATATATATATATATATATATATATATATATATATATATATATATATATATATATATATATATATATATATATATATATATGTGTATATATATATATATATATATATATATATATATATATATATATATATATATATATATATATATATATATATATATATATATATATATATATATATATATATATATATATATATATATATATATATATATATATATATATATATATATAAATATATATGTATGTGTGTTTTTATAGCTTTCCTCCATTTTGAATGTTTACATAAAAGTGTCATGCAGCTTTGTCTTTCAACAATTTAGCGCTGCGTAGCCGAGTAGTTCGAGGAAACCTAGCACCAGATTATAAAGCACCCAGAAGTAACATGTGAAGGGGGATGCGGGTGGCACATCATGAAAGGAGATAATTCGTTGTTGTTTTCTGATACAGTTCTAATGATTTTGTGTTAAAAAGTAGGAATTTTACATGATGGAAGCGATGTGTGGTAATAATTTGCTTATACATTAGTTTGGCGGCCATTAACAGGGGCGACAGCTCCCTGCTCGGAAGGAATGTACCACTGGTTTATTTCATTCTTTGTTATTTGCTAAGTTGGAAGATGGAAGTAGAACATATGTTTTCAAAACAAGGAAATAACATTTGTTTGCAGTTTTACAGCTTTTATAATTTTTGTTTTCTTTTATTTTCTATGTCTTTGGAAACGCTTTTAAGTTTGAAAGAATTTTTTTTGGACCAGGACCTAATATTCGGAACAATATCTGAGATCTGAGTAAGTTGATGTTGTTAATTTCATTCTGTATTCTCCCATACTTTTTCAAGTGCGCTTTGTACATATTGTCCCGTAATTTTAAAGTCCTAACAAGTTGCTGATAGCTGCAATAAACATTGTGCAGCATTTTCTGTCTCGTTTAAGGAATTGGGTCTTCTAAGGTTGGAAAATAGTTTTGCTAACTTTTACTTGACAAGCTTTCAAAATATTCTGTTGATTATCATGATCAATCAAGAAATTATTCAAGAAAATCACTTAATTCCGGGCCGTGTTATATATATATTATCGGTATTTTGGTATCACTAAAATGTTCAATACCGACCATTTCGGTATGGCTAAGTACCGGTATACCGCCAAAGCTTACTGCAGAGAGTGCACTGGTTTCATTCACAGCACAATCTGCATGTGTCTCCGGAGCGTAACCTAATAAAGCGTTTATACGCAATGTATCGAGGGACATTGTGGGTGCGTAATGCACCAACAATGGGGGACCTGTCCTCTGTGTCCATGATAATGGTGATAGTTTAGTGGAAACTTACTATGGTAATTTGCACGGCTGTGGAACAACGTACTTGATGGCTACAGTAACAAGAAGAAAATATCTCTTGTGATGTTATACTTCCTGTGGAGATTGTTTTCTTATTACTTGACCGCGTACCTTTGTAGCTAGTGGGTCTACTTCCGGGTTTATCTTACGTTGTACGTTATCCCGTGTGAATACTATGGAGCTCTGTACGGACCCGTTTACCAGATCCGTTTGGACCTGTAAAGCTTGGATACGGAGCTGTATGGACCCGGGCAATGGACCTGTATGGAGCCGTATCACGGACCCGTTTGGAGCCGTGAACCCATGCCATGGAGCCATAAGGACCCGTTCACCGCAGCTGTGCAGACCTATGGAAGTAATCTAGTGGCCCTACAACGAGCCATAAAATTACTTGTAACTCACTTAGGACGCCGCCCTTTGTGGCCCTATATGGAATCGTAGTACACAGCGGTGTAAAACATCGCCCCACTGACTCAATAGCATTCAGAAGTGGACGATAATATTGCGTGGTTTATTCTAAGTTACGTCGTTAAGACGCAACTTATCTAATCAATATAGTTTCAGAAATATCTTACATCCAACAGACATCAGCCTGCGGTGCTGCCGACTGAGTAGCATCAAGTCGGGAGCCCCAGGGGGTAAGTCAGTATAAGTTAACAGAGTAGACTACTGCCTCAGACCTCTGCGGCTCAGTAGCGTCGAGCCGTTTGTCATGGTGTAAGCAGAAAACTCTGAGAGACTATAATGAGATATGATATATAGGTAACATGAAGCGCCTCTTGGCTTTTAAAAATATATAATATATTTATATATGTATATGTATATAATATATATATATATATTATATATATATATATATATATATATATATATATATATATATATATATATATATATATATATATATATATATATATATATATATGTATATATATTTAAATATATATATATATTTATTATATGTATATATATATATATATATATATATATATATATATATATATATATATATATATATATATATATATATATATATATATATATATATATATATATATATATATATATATATATATATATATATATATATATATATATATATATATATATATATATATATATATATATATATATATATATATATATATATATATATATATATACATATATATACATATATATATATATATATATATATATATATATATATATATATATATATATATATATATATATATATACATATATATATATATACATATATATATATATATATATATATATATATATATATATATATATGTATATATATATATATATGTAAACTTAAACCAAAGCACCCCTCGGGGGATGTACTCATAACCCATACGGGGACGAGACGGGACTGCGGAAGATGTCAAACATGGCATGAGGTAAGCCACAGCAATTTAACACACCAGAAAAAAGAATCAGATAGACTTATATCCAAAAAAAATCTAAACCTAAGAAAATGCACGAAATGTAAAATCTTTAAATGCGCAGGGGTAGCGTAGCAAACACAAACCACTATGATCTTTGTGTCTGTGGAGATAAAAAGAAAAGTGAATTCTTTCTAAAGGGAAGCAGAAGGGAGGCCCCCTAAGGGTCTCTCCCGCCTCCCCCTCCTTAATCAAGTTCATAAAATAAAAACTTTGTCTTAATTATATGCAAAATTATGAACTCATGCTCTGTATGGTAATGTAAAATAATATATATGCTCTCTTGTAATAACTGTAGCTCCTTAGAGCTGGTTCAGGCCAACTTCTCACTCATCCTGTGGTGACGTTGACCTCTTGCGCATGTGCCAACATTTAAACAAGAAGTTGGCCTAATGCATATGAGAACTTGTACTGAAGACATCCTAACATGTTAATACATATTCAGTGTCTAACGCTAGGCTATCCTCGTGGTAGGGCGGGGGCCTATGGTGAAAAACACCTCAACCCAAGGGAATGGGGTCCTCTAAACAAGCACACCAGGTGCTCTAGGGATTCAAACACCTGCCACTGGAGTGAGACTCTCTCGTTCTAGCCATTCATTTTGTACAGATGGAAGCAAAAACAACTTAAGTGTAAGCTTAATGGGGAAAGTCCTGTGATTCCGACCAAAAAACTCCTAGTCCCATGACCACCTCGTCTTACCTCAGGCAACTTGAAAAGGCTAGAAGAAAATGCTAAACAGCGTAAAAACCAGCATGGTAGGAGCTGCAAGATGACAAATGTTAGAAAAAGACGAAAATTAAAAAAAGATTCTTGGCCAGTTCCAGCGATGTTGTGACAGCAATGCGCTGAAAAAAGTGAGGAATGTTAGAAGTATTATGGAGGTCAGGGCTGGGCTGGTAACTACGTTTTTAAGGTCAGTTAGAAGTGCATTAGAATCAGTCATTGGACCAGATTGCATATTTATAGCATGGATGGTAAGATATAACTTGGAGTAAATAAAACTAGTCATATCCCTAAGTGATGACAAGCAAAACTGGTCACATCAATAACAGATGACAAATAAAACTGTTCACATCACTAACTGATGACAGGTAATACTGGTCATGTGACTAATTGATAAGAAGTAAAACTAGTCACATCACTAACTGATGAGAAGTAAAACTAGTCACACCATTAATGGATGAGAAGTACAACTGGTCACACCACTAATTGATAAGAAGTAAAACTAGTCACACCACTAATTGATGAGAAGTATAACTGGTCACATCAATAACTGATTAGAAGTAAAACTGGTCACATCAATAACAGATGACAAGTAAAACTGGTAACATCATTAACTGATGAAAAGTAAAGCTAGTCACACCACTAACTGATGAAAAGTAAAACTAGTCACATCACTAACTCATGAAAGGTAATACTGGTCTACGACTAATTGATGAGAAGTAAAACTAGTCACATCACTAACTCATGAGAAGTAAAACTAGTCACACCACTAATGGATGAGAAGTACAACTGGTCACACCACTAATTGATGATAAGTACAACTGGTCACATCAATAACTGATAAGAGGTATAACTGGTCACATCAATAACTGATGACAAGTAAAACTGGTAACATCATTAACTGATGAAAAGTAAAACTAGTCACACCACTAACTGATGAAAAGCAAAACTGGTCACATCACTAACTCATGACAGGTAATACTGGTCATGCGACTAATTGATGAGAAGTAAAACTAGTCACATCACTAACTGATGAGAAGTAAAACTAGTCACACCACTAATGGATGAGAAGTACAACTGGTCACACCACTAATTGATAAAAAGTAAAACTAGTCACACCACTAATTGATGAGAAGTATAACTGGTCACATCAATAACTGATTGGAAGTAAAACTGGTCACATCAATAACTGATGACAAGTAAAACTGGTAACATCATTAACTGATGACAAGTAAAGCTAGTCACACCACTAACTGATGAAAAGTAAAACTAGTCACATCAATAACTGATGACAAGTAAAACTGGTCACATCAATAACTGATGACAAGTAAAACTGGTCACATTAATAACTGATGACAAGTCAAACTGGTCACACCACTAACTGATGAAAAGTAAAACTAGTCACACCACTAACTGATGACAAGTAAAACTGGTAACATTACTAACTGATGAAAAGTAAAACTAGTCACACTACTAACTGATGAAAAGTAAAACTGGTCACATCATTAATTGATGAGAAGTAAAACTAGTCACAGCACTAACTGATGACAAGCAAAACTGGTCACATCACTAACTGATGAGAAGTACAACTGGTCACACCAATAATGGATGAGAAGTAAAACTGGTCACATCACTAATTGATGAGAAGTAAAACTAGTCACAGCACTAAGTGATGACAAGCAAAACTGGTCACATCACTAACTGATGAGAAGTACAACTGGTCACACCAATAATGGATGAGAAGTAAAACTGGTCACATCACTAATTGATGAGAAGTAAAACTAGTCACAGCACTAACTGATGACAAGCAAAACTGGTCACATCACTAGCTGATGAGAAGTACAACTGGTCACACCAATAATGGATGAGAAGTAAAACTGGTCACATCACTGATTGATGAGAAGTAAAACTGGTCAAATCAATAAGTAATGAGAAGTAAAACTGGTCAAATCACTAACTGATGAAAAGTAAAACTGGTTGCATCATTACAAGTAAAAGTATAACAAATTTCAGTTGTGCTTGTCTGTTATAATTCTACATTACTTTTTCCAGCCCAAATTTGAACTGTTTGTGACATGCCAACATCAAACTTTACATAGCCTTTTAGAGTAGTGTAATAGACCATGCCTATTTTATATATCATATTTTTAATTTGCAGCCAGGTTTTTTCTTAATCATAATTTGGACAACTCAGAAAATTTGAGATTGGGAATCATATAAATCAGAAATTGAACACTTACCATGCCCCACTGTCCAGTCTCCCAGTGAGTGCATGCCTGTATTTGACAAAATTCCACTGAAGGCGGTCTCAAAACTGGATCGCAATTCAATTCATCTGTAGAAAGGCCTTGAAGGTCAGTACACTGGACATAGCGTTCCCTTCTGCCTGGGCCACAGGTGGTTGAGCACTAAAAAATGCACCAAAAAATATATAAAAATAAAACTGAGACAATTAATTAATCATTTAAAAAAACAATTGATTTTGCTCTAGGTCATACTGCTAGTGAATTTAAACTTCTAATTTGAAATAAAGATCTAAATTCCCACATATGAGCAAAGAGGTTTGTTCAGCCATGCTCCTGTAGACCCACAATTCTTAATAGGTGGCCTGTGGGCCAAATCTGGCCCGTCAGACAATCCAATCTGGCCCACGAACAATAGTCGTTATATAGTGCAATGCAATGCACTACATGATCAATCCGAACGATTGGTAAAAATTGCAAAATACTCATTTTCTTGTTTTGTTTTCCTTTTTCCTAGGCAGATCAGCACACTAAAACATTGTGGCTTATCAAATTAAATGTTACCTTTAGTTTCGCTATAAATTGGGTTTGTAGCTTGTCAAAGGAAGTTGGATAAAGAAGCCGACATCTGGTGTACATCCTTCTAATCGTGCATGCGCTCAACTTGTTTGCATTCAGGGATTGTTTTGATGGAAATTGTTTGTCACATGATGCTGGTTTTGCAATGCGATTGGCCCACAGCCTGAAGCTGTTGTGAAATGATGGCCCTTGGAAACATTTAATTAAGGACCCTTGCTGTAGACAAACCATGCTGTGGCAGACTTAAAACCAGCAGTTCTAATTAGCTACCTTTCATGCTTTTCTTTTATCTGATTTTAGTGACAGAGGAGTCTGCATGTGTATGTAAGACAGTAATTCTCTGCAACTTTAACAGCTTCAGTGCTATCTTAACTAGAACTGTTAAGTTTAGATTTTCACAACATTTTACTACAAAATATCAGAATTGTCACAGATCTAAGACAAAAAAAACAAAAAAAAAAAAACCTCAGGGTTACTACCTCATCTAGTAACTCATAAAACATATGAAAGCACTCTTTATATCTGAAAAACCTCTACTGTATGTCCATGAAAGATCAAAATACTACAAAACAACTTTGTAGTGTGCTGCAATTAGTGTTTTAGTCATTTACAAAAATACACTCTTCATCATAAACCATTCTTGAAAGTGAACAAAACTGTGTGTAAGACTTCATGATATAATTAAGTTCTTCCCCTCCCTAACCCATACCCTCCCCAACCTATACCCTCCCCAACCCATAACCTCCCCAGCCCAAACCCTCCCCAACCCATACCCTCCCCAGCCCAAACCCTCCCCAACCCATACCCTCCCAGCCCATATCCTCCCCAACCCATATCCCCTCCCAGCCCATCCTCCCCAACCCCCTCCCCAGCCCATACCCTCCCCAACCCATATCCTCCCCAACCCATACCCTCCCCAACCTATACCCTTCCTGACCCGTAACCTCCCCAACCCATACCCTCCCCAAGCCATAACCTCCCCAAGCCATACCCTCCCCAACCCATAACCTCCCTAACCCATACCCTCCCCAACCTATACCCTTCCCAAGCCATACCCTCCCCAACCAATACCCTCCCCAACCCATAACCTCCCCAACCCATACCCTCCCGACCTATACCCTCCCGACCCATGCCCTCCCGACCCATGCCCCCAACCCATACCCTCCCCAACCCATACCCTCCCCAGCCAAACCCTCCCCAACCCATACCCTCCACAACCCATACCCTCCATAATCCTGCACATTCATAGGCCTACATCGTGGATTGTAATCTAGCTTCCAATCTAAGAAAACATGTGTTCCAAGCAGCATAGAAAGCTAGACATCGCAAAGTGCAAACGATATAATCCCCATGCTGCTGATAATGCACCATCCACCATCTGTCCCACATGGCATCCCAACCTGTCGCACATGCCATCACACACCCTATGTATACATGCAATCACACTCGAAATCCAGATCTGTCATTTCCCCACATGCCATCATAACTGAAATCATCCTAACTTCTACCCAACATTCCAGACGATATCCCATCATGTGACATCCCACCACATAAAACCCCACCACATGACATCTCAGCACATACAACCCCACCACATGACATCTCAGCGCATAAAACCCCACCACATGACATCTCAGCACATAAAACCCCACCACATGACATCTCAGCACATAAAACCCCACCACATGACATCTCAGCACATACAACCCCACCACATGACATCTCAGCACATAAAACCCCACCACATGACATCTCCGCACATAAAACACCACCACATGACATCTCAGCGCATAAAACCCCACCACATGACATCTCAGCACATAAAACACCACCACATGACATCTCAGCGCATAAAACCCCACCACATGACATCTCAGCACATAAAACCCCACTACCCTTACAAAAAAACCTGTGTCAGCTGTTCCAATTTCATGCATTAACACGCATGAAAACACAGGATAATCCTTGGTATTTGCCACTGTTTGACACTCTTTTTCACTCATTCCACAGAAAACACTGATTGACACTCTTTTACACGTAAAACATGGAAACTACACTTCACAGGTTTTCCTGTGTCGAATAGGACAATGCGTGTCATACATGAAACAAGAGAAAACCTGTGTCATAAACACATGACAACACATGATTTCACAGGACACAAATTTTATTTAGCCACTGGACTATTCTTAAAGAAAGGCTGCCACCAATTTAATATTATTAAAAGAAATAACTTTTTATGAGTCTTTGCTAAAATACTGACAGTGGCAAGTTAGGCAGGTGAGCCAACTTTGATTCATCATGGTGGTCATTATGACCATAATGCTTGCAGGTAGATGTTCATTGTAACTTAAGTTTTATTACTTGAAGTATATTATATATTATACACTAGCTTTTAATGCCAGGGTGGGTGGGGTGGGGAGGAGGGACAACCAGGGTCATATCTAGCTTTTAATTACCTTTGGGGGGTAAACCCATTAACAAAATTGTATCTACTATCAATTTCTCCTCCTAAATTGGTTCAAAATTAATAGTCTCTAAAAGTTGGATTGCAGTCCAAACTTAAAAAGACTATTGGCCCTAAATTGTACTATTTGTTTCAAACAAACTTGAAGATTTTTGGTCCAAAATTGAAGATTTTTTATGCAAGCTGGAAGAGCTTTGTTTAGATAATTTAGTTGATATAAATGATTAATATCAATATCTCTGTCAGTCTGTTCTCCATGAGTCACTTGATATGTAGATTTGTTTTAATTTGTGACTGACAAAATATGGGGGTGGGGTAGGGGGAGGATTTCTCACTTCTGGAGAATAATTAAGCACCCAATATCCCACCTAAGACATGTCACTGGGGCAAACGATAATTATTGGAAAGTGGAAATTTGCTAGGGGCAAAGTCATTACCAAATTGGGCCTATTTTAAAATATCATCAGCAAATTTGGGTAATTGATGATTTTATGATATCTTCATTTAAATTTTAGTTTATTGCCCGAATATGTACAGTATAGCATATTGTACTGGTATATCCCACTTAAATTTTTTCACAGTGAAGAGAATTCATATTTGTTTCTCTTTCTCATTTCATGTTACAGGTAAATATTCTCTTTCTTATTTTCTAATTATTGTCAGTGGTTTAATTCAAGTTTTCCATAACAATGATTTCATTACAGTTTGCAATCATGCATCAAAATACTACTACTACTACCACTACTACTACTACTACTACTACTACTACTACTACTACTACTACTACTACTACTACTACTACTACTACTACTACTACTACTATTACTACTACTACTACTACTAATAATAATAATTGTATCCAAATAATGGTTATAGGCCTTGGTTTTGGGATTAGCAATGCATCAAAAGGCATGTAGGCACATGAGGTACATTCACATACCTGAAAGGCTAGTTAAAAGCAATGTAGAGTTAAGAAAATTATTTTTCGATTTCACTAAGTGAAAATAAATGCATTAGATTCGAACAAATATTGATATCTTGAAATGAATTATGTTCCTTTTCGCTAAATTTTCTGAATGTTAATACTTTTATGAAATGAAAATATTGAACAAGTATTAAATTAAACCCAGGGCATAGGAAAGGTCACTTCTCAGGGTAAATACTCCCCCATATTTCCTGGTGACAAGTGGAAAAATTGCAGTAGTTAATAAAGTTTCCATCAAAAGTTGCTGCTAGATTTTTGGGGTGAGTTTTCCAGGAACTTTTGGACAATGCCTCGGAAAATATAACCCAAATATCCAATAATAATTTCAAAATTTCTCTCATAGGGGAAAGTTTCCCTCTGCCTCCCTGATTCTTACACCTCTGATTATGGGTGGGATTCATGCGGCATTCAATGCTGGCATTCAGCCAGGGCTGGTTTCTGATTTAATTCATTTGTTTTGTATATTAACTTTTGAAATGAAATACTGAAAATGAGCAGTTAAGCACTAACAAAAATCAACATAAATGCTACATAATTATATTCAAGTTCCTTTGGAGATATCTACCATGCATATGCACAACTCACCATTGGGGCAATAATACACTTTCCCCTCCCCTACCTTTCCCTTCTCAAAGATGATCTTTTATTTTGTATTTAAGAATACAAAACATCCTTAATTATCTATATAATTAAGAGGATGTTCATCCTTGCCTCCCCAACCTCTTTCCCCACACACAAATCATTGCCTTCCAATTAAATATTCAAGCTACCTATGTTGGGGCCTATGCTACCATGGATTCCTTTTAACACAAAACAAGGTTTTATATTTAACACATAATCTAATAACAACCACTGATCTTGTAGGTCAAATCACCAAACTCACTCAAGCATGAGAGCAAACAGCCTAGGATTTGTTTGTAAACAAAGAGCTTTGCTCAGATTTCTTAGAAATGGCTGCCATTGTGACTGTCAATTCCCAAAGTTTATTGTGGAGGCAACAACTAGTCTGTAGCTTTGCTAACTTGAATAGGAGAAATTGTATCATGGAGCTCCATGACTGCATGTATGTGCATGACATGATCTGCATATTTTTGTAATGCAACAAGTAGGCTGGTTTCATTGATATTTCTAATGTGGGGTTGGATGAAAATAGCACAATATAAAACAATTTTATAAATCACTTCAACTATACTACAAACAGTCTTATAATAAACTCAGAAGCATGTATGTGCATGATATGATCTGCATATTTTTGTAATGCAAAAAGTAGGCTGGTTTAATTGATATTTCTAGAGGGGTTGGATGAAAATAGCACAATATAAAACAAGTTTATAAATTACTTCAACTAAGACTACAAACAGTCTTAATTTAAACTCAGAGGCATAGCCAGAGGAGGCGGGGGCATAGCCAGAGGAGGCGGGGGCATAGCCAGAGAGGGCAGAGGCATGAGCCCCAAGTTTCACAATATATTGTAATTATTAATTGCATCATTAATATCTCCCCCCGAAACCCTGCCCAACTCCCCTCCTCCCTCCCAAATGCCAGTGCCTAGCCACGCTACTGGACAAACTTAAATTAATGTTCACAATATATGAAAAAGCATGCAAATTTTAGTAGTGTAGCTGCATAATAAAGGTAAACCAATGAAACTTGTGAATCTTGCACATCTAATTATCAGAGATTTTTAATGTTATTTTGATTTATTGCCTCTTTATGCCTTGTACATTTAGTTGACATTACATTTTCATAAGTTCCTACTGTGTAATTATTAAATGGAACCAAACATTTACTCTCGTATCTTGTGAGAGAAGTCAATCATGAAACTTTGAATAGCCACATGACCAGGGGTGCATAGGAAGCTTAGGTGAGGGTGGCACAGCCTCTTAGGGGCTACTTCTTAAGTCATAGACATATGTCCTCCAGTCTGTAGATATAGTGAGTCCAAATCAACAGAGTAAATGCAGCACTTCATTTTAAAGGGGCACTTAATTTCATTTTTTCAAAGCTCGCATGCCACCAGTAATTGCACCTTCAACTGTTATTGAGGGCCTGCACTTTTGAAAGGGGGACTCTTCATTTGTCATTTTTTTCAGAAAAGGGGGGTAACATGCCTAGCTCCTGCCAAACTCCCCTCCCCCGTTCCATCTCAGCAAATAAAACCCCAACACAAGACATCTCAGCACATAAAACCCAACCACATGACATCTCAGCACATAAAACCCCACCACATGACATCTCAGCACATAAAACCCAACCACATGACATCTCAGCACATAAAACCCAACCACATGACATCTCAGCACATAAAACCCCACTACATGACATCTCAGCACATAAAACCCAACCACATGACATCTCAGCACATAAAACCCCACTACATGACATCTCAGCACATAAAACCCAACCACATGACATCTCAGCACATAAAACCCCACCACATGACATCTCAGCACATGTCCCTTCATTATACACTTAACTTGAGATCAGGGCTGTCTACAAAATCAAGTCTGTTTTGCTTCCTTTTCAAGCCAAGACTTTACTGTTTATATTTCTTTTCATGACCATGACACTGAATCTCATATACTTTTGAGACAAGAGGCTCATAGCAAATTCATTTAGAGATTACTACAAGTGTTTCCTAAAGCCAGCACTAATTGTTTATGATGTATAAAACTTATTTATACATTTGTGACATCTAAGCTGGATTCCTGTAACTCTTTACTTGACAATTAACCTGATTATGAGCTTTGTAAACTATGAGCCTGAAAAATACTGCTGCAAGTTTGGTATCCTTATCTTCAAAATCACATCACATCATTCCAATCCTGAGATAACTTTACTGCCTTCCTGTTAAAATCTTGTATTTTGTACAAAATGTTGCTTCTCATATATAAATCGGAAAATGCTCTTTCTCTTGCTTATCTTAATGAACTTGTAAAATTCAATTCGCTCTCCAAGCAAATCGCTGCATTCTATGACAATGGACCCTGCGCCAAATATTATGGTTAAGAAATTTTCAAGTATTTCTTTTCATTCATGCCCAAGACATTTAAATTTGAAATTCTTTAGAGGTGAGGGGTTCTAGTGTTTGAGTTTTCTTTCATGCCAGACACAAATACGTTAATTGGTATTCATGTTAGGAATGTCATTATCATAACAAAAAAACTCCTCAAAATAATGGCTGTGAGTGTACAACAAGGTAATATGACGCACATCAAGCACAATAAACCAAATAATGGCTGTGTGTGTACAACAAGGTAATATGATGCACATGAAGCACAATGAACCAAATAATGGCTGTGTGTGTACAACAAGGTAATATGAAGCACATGAAGCACAATGAACCAAATAATGGCTGTGTGTGTACAACAAGGTAATATGAAGCACATGAAGCACAATGAACCAAATAATGGCTGTGTGTGTACAACAAGGTAATATGAAGCACATCAAGCACAATAAACCAAATAATGGCTGTGTGGGTACAACAAGGTAATATGAAGCACATGAAGCACAATGAACCAAATAATGGCTGTGTGGGTACAACAAGGTAATATGAAGCACATGAAGCACAATGAACCAAATAATGGCTGTGTGTGTACAACAAGGTAATATGAAGCACATGAAGCACAATGAACCAAATAATGGCTGTGTGTGTACAACAAGGTAATATGAAGCACATGAAGCACAATGAACCAAATAATGGCTGTGTGGGTACAACAAGGTAATATGAAGCACATGAAGCACAATGAACCAAATAATGGCTGTGTGTGTACAACAAGGTAATATGATGCACATGAAGCACAATGAACCAAATCATGGCTGTGTGTGTACAACAAGGTAATATGATGCACATGAAGCACAATGAACAAATAATGGCTGTGTGTACAACAAGGTAATATGAAGCACATGAAGCACAATGAACCAAATAATGGCTGTGTGTGTACAACAAGGTAATATGATGCACATGAAGCACAATGAACCAAATAATGGCTGTGTGTGTACAACAAGGTAATATGAAGCACATGAAGCACAATGAACCAAATAATGGCTGTGTGTGTACAACAAGGTAATATGAAGCACATGAAGCACAATAAACCATTCCATCTCAAATGATATCATCCACATGTTTTCAAATATCAACTTAGGAACCTAGACTGAAAGATTGATTTTTATTTTGTAATACGTTCGATGATAATATAAGATCCCATTCGCACATGCTCAGACAGTTCATTCGTTTGCTTTTTGCGAAAGCTGTTCACAATAGATTACTGGAAAATACATCATCAAAATCGTTGTCGAAATTTGTTGTTTTCTCATAATAATAAAGGAATCTTACGTTCAGGCACAAAGGTTTCCCCCCCCCCCCTTCCCCGCCCCTCTCTCCCCTCCCTCTCTTGCTAAATGTCAATTTTATTTGTTGGGACATTTAAAAAACTTATTGTAACGGTTATGCTTCTTAGTTTCCGCTTTATATATAGTTCACTCAGGTGGAAATTATTTTGCATAGATGTCAGCTCCCCCCTTTAAAATGTCTGGCTACGTGCCTGCTAAGTTTCACCTATAAATTAAGTTTTTATCCGGTTAGTAAGTGATTTTCTGTAGGATGTCGCAAGATTCACAGGCCAGTAACACTACTGCATTGGTGGAAGGCTCCCATAACACTACACAGGCTGTAAATAAATACACATGGAGCCTAAGCTTAAACCTAAACAATCGGCCAGGATTCCTAAGAGAAAAGGCTCTTCCAAAGGAAAGACTAAAATTGCCAAAGCGAATGATCAGCCCATGACGACGCGAGTCGCGGAAAGGTTTGACAAATTGGAGGGATAACTTGAACATTTCGTTTCTACTCTCTATGATGGTGAAAGTACTAGTAGTATAAGTAGTAACGTTAGTGCTAACACTAGTGCAACCATTTATGATGAAAACGAGGCTGATTTTAACAATGACAGTGCTATTGCTGATGTTAAAGGGATCATTCCCCTAGCTGAGTCTGAGAATAACACACCACATGCATGTCTGACCAACAAAAGACTCTCGTTTTGCAATCCTTGCAGATGAAGGACTGAAGAGCTGGCAAATAGCGTTCAGCTCGTTTTGCAACCCCGCTGTAGATGAAGGACTGAAGAGCTGGCAAATAGCGTTAAGCTCGTTTTGCAACCCCGCTGTAGATGAAGGACTGAAGAGCTGGCAAATAGCGTTAAGCTCGTTTTGCAACCCCGCTGTAGATGAAGGACTGAAGAGCTGGCAAATAGCGTTAAGCTCGTTTTGCAACCCCTGTAGATGAAGGACTGAAGAGCTGGCAAATAGCGTTAAGCTCGTTTTGCAAACCCTGTAGATGAAAGACTGAAGAGCTGGCAAATAGCGTTAAGCTCGTTTTGCAACCCCTGTAGATAAAGGACTGAAGAGCTGGCAAATAGCGTTAAGCTCGTTTTGCAACCTTGCTGTAGATGAAGGACTGAAGAGTTGGCAAATAGCGTTAAGCTCGTTTTGCAACCTTGCTGTAGATGAAGGACTGAAGAGCTGGCAAAGAGCGTTAAGCTCGTTTTGCAACCTTGCTGTAGATGAAGGACTGAAGAGTTGGCAAACAGCGTTAAGCTCGTTTTGCAACCTTGCTGTAGATGAAGGACTGAAGAGCTGGCAAATAGCGTTAAGCTGCGTTTGCAACCTTGCTGTAGATGAAGGACTGAAGAGTTGGCAAATAGCGTTAAGCTCGTTTTGCAACCTTGCTGTAGATGAAGGACTGAAGAGCTGGCAAATAGCGTTAAGCTCGTTTTGCAACCTTGCTGTAGATGAAGGACTGAAGAGTTGGCAAATAGCGTTAAGCTCGTTTTGCAACCTTGCTGTAGATGAAGGACTGAAGAGCTGGCAAAGCGTTAAGCCTCGTTTTGCAACCTTGCTGTAGATGAAGGACTGAAGAGTTGGCAAATAGCGTTAAGCTCGTTTTGCAACCCCTGTAGATGAAGGACTGAAGAGCTGGCATATAGCGTTATAAGCTCGTTTTGCAACCCCTGTAGATGAAAGACTGAAAAGCTGGCAAATAGCTTTAAGCTCGTTTTGCAACCCCGCTGTAGATGAAGGACTGAAGAGCTGGCAAATAGCGTTAAGCTCGTTTTGCAACCTTGCTGTAGATGAAGGACTGAAGAGTTGGCAAATAGCGTTAAGCTCGTTTTGCAACCTTGCTGTAGATGAAGGACTGAAGAGCTGGCAAATAGCGTTAAGCTCGTTTTGCAACCTTGCTGTAGATGAAGGACTGAAGAGTTGGCAAATAGCGTTAAGCTCGTTTTGCAATCTTGCTGTAGATGAAGGACTGAAGAGCTGGCAAATAGCGTTGAGCTCGTTTTGCAACCTTGCTGTAGATGAAGGACTGAAGAGCTGGCAAATAGCGTTAAGCTCGTTTTGCAACCCCTGTAGATGAAGGACTGAAGAGCTGGCAAATAGCGTTGAGCTCGTTTTGCAACCCCTGTAGATGAAGGACTGAAGAGCTGGCAAATAGCGTTAAGCTCGTTTTGCAACCTTGCTGTAGATGAAGGACTGAAGAGTTGGCAAACAGCGTTAAGCTCGTTTTGCAACCTTGCTGTAGATGAAGGACTGAAGAGCTGGCAAATAGCGTTAAGCTCGTTTTGCAACCTTGCTGTAGATGAAGGACTGAAGAGTTGGCAAATAGCGTTAAGCTCGTTTTGCAACCCCTGTAGATGAAGGACTGAAGAGCTGGCAAATAGCGTTAAGCCTCGTTTGCAACCCCTGTAGATAAAGGACTGAAGAGCTGGCAATAGCGTTGAGCCTCGTTTTGCAACCCGCTGTAGATGAAGGACTGAAGAGCTGGCAAATAGCGTTGAGCTGTTTGCAACCCCGCTGTAGATGAAGGACTGAAGAGCTGGCAAATAGCGTTAAGCCTCGTTTGCAACCCCGCTGTAGATGAAGGACTGAAGAGCTGGCAAATAGCGTTGAGCTCGTTTTGCAACCCCTGTAGATAAAGGACTGAAGAGCTGGCAAACAGCGTTAAGCTCGTTTTGCAACCCCTGTAGATAAAGGACTGAAGAGCTGGCAAATAGCGTTAAGCTCGTTTGCAACCCCTGTAGATGAAGGACTGAAGAGCTGGCAAATAGCGTTAAGCTCGCTTTTGCAACCCTGTAGATGAAGGACTGAAGAGCTGGCAAAATAGTGTTAACTTTCTCATGGGCACTAAGTTGAAAGAGAAACAGTTATTGGACACATCTGAATGTAGCTGAAACCAAGTAACTGTAACAGTTTAGTCGTCCCAAAGGTCAATCCATTAATTTGGAATAATATCAACTAGCAAATAGCGTTAAGCTCGTTTTGCAACCCCTGTAGATGAAGGACTGAAGAGCTGGCAAATAGCGTTAAGCTCGTTTTGCAACCCCTGTAGATGAAGGACTGAAGAGCTGGCAAATAGTGTTAACTTTCTCATGGGCACTAAGTTGAAAGAGAAACAGTTATTGGACACATCTGAATGTAGCTGAAACCAAGTAACTGTAACAGTTTAGTCATCCCAAAGGTCAATCCATTAATTTGGAATAATATCAACTCAAAAACTAGGTCAATGGATCTCAAGTTACAGAGATACCAGAAACACCTCGTCAAAGGCTTGACTGCCCTCACCACGTCAAAGAAAGACATCGATGATTCAGTGCAGGATGTGCTGGCTTTACTTTGTAACACATGTTTTGAGTTAAACCTTCTAAGGAAGGAGCTGATCAAACCCGAACTGAACCAAACATTTTCCCATCTTTGTAAACATACTGTCAAGCCAACACAGTGGCTGTATACAGTCAAGCCAACACAATGGCTGTATACAGTCAAGCCAACACAGTGGCTGTATACAGTCAAGCCAACACAGTGGCTGTATACAGTCAAGCCAACACAGTGGCTGTGTACAGTCAAGCCAACACAGTGGCTGTGTACAGTTAAGCCAACACAGTGGCTGTTTGGTGATAATCTGCCTAAGACTTGGAAATGGAAAACAAAACAGTTGGATTGATAAGAACTTCAGAGGACAAGGTTGCCCAAAGATTTAATCCCTTGCGGTTTTCAGAAACTGAGCATAATAAATATCAGTTGGCAGGCTGGACCTTGAACTCAAAGCCCAGAAACCTCTCAAAGCATCCATTTTTAGGGGTGCAGCAATTTCCCCCTCTAGTCTCAAACGTTTCAGACACTAGATCGAGACCAGAAACCTTACAAAAAAAAACTCAACCCTTAAGTTCTAGGGAAACAGTTCCACTGGAGCTAAGTCCTACAGAGGTTAAGTAATTGACCTCATTCAGTTCAAAACCAATTAGTTGGAGGTCAGCAGTTGAAACTACACATAAATGAATGGAAAAATTGACCTCAGATAAATTTATACCACCCCAATACCACTTAAAACTAGTGGTGTCATGACATATCAATTATCGCGATATCGCGACATCTCGTTTCCCACGATATGAAAAATGCCTCTCGCAACATATCGTGATACCAAAAACTAATACTCAACTAAGAAATTTTTGCTCAACTAGGCTAGGTTACCTCGTACATTACAATTCTAACGTTACGGTACTAAATCTAGAAGTTCAGTTTAGGCAATTACAAACGTGGAAAATAATTGTGAAACATAAATACAACTAATTAAAAATCATTGCTCCATCACCACACACTGGTACGCGCCGATGTACGTTGGCAAAAAGATCAAAAAATTGGTCCAGAATGTGCCACTCTAGCTCTCATTTCGATGATTCATGGTCACGTTGGCTGAATTACCAAACAAGTGCGTGATGCATGCAGAACGTAATAGTCATGCGATCATGTCGTCTGCTAGATCTGCAAATCATTTTTTCTTGCATTTATCGTATCATGGAGTAAATTGTAACTCCATGATCATATAATGTTAGTGATATTTACAATGTGTTGTGAGTCAGTTTTCTTGAAAAGTATCGCGATATACGATATCTCGTGATATTTTTCTCCACAATAATCGATACGTTATAGAGCCATGTCCTGACAGCACTAATTAAAACCTGATGAGGTGCAGGCTGTCGATGCTGAAATACATCGGCTAATTGAAAAGAGTGTAATTGAGCCAACCTGTGAAAAGGGGGGGATATATCTCAAACATTTTTACAAGGAAAGATGGTGGTCTTAGAATGATCCTAGATTTGTCTTAGCTCGGTTACAATGAATTGCTTTATGGTTTCAACTGACCTCTGAGACACTTATTCAGTGTCAATTGGCAAAGATTATAGAAAATATCTACAGTTCTTTTGGAAAGGGAACCAATGGCAATTTAGAGCCCTACCAAATGGTCTCACATCAGGTCCAAGAGTCTTTAGGAAAAATACTCAAACCACTTTTGGCCTACCTTGGGTCAATTGGCATTAATATAGTAGCGTATATAGATAATGCACTTATAATAGCAAAGATGCTACCAGAAGCCAGACGGGCTGTACATAAAACCATTCAAATACTCGTGGACCTTGGCTTTATTGTTCACCCAATAAAGTCTGTGTTTGAGCCTACACAAGAAATTGTTTTTTGGGGGTTTGTGATTGATTCCATAAGAATGCAAGTCAGGCTTACAAAATTCAAAATAGCTAAAATTAAGGAAGTTTGTCTTGAACTACAGACAGATAGTTCAACAAGCATTAGACAAGTGGCCACAGCCATTGGTCAAATTGTAGCTGCATTTCCAGCAGTCCAGCTTGGACCTTTATACTACAGGGAATTAGAAAAAGATAAGATCCATGCCCTCAAAAAACCTGATGGCCATTTTTATAGACCAATGGATGTTTCTATCGCTGCAATGCAGGAACTTTGATGGTGGCTACAAGCAATTGAGCAGTCATTGACAAAGGAACCCCAAATATCTGTATAACTAGTGATGCATTGGGACTAGGTCAAGGGGCGATGGGGGTTGATGGCAAAACCAAAATTGGAGGTGAGGTGGAACATACAAGAATGCCACCGTGCACAATACAATTAAATAAATTATTTAGAAATGCTTGCAGCTTTTTTAGCATCACAAGCATTTTGTTCAGATAAGAGAATCCCATGTCTTAATTCGCACAGATAACACACAGCGGTAGCATTTATAAATAAAATGGAGGATGGGGGGGGGGGCTGGTGGTGGGTGGGGGGAGGTGTTAAATCTATTGCATGTAACGCAATGGCTCAAACTATGTGGAGATGGTGCCAGCGTAGGCAAATATTACTTTCGGCCACACATTTACCTGGCATTGCCGATAGAAAGTCTAAATGACCAATTAGAATGGATGCTTCTTTAATTAAGTCTGTGAACATTTTGAAACACCGTGTATAGATTTATTCGCTTCAAGGCTCAATGCTCAAGTTGACTAATACATTTCTTGGAAAAAAGATCCAGGCTCAGAAGCAGTTGATGCATTTCTACTAAACTGGCACACAGACTTCTTTATGCATTCCCACCATTTTCATTAATTTGGAAATGTTTATGCAAAATTGAGCAGATGGTGAAGGCAGATGGTGTTCTTATTGTCCCCAAATGGCCTACACAACCATTGTTTTATTGAGCTTATTGATTGAAGACCTACTCACTCTCCCAAAATCTAAACACCTGCTAACTCAGCCATCCACAGGACAAGCACATCCCTTACACAAAGCATGTTCTCTTAGGTCTTGCAGGATGTCAGGCAAAGCCTACAAGACAGAGGGAGTTACTGATATGGTCCTATTCTCAGGAACGGACTCCACAAAACACCTGCACAAGAGTTTATCTTGGTTGTGTTGATCAAGAAAGGGATCTAGGTGTTGTCATTACTAGTAATCTGAAGCCTTCTAATCAGTGTGCTTTAGCAGCATGCAAGGGCAAATAGGATGCTTGGTTTGATTAGAAGAAATTGTTGTTTTCTTGGTAGAGAGGTTGTTCTTAATTTGTATAAGCAGTTAGTCAGGCCTCACCTTGAGTATGCTATTCAGGCTTGGGGTCCCTTTTATGAGAAGGATTAAATCATTTTAAAGCAGGTTCAGCAAAGAGCCACTAGACCTAATCCCGAAGTAAGGAATCTCTCTTTAAATCTAGGTTGCAAATTCTTGGTTTGACCACGCTTGAGTTGAGAAGTGTATGTGGCGATATGATTTAGGTTTTTAAATTATTATCTGGTAGTGATGCTTTGACTTCCTGTAATCTCTTGCATGTTTCAGCTAATCCTAATGTGACACATGGTAACAGTTTGAAGTTTACCAAAGAGTTCTCACATATAGATATTAGGCATTTTAGCTTTTGCAAAGAGTTGTTAATGGGTGGAATGGTTTGCCTGAGTGGGTAGTTAGCTCCAATTCTGTTCACAATTTTAAAGTCCTTTACTAACTCTGGGCATCTTTGATTTTTTTTTTTTTTGTGGTGGTGGTGTTAGTTTGGGCTTTTTATGGGATAATTTACCCTTCTTAGCCCGGCATAAATTCACCTTAATAATCTTGAGATCTCACGTTTACAAGCTTGATAACAGAAGTTTACATTGAGCCCCACTTACTTATTAATTTTCATGACATCACCACCAAAAACAATAGGGCTTATCTACAAACAACAGCACATCCATATACCACATATGACATAAATAAACTGCACAGTTTTTGAGATATCATGTTTATAAGCTTGTTAACAGAATTTTACATTAAGGTCCGCCTACTAATTAATGATCATGACATCAGCATCAAAACCACAAGGGCCATCTACACACCACAACCATATACCAAGTATGACATCAATCCACCACACGGGGGTTCTTAAGATATCGTGTTTACAAGCTTCTGTTACAGACACACACACACATACATACACCCACATACACACCAGCATGACTACATCAGTTCCTTCTGCTATTGCATCGGAACCAAAAAAGGAAAGATTAAATGAGAACTTACCTGTTTAATGTTGGATCTTGATTTGATGAAATATATGGAGAGTGAGAGGATAATATGCCCGCCTCGCCTTAATTTTTCTAAACTGTATATTTTTAGTTATGATGTCATTGCTGGTTGGGTAACTCAGACCTCACCATTAAGTCTGTCTAAGCATGCGCAAACAGGATCTCTTATTATTCTCTCACTCACCATTGCTTCATCAAATCAAGATCAAACATCCAACAGGTAACTTCTCATTCAATCTTTCCATTATTAGTTACACAATACTTGATTTACATAGAATTTCTTGGGAATAGAAGATGGTACAATTAGAAGAAACTAATGATGACTTACCGGGATCCAAGCTCCCATCCGCCATTGCCCGCTGAATCTCTTGATGTCGATGGATATTTCATTATTATGGCATGGTGGCATCTCACATACCTCTTCTTCCCTTGGCTTGGTAGCAGCGTTGCATGCGTCCATATTGATCTGTACTCCATCATATCGAAAACACCGAGCAGATCTTTGTTTCACACCAAAATCACAGGTAGCTGAACACTGAATGCAAAACAAAGCAAACATACATATGCTTTGATATATTTTTTTTTCTATCATATATATATATATATATATATATATATATATATATATATATATATATATATATATACAGTATATATATAAATATACATATATATGTATATATATATATATATATATATTTATGTATATATATATATATATATATGTGTATATATATATATATATATATATATATATATATATATATATATATATATATATATATATATATATATATATATATATATATATATATATATATATATATATATATATATATATATATATATATATATATATATATATATATATATATATATATATATATACATATATATATATATATATACATATATAGATATAGATATATATATATAACTTTATCTCTATCTACATAAAGGTGTTGTGGGCTTAAGTACTAACACAGAAACTAGGTGCTTCAAAACTTGCTAATTTCAAGACATTACGAACTGTCAATTTAACTTTACTTTTCTATGTATGCTCCATAATCTTTTTATCTTGACAAATGGTCATGGGATAATTTAATCTTGAAACAAACAAGTGGATAATCACACAAATGGTAGTAAATTGTCATACATACCTCTCCCCACTCTGAGTGTTGCCAGTATGAGCATAATGAGAGCTCGCAAGGCCTAGTGCTGTTTGGTCTACTGGATGGATTACAATATCTGCTGTCAACATGTTGGTCTCCTTCATAACATCCAACATGGCGACGTTTTTCACCTCTGCCACAGGTGACTGAACACTGCAAAAGGAGGTAACACAAGCAATTATTGTGGTAACTTAGAGAATCAACATTGAAACTTTAACCTTAATAATATCAGACAATGTAACACGTTTTTAAATACTAGCTACATTGATCATTGTAATGTTCTTTTTACTTAGTGTGCAAAAATGCACTACTAAGAGGACGCAATGTGTCCACAACTACGCAGCCAGAATAGTTACAAATAGTCATCGTCTCACCCCGTCATTTAAACTTCTGCAGGATTTTTACTGGTTACCCATCTTCTATAGAAATCAATTGAAAATTGAGGTACTTTTGCTAAATCATCGAACTAAAACCAAAAGATTTGTGGTTGCAATGCTTTTTTTTTTTTTCTTTTTTCCACATGCGGATTGATTGACAAGTTTTGTATTACGTGTCATGTCATTGCATATCAACACACTAGCTAACATCTCAATTATTCCAAATATGATATAAGACGAAAGGATTTAAAAATATAAGCAATTCAAAAATTGTACAATAAACCCCGATTACTCATTAATATGCATGAAATCACCATCAAAAACAATAGGACACATCTACAGACCATAGGCTATCTGTGTACCCCATATGACATCAATCCAGTGTATCGTTCTTGAGATATCTTGTTTACGCTCTGGGTGTCACAAACGCATACACATACACCCACACACCCCCTCCCACACACACACACACATACGCCATGATAACCACATAGGGTTCTGATGCTATCGCATCGAAACCAATAAAATGGTACCAGTTTAATTGTCCAGCTTGTTTCAATACAAAAAAAAACAAGATACTACCTGGAGACATTAATTCTGAGATAAACTTTATTTCATGATAGAATTGAAAATAACAAGTTTACTGACCAAGTTTCCGAAACTCCCAAAGCAATCTAACACGATTTTTGTAATGATAATAGTACCATGGGAGCTGCCATTTTGATTTCAAAACATGCAGATTATGATGTCATCAGCCCAGCAGAATGTTGCAATGCTTTGTATTTCTTTATAATCTACCTCAAGTTTTCTAGTTTATGAACAATTTTTGTTTTTCTTTTGTGAGGGTAAAGGAATTTTTTTTGTGTACACATGAAATTTTCAAAACATGCTGTTAAAACTTATCATATGAAATAATGATTGGTCCCAAGATAATTTATGTCTAGTAGTTCCCAAATTGAGGTCATTGTTTGGTAATCACACTTTTAATGTACACAGTCCAAAGCTATGGAATAGTTTGCCTTTCAATCAAATCTGCTAGAGCTCAGTAACAGTTCATACTTTAGAATGGTCTTTTTGATTCTGCTTTCAATTCTGTAATTTAGACTGTTTCTTTCTCTTATATTATCTTCTTACTAGATGTATTATTCATATCTATTTTTGTTTTTATATATAAATATATTTGTAGATTGTTACAGGCATTTAAGAATAAGTACTTTTTGGATAATGCGGAATACAAATTTGATAAACTTGATCTCATGTTAATAAGATACTTAACTCGGCACTTAATCTATCACAAGTCATTCAAAAGATAAGATCACTGGTCAAGCATCTTCATTTAAAAACCAAAGAGGACAATGGAAGGAAAGAAGTAATCAAATTAGAGCTTAAAATTTAGATTTTATTCATGTTATATTGTTGAGATTAACAATAACAAATATATTACAACCTTGTTTATATACTGATTACTATCTTTATGCAACATTTCCATCATAATGAGAAAAATTACCAATGAGAGAGATTAGAAGAAAATTTTGAAATATATAATATTATTTTGTAATCACTTTTGATATGTATTATCTTCATGTTCATCATGATTTGGAATAATAAATGCTCATAACCATTTTCAAATAAGGAAATGAAATCTGGAAATGAATTTCTTCAAACGCCTGCATGGATTATTTGAAATATAATCAAACACATTCATACTTTTCATAGAGCAAGAAGTAACATTTGTACCAATTATGCAATAGTTACAAATCATTAGGTAGGACACAAGGTGTACCAATCATACAATAGTTACAAATCATTAGGTAGGACACATGATGTACCAATCATACAATAGTTACAAACCAGTTAGGTAGGACACAAGATGTACCAATTATACAATAGTTACAAACCAGTTAGGTAGGACACAAGATGTACCAATCATACAATAGTTACAAATCATTAGGTAGGACACATGATGTACCAATCATACAATAGTTACAAACCAGTTAGGTAGGACACATGATGTACCAATCATACAATAGTTACAAATCATTAGGTAGGACACATGATGTACCAATCATACAATAGTTACAAACCAGTTAGGTAGGACACATGATGTACCAATCATACAATAGTTACAAACCAGTTAGGTAGGACACAAGATGTACCAATCATACTATAGTTACAAATCAGTTGGTAGGACACAAGATGTACCAATCATACAATAGTTACAAATCATTAGGTAGGACACATGATGTACCAATCATACAATAGTTACAAACCAGTTAGGTAGCACACAAGATGTACCAATTATACAATAGTTACAAACCAGTTAGGTAGCACACAAGATGTATCAATTATACAATAGTTACAAACCAGTTAGGTAGGACACAAGATGTACCAATCATACAATAGTTACAAACCAGTTAGGTAGCACACAAGATGTACCAATTATACAATAGTTACAAACCAGTTAGGTAGCACACAAGATGTACCAATTATACAATAGTTACAAACCAGTTAGGTAGGACACAAGATGTACCAATCATACAATAGTTACAAACCAGTTAGGTAGGACACAAGATGTACCAATCATACAATAGTTACAAACCAGTTAGGTAGCACACAAGATGTACCAATTATACAATAGTTACAAACCAGTTAGGTAGCACACAAGATGTACCAATCATACAATAGTTACAAACCAGTTAGGTAGGACACAAGATGTAACAATCCAATCATTTACAAATCAGTTAGGTAGCACACAAGATGTACCCAGTTACAAACCAGTTAGGTAGGACACAAGATGTACCAATCATACAATAGTTACAAACCAGTTAGGTAGCACACAAGATGTACCAATTATACAATAGTTACAAACCAGTTAGGTAGGACACATGATGTACCAATCATACAATAGTTACAAATCAGTTGGTAGGACACATGATGTACCAATCATACAATAGTTACAAACCAGTTAGGTAGGACACATGATGTACCAATCATACAATAGTTACAAATCATTAGGTAGGACACATGATGTACCAATCATACAATAGTTACAAACCAGTTAGGTAGGACACATGATGTACCAATCATACAATAGTTACAAATCATTAGGTAGGACACATGATGTACCAATCATACAATAGTTACAAACCAGTTAGGTAGGACACATGATGTACCAATCATACTATAGTTACAAACCAGTTAGGTAGGACACAAGATGTACCAATCATACAATAGTTACAAACCAGTTAGGTAGGACACAAGATGTAACAATCATACTATAGTTACAAACCAGTTAGGTAGGACACAAGATGTACCAATCATACAATAGTTACAAACCAGTTAGGTAGGACACAAGATGTACCAATCATACAATAGTTACAAATCATTAGGTAGGACACAAGATGTACCAATCATACAATAGTTACAAATCATTAGGTAGCACACAAGATGTACCAATCATACAATAGTTACAAACCAGTTAGGTAGGACACATGATGTACCAATCATACAATAGTTACAAACCAGTTAGGTAGGACATATGATGTACCAATCATACAATAGTTACAAATCATTAGGTAGGACACATGATGTACCAATCATACAATAGTTACAAATCATTAGGTAGGACACAAGATGTACCAATCATACAATAGTTACAAACCAGTTAGGTAGGACACATGATGTACCAATCATACAATAGTTACAAATCATTAGGTAGGACACAAGATGTACCAATCATACAATAGTTACAAACCAGTTAGGTAGGACACATGATGTACCAATCATACAATAGTTACAAATCATTAGGTAGGACATGTACCAATCATACAATAGTTACAAATCATTACGTAGGACACAAGATGTACCAATCATACAATAGTTACAAATCATTAGGTAGGACACATGATGTACCAATCATACAATAGTTACAAATCATTAGGTAGGACACAAGATGTACCAATCATACAATAGTTACAAACCAGTTAGGTAGGACACATGATGTACCAATCATACAATAGTTACAAATCATTAGGTAGGACACATGATGTACCAATCATACAATAGTTACAAATCATTAGGTAGGACACAAGATGTACCAATCATACAATAGTTACAAATCATTAGGTAGGACACATGATGTACCAATCATACAATAGTTACAAATCAGTTGGTAGGACACAAGATGTACCAATCATACAATAGTTACAAACCAGTTAGGTAGGACACATGATGTACCAATCATACAATAGTTACAAATCATTAGGTAGGACACATGATGTACCAATCATACAATAGTTACAAATCATTAGGTAGGACACAAGATGTACCAATCATACAATAGTTACAAATCATTAGGTGGGACGCATGATGTACCAATCATACAATAGTTACAAACCAGTTAGGTAGGACACATGATGTACCAATCATACAATAGTTACAAACCAGTTAGGTAGGACACAAGATGTAACAATCATACAATAGTTACAAATCATTAGGTAGGACACATGATGTACCAATCATACAATAGTTACAAATCAGTTGGTAGGACACAAGATGTAACAATCATACAATAGTTACAAATCATTAGGTAGGACACATGATGTACCAATCATACAATAGTTACAAACCAGTTGGTAGGACGCAAGATGTACCAATCATAAAATAGTTACCAACCAGTTGGTAGGACACAGGATGTACCAATCATACAATAGTTACAAATCAGTTGGTAGGACACAAGATGTACCAATCATACAATAGTTACAAATCAGTTGGTAGCACACAAGATGTACCAATCATACAATAGTTACAAACCAGTTAGGTAGGACACAAGATGTACCAATTATACAATAGTTACAAACCAGTTGATAGGACACAAGAAGTACCAGTCATACAATAGTTACAAATCAGTTGGTAGGACACATGATGTACCAATCATACAATAGTTACAAATCAGTTGGTAGGACACAAGATGTACCAATCATACAATAGTTACAAATCATTAGGTAGGACACAAGATGTACCAATCATACAATAGTTACAAACCAGTTGGTAGGACACAAGATGTACCAATCATACAATAGTTACAAATCAGTTAGGTAGGACACAAGATGCACCAATCATACAATAGTTACAAATCAGTTGGTAGGACACATGATGTACCAATCATACAATAGTTACAAATCACTTAGGTAGCACACAAGATGTACCAATTATACAATAGTTACAAATCACTTAGGTAGCACACAAGATGTACCAATCATACAATAGTTACAAATCAGTTAGGTAGGACACAAGATGCACCAATCATACAATAGTTACAAATCAGTTGGTAGGACACAAGATGTACCAATCATACAATAGTTACAAATCAGTTGGTAGGACACAAGATGTACCAATCATACAATAGTTACAAATCAGTTGGTAGCACACAAGATGTACCAATCATACAATAGTTACAAACCAGTTAGGTAGGACACAAGATGTACCAATTATACAATAGTTACAAACCAGTTGATAGGACACAAGAAGTACCAGTCATACAATAGTTACAAATCAGTTGGTAGGACACATGATGTACCAATCATACAATAGTTACAAATCAGTTGGTAGGACACAAGATGTACCAATCATACAATAGTTACAAATCATTAGGTAGGACACAAGATGTACCAATCATACAATAGTTACAAACCAGTTGGTAGGACACAAGATGTACCAATCATACAATAGTTACAAATCAGTTAGGTAGGACACAAGATGCACCAATCATACAATAGTTACAAATCAGTTGGTAGGACACATGATGTACCAATCATACAATAGTTACAAATCACTTAGGTAGCACACAAGATGTACCAATTATACAATAGTTACAAATCACTTAGGTAGCACACAAGATGTACCAATCATACAATAGTTACAAATCAGTTAGGTAGGACACAAGATGCACCAATCATACAATAGTTACAAATCAGTTGGTAGGACACAAGATGTACCAATCATACAATAGTTACAAATCACTTAGGTAGCACACAAGATGTACCAATTATACAATAGTTACAAATCACTTAGGTAGCACACAAGATGTACCAATCATACAATAGTTACAAATCATTAGGTAGGACACATGATGTACCAATCATACAATAGTTACAAATCAGTTAGGTAGGACACAAGGTACCAATCATACAATAGTTACAAATCACTTAGGTAGCACACAAGATGTACCAATCATACAATAGGTGAGGGCGGCAGGGGAGTGGATCTTTGTTATGATCCCTTAGCTCGTTTGCAAGTTTGAAGTGACAAACTGGGATCGTTAAAGTATTTAATCTAGGGTAGGGGCATTCTTTTATGAAAACATAATTTTGTAGGAGACTGTATTTTTACATCTCTTTCTCAGCAGCTAAGGTTATATAGAAATGTCCACGGACGTTTGATAAACCAGTTTGTGAAATACTGGTGAATGAAGACCCACCGGGAATCAAAGCATGACCTCCAGCATGCCCAGATAATGCTATGACCGCTCTAGATTATAGTGACCTCTAGCATGCCCAGATGATGCTATGACCTCTCTAGGTTATAGTGACCTCTAGCATGCCCAGATGATGCTATGACCGCTCTAGGTTATAGTGACCTCTAGCATGCCCAGATGATGCTATGACCGCTCTAGATTATAGTGACCTCTAGCATGCCCAGATGATGCTATGACCGCTCTAGGTTATAGTGACCTCTAGCATGCCCAGATGATGCTATGACCGCTCTAGGTTATAGTGACCTCTAGCATGCCCAGATGATGCTATCTATGACCGCTCTAGGTTATATAGAGATGTTCACGGACGTTTGATAAACCAATTGTGAAGCAAACCATTTGTGAAACACTGGTGAATGAAGATCCACTGGTGAATGAAGACCCACCAGGAATCAAACCAGGACCTCTAGCATGTACAGATGATGCTATAACCGCTCTACTTCAAATACTGTCCACAAAGGAAAAGTTTAATTGACAAAATTCAATAGACAACTGTTTAGTAAGTCTTGACAAAGATTTATAACCTTTCATCAAAATTTGGTTAAATAGAGACCTATTGAAGCTGGCAAAATATTCAGAATAGACCTCAGCACCTTTCCTATTTATTCAATGGTATGCACCCCAGAAGTCTGTTCCTTGACCACTTCACTTTTTTATCAAAATCAAATCTCCAAATTTACATATTATCACATGAAATCAGCAAAGAGTTTCAGAAACCCATTCAAGTGATAATACCAGCTTTCAGGGGTGTTTGACAAATGTTTGAAAGGAAGCACTAAAAAGGGCAAAATGTTGAGTCAAAAGATCTAGCAAAACTGATTGTGTGGGTTTTATCACTCTAATGCATTGGTCAAACAGCATCTTCACATACCCCCCTCAAGTTTCGTTGAAGATTCAACATCAAATCTTCAGGTCAAAAATTTGCAGCATGGGTGAATCTTGACCTAAATCATTTTTGGGTGGTGTGATAAAGTCGGCTGTACACAGACAATGTTACAATTTCCTCTCAAAGATCTATTTCAAGTTATCTCCCAACATTTATACCTCTCTCTTACAACTTTCACTCTCCAGTTCCTTCTTACTGACTGCCTGAGTTTGTCAATCTCCACAACCTTCTAATCAATAACACTTTATAGAAGTCCTTCATCAAATCCTGCTTTCAGCTACAGCAGGATGGCCACCTATAGTATAAGGGGACTACGGCAGGATGGCCACCTATAGTATAAGGGGATTAAAGCAGGGTTCATACACATTTGGCTTTGCAGAATTCCCTGCCTTTTCAATGACTTTCAAAAAACCTCAACTAAAAATTCCAGGACCTTTAAAACAGTCATATATCTATAAATACAACATATGATGCTATTTTATTTGCCAAAATATACAGCACAAATTGATTAGTTTCACCAGTATATATATCAACTATTAAACTAAGCTTGAGGAATGTTCCAACTTTAGTTTGTGCATATTTTCATATGTTTGATTCCGTTTTACCCCCAAAACTAAAAGAAATTATATAGAAAAATAAATAAATATAGAAAAGTATTCAGGGTATCTCCTCATTACTTTTATCCATAGTGACATTAAAAAATGTACAAAGTGAGTTTTATAGAATAAACAATACATTAACATAAGATGGAAGCAGCACAAGATCTGATATCCAACAAATACACAGTGGGTCAGTTATTTACACAGATGGAGTGACATTTTCTCATTCATTAACAAATTCTGTTATTCTTTGGTTCAGCATTTCTTCAACTTTTCGAAGTACTTTTTCCTTACTTTTTGCCGTCCTCATCAAATTGTTGGACTTTGCGATAAAAGTCAAGTCTCCCATTTGCCGTCCTCATCAAACTGTTGGACTTTGCGATAACAGCCAAGTCTTCCTACTTTTCGGCAGCTGTTGCAAAGTCATCAGCATTTTAAAAAGGCTTGAAATGTCATTTGTTAACTTCTTCTTTTTTAATTTTATCTCTTCAATGCCTTCCACAACTTTTCTCTTTGATTTCTGCTTTGCTTCTTCAGCGATATTTTTCTTTCCCTCATCTAAATAATTGTAATAGCGCTGTCTTGCACTTGCTGCAGCAAGTAGCATGGCTTTATTAACAGAAACTATCAATACCACCTATACATCTTATGTAGTCAGTTATCACCCTCTGTACAACCACAGACTGCTCTTTGAGGTTTTCTACTTCTATCTGCTGTTCACTGAAATCCTCTTTCTACTGTGGCGAGTGACAACAATAGTAGCTCCCTTATGACCAGCCATAATTTGCAGGATTCTTTCTTTGAATACATTAATTGAAAGAAAAAACTTTTAGGCCTGTACTTCTGCCTGTCAAAACGACTGATCTTATCTTTTTGCTCTTCAAGAAATGTTGTGTACTGTTGGCACTTCTGCATCATCATCAGTAATTCACTTGCTATCAATCAAGATGTTCATGACCATCTTCATTCTTTTTGTAGATGAACTCTAAAGAGTCATTTCAGTGGGGTTCAAGCAGGACAAACAAATACCTAATGGATCAGGACAAACACATACACTTAATGGATCAGGACAAACACATACACTTAATGGATCAGGACACACCTACCTAATGGATAAACTAATGGTGTCTTTTTTAGTTAGTTTCCCAACCATTTCAATCATGATTCGTCAACTTGAAGTCCGAAATCCTTCTTTCGTTACAATTCTTTTAAGAATTTTTAGCATTCAATAACTACCTCCGTGCTCTCAAACCAATGTCAACTTCATGTAGTGGTTTGTACTTCATCTTTAACATCAAACTGTGAGATAATTAAGTTCATTGATAGAGGAGCTTTCAATAAAACAGAATCTTGATAACAGCAAACAGTTTCTTTGAAAGGAATGGAAGAATGGGCTCATTTGTTTGGTAAGCTGTGAGGAAAAGTGTTAGCCCACCACAAATAGACTTAAAGAAAGCTATTTTTGTCAAAGAGGAGAATGAACATGTTCTTAAAGAATCGTAAATGATTTGCATATAGGCTTTGGTAGCTGCTTCTTTTCAACCTTATACACATACATTTGAAATTACGGTGCATTACTTACTGCAGGTGTGTTCTCTAGTCACCTTGTTTTACAAAATTTCTTAGGTCTTTGTTGACAATTCACATCTACTGACGCCTTGCTGGAGAGTCTTTAAATAAGTAATATAAAGATACTAAGAAGTTGTCTATTCCAAAGTCTGCTTTTTCGACTGCACTTTTGAAACTCCATGCACAACATGTAACCCACCCCATGCACAACATGTAACCCACCCTATGCACAACATGTAACCCACCCCATGCACAACATGTAACCCACCCCATGCACAACATGTAACCCACCCCATGCACAACATGTAGGTGTGGGTTAAACCCACACCTGCCAACATTAGGGAGTTCTATTGATTCTTCAACTTTCACTTGGTTGCTGAAAGTATCAAATGCTTTGGAATGGACACTGGGTCCATCCATAGACATAATTTGACTGATTGAAATCTCCAATGCACAATATCAGCCGCTTTACATTGATGTCAAATAAAGATTGCTACGCTGTTTCCCTCCCAAATTCTAACATAAAAGTCTAACTGTTTTTGTTTTCTTCTGGTTCTTATTATTTAATGATTCATCAAAGTACAAAGGGATTGTTCTCTTTCACTTTCCTTTTAAGCTTTTCAGAAAAGAAAGGAGCAATTCCAAAAACACTTAGTAGAGGCACACTCCAAAAACACTTAGGAAGGCACACTTTCTATCTCCACAAGAAAATAGCACTATCAGGAAACATTTAATGGAAAATATGTGAAATATTACAGCAAGAATAGTAGGAATAATGACTATCTATGACATTCATGCACCAATGACTTTTATGCACAAGATTATTTCAGCTTTAAGTACATTTGAGCTAGTATTGAATGTTGTCAGGTCTGAAGCAGAGGCAGATAATGCAGAATCTGTTGTTATGTGACTTGTGTCTGCAAATGCAAAAGAAGAAATGGAAGAGATAAGAAAATGTTTTAAAATGTGGACAGCTGTAAAGGATATGTATAATAAAAATAATAATAATACTACTACTACTACTACTACTACTACTACTACTACTACTACTACTACTACTACTACTACTACTACTACTACTACTACTACTACTACTACTACTACTACTACTACTACTACTACTACTACTACTACTAATAATAATAATAATAATAATAATAATAATAATAATAATGTATACTTGATAAAGCGCCGGTATCCGCCAAAAAGCGCTCATGGCGCTCATCAAAAAACAAGCCAGTTAAACAGTTCAAACTCATTCCAGGCTAGAATAAACTGCAGGGCAAGTATCACTGGTACCCGCAGGTAACATGCCAGTTTCGTAATGCGGTTCCCTGAAAATGTACCTCATGGGTACTCGCCAGAACCGTTAAAAATTATGAAAACCGTCTCTTTCCCATCAATTTTCTTTAAAAAAGAACATAAGTACACAACACAACACATTCATTCACAAAACACAATATAGCACAACACAAACAGACCCAAGAATAGATATCAGCTTGTTGGGCCCAATCAGTGCACACACAAACACGAAGCCTTTTATAGGGCTCACCTTACACTCAAACCATAGCAGGGCCCAATCAGTGCACACACAAACACGAAGCCTTTTATAGGGCTCACCTTACACTCAAACCATAGCAGGGCCCAATCAGTGCACACACAAACACGAAGCCCTTTATAGGGCTCACCTTACACTCAAACCATAGCAGGGCCCAATCAGTGCACACACAAACAGGAAGCCCTTTATAGGGCTCACCTTACACTCGAACCATAGCAGGGCCCGATCAGTGCACACACAAACACGAAGCCCTTTATAGGGCTCACCTTACACTCACACCATAGCAGGGCCCGATCAGTGCACACACAAACACGAAGCCCTTTATAGGGCTCACTTTACACTCGAACCATAGCAGGGCCCGATCAGTGCACACACAAACACGAAGCCCTTTATAGGGCTCACCTTACACTCAAACCATAGCAGGGCCTGATCAGTGCTACACAAACACGAAGCCCTTTATAAGGCTCACCTTACACTCAAAACCATAGCAGGGCCCGATCAGTGCACACAAAACACGAAGCCCTTTATAGGGCTCACCTTACACTCAAACCATAGCAGGGCCTGATCAGTGCTACACAAACACGAAGCCCTTTATAAGGCTCACCTTACACTCAAAACCATAGCAGGGCCCGATCAGTGCACACACAAACACGAAGCCCTTTATAGGGCTCACCTTACACTCAAACCATAGCAGGGCCTGATCAGTGCACACACAAACACGAAGCCCTTTATAGGGCTCACCTTACACTCACACCATAGCAGGGCCCGATCAGTGCACACACAAACACGAAGCCCTTTATAGGGCTCACCTTACACTCACACCATAGCAGGGCCCAATCAGTGCACACACAAACACGAAGCCCTTTATAGGGCTCACTTTACACTCGAACCATAGCAGGGCCCGATCAGTGCACACACAAACACGAAGCCTTTTATAAGGCTCACCTTACACTCACACCATAGCAGGGCCCGATCAGTGCCCACACAAACACGAAGCCCTTTATAGGGCTCACTTTACACTCAAACCAAAGCAGGGCCCGATCAGTGCACACACAAACATGAAGCCCTTTATAGGGCTCACCTTACACTCAAACCATAGCAGGGCCCAATCAGTGCACACACAAACAGGAAGCCCTTTATAGGGCTCACCTTACACTCAAACCATAGCAGGGCCCAATCAGTGCACACACAAACAGGAAGCCCTTTATAGGGCTCACCTTACACTCAAACCATAGCAGGGCCTGATCAGTGCACACACAAACACGAAGCCTTTTATAAGGCTCACCTTACACTCAAACCATAGCAGGGCCTGATCAGTGCACACACAAACAGGAAGCCCTTTATAGGGCTCACCTTACACTCAAACCATAGCAGGGCCCAATCAGTGCACACACAAACAGGAAGCCCTTTATAGGGCTCACCTTACACTCAAACCATAGCAGGGCCTGATCAGTGCACACACAAACAGGAAGCCCTTTAGAGCGCTTACCTTACACTCAAACCATAGCAGGGCCTGATCAGTGCACACACAAACACAAAGCCCTTTATAGGGCTCACCTTACACTCAAACCATAGCAGGGCCTGATCAGTGCACACACAAACACGAAGCCTTTTAGAGGGCTCACCTTACACTCAAACCATAGCAGGGCCTGATCAGTGCTACACAAACACGAAGCCCTTTATAGGGCTCACCTTACACTCACACCATAGCAGGGCCCGATCAGTGCACACACAAACACGAAGCCCTTTATAGGGCTCACTTTACACTCACACCATAGCAGGGCCCGATCAGTGCACACACAAACACGAAGCCCTTTATAGGGCTCACCTTACACTCAAACCATAGCAGGGCCCGATCATTGCACACACAAACACAAAGCCCTTTATAGGGCTCACCTTACACTTAAACCATAGGGGCACTTATCATTAGAGCATATGGGAGACAATTATCTTATGCACTTTATAAGAAAATGTCACATAAGAATTTCCCAAAATTAAAAGAGAATTACATTTTACATCTAACCCCATCTTCAAATTTTCCAAAAAAAATAATCTCAACCCCTGAAAAATGGGGCTAAACATTGGCAATAATGTGCAATTTGCAACCATGTTCAGAAACTTGATTTTCCACTTAAAATCACATCAAATTTTAGATAAATGTAGATGTAAGAAATAATTATTAAAATTAAAACATACTTTTTACTTTGATAGTCAATGATTTTCAAGTAATTTTTACATTTAAAATTTCATAAAAATAGATCAATAATTAATTAGCCCTCTTTTTCATGATTCCGATAAAAAAAAAAAAAAAATTCAATATAGGTGGGATGTAAAAAGGAACGCCCTTTTTATTTCTGGGGTCTTTTGAAATTCTGATGATTAATTTGACTAGAAATTGTAAAAAAATCTGGTTTTCTCCCATATGGTCTTATGATATGGGCTGAATTTCAAATAAGCCCTATACTGTGTACAGACATATACCGGTATACATGTAATAACACTAGGCCTAGCAGGACTACACAGGGCCATTTACTGTTGCTAGGCTTCTTTGAAATGGGCCGTTTCAAACACTATTTATTTATCAATTCTGATAAAAGTACTTGTTGTGTAAATGATGCGATTTAAAAACATTTTCAAGAATAAAATAATTCTTTACATGAAAATTCGAATGAATTTATATCAATGTCAATTTCATGAAACAATTTTCCTCAGAACGATACAGTTCAGGCCAGTACCTTGCCTACACTTCTTTGTTTACAACTTTAACGTTACGCCTAATATGTTAGGCTGTGGCCTATGGGGAAGATAAGGTACATTGTACAAACAAAAGAAATATCCTCACCTATACATAGAAAGTACAGAAATAACAATCATATGATGATAATAATTATTTAATTTACCTGCAGTGTGTTGTTGGCCCTTAGTAGGAAAGAAGTCAAGCAATTTTGTGTTCGTCACAAGTGTTCGAGTTGAACGTTCCTTTTTAACGGCAGCTTTATGTTTAATTCCTTGGGTATGGGATTTCAGGGCCTGAATTCCCATGTTAGAAATATCAAAAGTCTTGCAACAAAGCTTACATTTTGCTCTTGTAGGATCTTTTGCAACACAATCAATCCACTTTGAATATAAATTATCAGTCAACCATGCAGCCTGAAATGGACATTTTCCGGCATTTTCACACCGAATATCACTGAATATCAACACAAAATCCACTTATGATGTTCACATAAATACATACACACTCAACTAACTTTACTGCACTACATGTCTCAAGCACTGGGCATGTACGTTCGAGATGCCTCATAGCAGGAAGGGTCACAGAGCGGTCACTGCTGATTACTCTTATGCATTCAGCCGTTTTGATAAAATAATACTGCAAAGCTCCAAGAGCAGTGTACAGATCGTAAATGTATACACTACTGGTAAATACTATGGGTAAAAAAACCACGAAACTAGTATTCTGTTCAGATGTGATCAAATATTCTTGAATTTGTCAATGTTTTTTCAATTCTTATTTTTCTTCCTTCTCCCTTTTTTTTACTCATTCATAAAAATAAAAAAAAAAAAGAGAAAATTGGGACAAAATATGTTTTTTCTTAGAAATCCCTGACTTTTCCTGGACTTTTGGAAAAATTGTACATTTTCCCTGACTTTTCAGGCCTGGAAATTAGTATTTTAGTTTTCCCTTACTTTGATAGGAATTTCAGGACCCATACCAACCCTGTAAAAATACTATAGAATTCTACTTTTCTTGACTCCCAGCTTTCACTGTAAGGGAATTGTATAAGTAGATCCCAGTGGTTAGCATACTCATCACAGTACAGAAAAGCTATTATCCAGCTTTTTATATAAGGACGAGCTTTACAACAGGTGGTATTGCTGAGTGGGTGAATCCATGCCTGTTGCCGAGTGGGTGAATCCATGCATGCTGCCTAGTGGGTGAATCCTTGCCTGTTGCTGAGCGGGTGAATCCTTGCCTGTTGCCAAGCAGGTGAATTCTTGCTTGTTGCCAAGCAGGTAAATCCTTGCCTGTTGCAGATTGGGTGAATCCTTGCCTGGTGCCGAGTGAGTGACTCCTTGCCTGTTGCCGAGCGGGTGAATCCTTGCCTGTTGCCAAGCAGGTGAATCCTTGCCTGGTTCCGAGCGGGTAAATCCTTGCCTGTGGCGTAGCAGGTGAATCCTTGCCTGTTGCCAAGCGGGTGAATCCTTGCCTGTTGCTGAGCAGGTAAATCCTTGCCTCATGCCAAATCGGTAAATCCTTGCCTGTTGCCGAGTGGGTGAATCCTTGCCTGTTGCCGGGCGGGTAAATCCTTGCCTGTTGCCAAGCGGGTGAATCCTTGCCTGTTGCTGAGCGGGTGAACTCTTGCTTGTTGCCCAGCAAGTAAATCCGTGCCTGTTGCCAATTGGGTGAATCCTTGCCTGTTGCTGATTGGGTGAATCCTTGCCTGTTGCCGATTGGGTGAATCCTTGCCTGTTGCCGAGTGGGTGAATCCTTGCCTGTTGCCAAGCAGGTGAATCCTTGCCTGTTGCCGAGTGGGTGAATCCTTGCCTGTTGCCGAGCAGGTGAATCCTTGCCTGTTGCCGAGTGGGTGAATCCTTGCCTGGTGCCGAGCGGGTAAATATTTGCTTGTTGGCGATTGGGTAAATCCTTGCCTGTTGCCGATTGGGTGAATCCTTGTCGGTGCCGAGTGGGTGAATCCTTGTCGGTGCCGAGTGGGTGTATCCTTGCCTGTTGCCAAGTGGGTGCATCCTTGCCTGTTGCCGAGCAGGTAAATCCTTGCATGTTGCCGATTGGGTGAATCCTTGCCTGATGCCGAGTGGGTGAATCCTTGCCTGTTGCTGAGTGGGTGAATCCTTGCCTGTTGCTGAGCAGGTAAATTCTTGCCTGTTGCCGAATCGGTAAATCCTTGCCTGGTGCCGAGTGGGTGAATCCTTGCCAGTTGCCGAGCGGGTGAATCCTTGCCTGTTGTTGAGTGGGTTAATCCTTGCCTCTTGCCGAGCGGGTGAATCCTTGCCTGTTGCCGAGCGGGTGAATCCTTGCCTGTTGTCGAGTGGGTGAATCCTTGCCTGGTGCCGAGCGGGTAAATCCTTGCTTGTTGCCAATTGGGTGAATCCTTGCCTGTTGCCGATTGGGTGAATCCTTGTCGGTGCCAAGTGGGTGTATCCTTGCCTGTTGCCAAGCGGGTGAATCCTTGCCTGTTGTCAAGCGGGTGAATTCTTGCTTGTTGCCAAGCAGGTAAATCCTTGCCTGTTGCCGATTGGGTGAATCCTGATGCCGAGTGGGTGAATCCTTGCCTGTTGCCGAGTGGGTGAATCCTTGCCTGTTGTCGAGTGGGTGAATCCTTGCGTGTTGCCGAGTGGGTGAATCCTTGCCTGTTGCCGAGCGGGTGAATTCTTGCTTGTTGCCGAAAGGTAAATCCTTGCCTGATGCCGATTGGGTGAATCCTTGCCTGATGCCGAGTGCATGAATCCTTGCCTGTTGCCGAGTGGGTGAATACTTGCCTGTTGTCGAGTGGGTGAATCCTAGCGTGTTGCCCAGTGGGTGAATCCTTGCCTGTTGCCAAGTGGGTGAATCCTTATCTGTTGCCAAGCGGGTGAATTCTTGCTTGTTGCCGAGCAGGTAAATCCTTGCCTGTTGCCAATTGGGTGAATCCTTGCCTGGTGCCGAGTGGGTGAGACCTTGCCTGTTGCCGAGCGGGTGAATCCTTGCCTGTTGCCGAGCGGGTGAATTCTTGCTTGTTGCCGAAAGGTAAATCCTTGCCTGATGCCGATTGGGTGAATCCTTGCCTGATGCCGAGTGCATGAATCCTTGCCTGTTGCCGAGTGGGTGAATACTTGCCTGTTGTCGTGGGTGAATCCTAGCGTGTTGCCCAGTGGGTGAATCCTTGCCTGTTGCCAAGTGGGTGAATCCTTGTCTGTTGCCCAGTGAATGAATCCTTTTTAAAAATCCCAATCTTGATAATTAACATGCGTCAGAACAATAAACTTTGAAAGTGTCGAACTGAAAAATAATCATTGCTTATTTTTTTCCGTATTTATCATTTGTGGTGCGTAAATCCTAACAACCAGTTTGTCAGTGAACACAAAGCAGAGTACCATTACAGCCAGTGTAAAATTGGTCATCTTCAGAGGTCTAAATCCCTAAGTTCACTTGGGTATTTGTGCAGGAAATTATTGCATATTTGGTAGAAACATAGAAAAAGATCATTTTAAACTTTAATAACACATATATCGTGCATATGTAAAGAATAGCGTGGTGTTCACTTGTGCACAAATCATTGCATGTTTTCATCGACATGTCCCAGATGTTCAAAATGTCCAGATGACCAAATTTACCCAGCTAAGCGTAGCGGGGATATTTACGAGAGTTATACTTACCTTCCATGCTATCAATATGCAATCTGGTCACATGACCTGAATCTACGCACTTCTAACCGACCCTAAAAAACGCAGTAACCAGCCAAGCCCTGACCTCCATAATACCTCTGTACTACCACCTCACTCAACATTCCACCGAGGCCTGAACGAGAGGGGAGGCGGGCGGGATGCATGGAAGGTAAGTATAACTCTCGTAAATATCCCTGCTACGCTTAGCGGGGTAAATTTACTTCAAGTTATACCTTACGTTCCATGCTATTTATATGCAATCAAATTGCAACCGAGGATAGGAAGAAAGGGAGATCAGGTCGCAGCACATTTTTTTAAATTTTTAATGGCTGGTACGAAAACTCACACTAATCGAATCCCGCTTAAAGGACGAAATTCCTTCTCCTCTTAAGGATGAAAGACCTCGGAGCGGGAAGAACTAGAACATAGTAAACCACGTCTAGTCACAGTCAAACCGAACAAGGCACCATTCGTTGACAGTAACGGAGGCAAATATCGAATGATCCTGAGCCAAAAACTCAGAAGAACAAGCCAATCGAAAGAGCGTATGGACACAATATAAATATCAGCAAAGTGTCTAGAAAAAACGCCACAAATCACACCGGATTCGTCTACGAGACGGAACCGGCTAGTAAACTACCATTGGGAACGAAGCGTGTACCAACTAAAACGAATTGAAGAAATCCCGGACAAGGGAAAAATTCATTAGCGCGTAACCGCGTAAGAGCAAAAGTTAGCGGGGTAAACACGAACGTCGAAAAGTGAGTCAAGACCAAAAAAAAAGAGGAAAACCGCGAAAAGCGTTTTTCCGAACGGCTGCACAAAAAACCCGTGAAAAGAGGCTATGCCCGAACCCGAGAGCATACCGCGACCGTTCTATAAACAGATCGGACTACTTGGAAAAAAAGTTACTGGACGATCTAACGGAGGAAAATGATGCATGACACACTACGAAGAGATCTCCGTGTAACTTTTCAGTGGTCGCGAGTTAAAGACCGTAGACCAAGTGGAAAAACCTCGGTGGATAGCTGCAAGTTATCCCAGAGCTCATGACTGAACCAAGTTTGAGAGAGGGCCCACCTCCACAACGGGAAGGGGGGTGAACAACCTCCCAGAAAAACCATGCTACGTCGAGGAAAGGTGGACTAAGGCCACACCATTAAACGAAGCGCTCCGGGACTGAGAAGCAGTCCGTCGGAGCCTGGGAATAAGACAAAGATCGTCCCTGACCCGAGGCCCAATCGTGAAGCCTGCAAGGTCTTAAGCAGCCGAGGGAACCGCAGTGAGCCGGGAAAAGTAGGCGCTATCGGCGTGCGTCGCCTAGCGTAGCATACTTGGTACTAGCATGAATGGCGGAAAACGTAACCCACATAGTTGAGTTCTGAAGAAAACAAATGCATCGACCCTGAAACCCGCGGGTCAGGAGAAAGGACGCAAGAAAAGATAGCTTGCGATCATCCACGGACGCGAACAGACCTACGTCCGGGGGACCGAAAAAGGTCCTGATCGCCCTGGTCACCGACGGAAAGAATGCCCATCAAGTGGGGATTCCGCTGAAAGGAGACGATAGTGATCGTGTACTCGTAGTCCGAGGTGAGCGCCGAAACAAGAGGAACGCTTCCAGAAAACTCTTGGAGGCCGTTTCTATCTGTCTGAAAAGGAGACCACAACAGTGGTGCAAAAGCGGCGCGAAACTGAAAAAGCCTCGCTCAGCACTAGCGGTAAAAGGTGAACAGAAAAACCCCGGCATTCCGCCCGTTAAAAAAGGCCAAGAACCCGTCCAAGTTGCCGTCATAAGGGGTCACAAGAAAAGCGCCCCTACCTCAATCAAGACGCATCCGTCGGCATTGACGGTGAAATCTGACGGGTGAAAACTTCGTTCCTCACACCAGGTGGGAGCATCCGCACCACCACTAAAGGGGGTGGCCACCGACTAATCCTGTAAAGCGGAGGTACTGAATGACACCATCATTAGTCCAGAAAAGACTGCTGACCCAGAGCAAAGTTTGCTTAAACTTTACCGAACTAAACCAATGGCTAGCGAATTTAAAAGGCAGGCCGTTAATATAAAACGTATACAAAAAGGGCTGCAAACCGTGGAGGGCTATGTAGCTGTGAGACGGTTTTGGGTCGAAGACCGCAGAGCCGTACAACATAGTCGGCGGCACCAAAGCAGTGTCTGAAAACTGTAGCAGTTGCGGAACCGCGTAGCTCCAGGCCACTCCTATCAACAGCGAAACTTATCTATGAAGTTGACTGGAAAAAGGTGTTAACGTACTACGTATAGCAACAACCTTGGAACTGCGGAGCCTACGGCTACGAGTGTGGAGAAAACTAATACCGTATGTCTGTACGTGCAGTTAAGTAACAGGCCGTAAAGCAGCATTGAACTGCTTTAAGGTGTTAAAGTATGGAATGAACTATACCTGCCGTTGTTTAAATAGCTACCCCAATCGTGAGGTTGTCTATCAAAAGGCCACCTATGTCAAGAAAAGTATCCTGCATGGAGTTAATTTTGACAGGGGGGTGTAACGTACTACGTCAACCGAATGAGTCATAAACCCCAGCACTGGGGTAGAAATCACGAAAGAGTTGACATCCTGTGTATACTACATGGACCGGTAATTCCGTTGAACACCCTTCACCACGGAGCTGAGAAGCGTGTGGCTACTGGGGGGACTTACGCCGTACAAAGTATGCATCCCTATTAAGTATTATAGAGCCGTTATGGGTCTACAAAAGCATCAGCATGACAAGTAAAATCCACTAGTCATCCACCAAGCTTGTCTCTGTTCACCACGGAGCAATAAGCTAGTGGCTACGCGAGGGGGACAAGTGGTACTGGTACGTGTCCCTAACGTAATAGCTAATCAGTACAAAAGAACCGTCTAGGTCTACGATAGCGTTAACGTACTACATCCGTAACGAGAGTCGTTACCTCAGTATACTTCTATTGACTACGGGGCCACCGAGTAAGTGGCTATGCATAGGGAAGTTGTACTCCATACCCATTCCTGGAGAGAATAGCTAAAATATACTGGGGCCGTATGGAATACCGAGGAATTCATGTGCTACGCAAGCTATACGAGTTGTAAACTTAGTTTGTTTCATCACAGAGCTACGAAACTGGTAGCTGCATGGGAAAGAAGGGACGTCATACTCAGTACGTGTACCGGTAAGAAAAACTGCCGCGGAACTCTGTAGCTCATGGCTACTGGTCCTCTACCACACAGGTGCGCTGCAGGTGTAGGCCGTTAACTCCATTTGCATATATTCACTGCAGAGCAGCGTAGCCGGTGGCTACGCGTAGGAGACTGCCGTCGAACGCTAAAAGCGCCCTGGTAAGAAAAACGACAGCGGAACACTGCAACACGCGGCTAACGGTGGCAATATCCCGAAGTTCCGTTACCCGGCTTTATCGTACTTTGTACGTAAAACCGCATGAATATCTGTATAATTTGAGCGGAACGTCTCGTTTGACGCAAAAATCATATTCAGAGAAGTTTGAACGGTCGTGGAACTACGTAACAAAGAGAAAATGGCTCTCGTGATGGTATGCCTCCCGTAGAGATGGATTTCTTATCACACGAGCGCTAGGCCTCGAAACCTGAGCAAGCGCTTACACGCAACGCATCCTGGGAGCGTAACGTAACGACAAACGGGGACTCGTCCTCGTGGCCATGATACTGGTGAAAATCTATGCGGAACTGTGACGTTCAACGCGGAAATCTCACCAAGTCAGCTCACACCGACGTGGAGAAGGAAAAGCTCTCCTAAGATTGTTACCATCACCAGACCATGTAACTAAAAAGCTAAAGGGTAAAGAATCCGGTGTGACGTACGTAGTACGTTACCTTGCTGTAGAACTATGCAGCCCTAACAAACCCAAACGTCATTTTATGACCCGTACGGAACCGCCGAGCTGTTTTTCGGACCCTTACGGGATCGTGAAAACCAGCCGTGGGGCCGTAAGGAACAGATCAGCAGAGCCGTACGGACCCTAATGGACCCGTGCTAGTAATCCAATGGCTCTACAACTAGCCATAAAAAGGTTACTAACTCACGTATAACCCTGTAGGGCGCCGCCTCTTGTGGGCCTACCCGTCCCATCACGGAACCGAGGACCACAGCAGTGTACACGGGTTTGATCATGCCGATAACACCGGAGCGCAACGTAAGAGGCGGTTACATGCGACGCATCGCAGGACATCTAAGGCACGTAAAGCACCGACACTAGAGACCTGCCCTCCATGTCGATGATAGAGGTGAAAACCATCGCGGAACTGTAACGTTCAACGCGGAAAATCTTACTGAGGCAGTCCACACGGCCGTGGAACAGCGTAGCTGATGGCTACAGAGACAAGAAGAAAATAGCTCTCGTGATGCTATACTTCTCGTGAAGATTGTCACCTATCACCTGTATCAAGTAGCTCCCTAGCTAGTGGGCTCAATTTCCGGAGTTCATCGTACAGTGTACGTTATCCCGTTGTAAAAACTCTGAAGTCGTACGGGCCCGTACGGTCTAAAGAAGCGTTTGCACGCTATGCATAGCGGGACCTCTTAGGTGCGCAATGTACTGACACCCAGAGGTCTACATGGCCTCTGTGCCTATGATACTGATGAAAATAATTGCGGAACTGTAACGTTCAACGCGGATAATCGCATTAATGGTGTTCACATGATCGTAGAACTGCGTAGCTAATGGCTACGAAACCAAGAAGAGAATAGCTCTCACGGAGCTATAGTTCTTGTGAAGATAATCACTTGTCACCTGGCCACATAGCTTCATACCTAGTGGGTGTATATCCGGGTAAATCGTACGGTGTACGATATTCCGTTACAAAACTACAGAGCCGTATGCATCCGATCACCGGAGCCGTACTCTCTCGGTCGCACCTTGAAAATACCGGTCGCGGTGGAGTCTGTGCTCCGACCAAGCCGCTCTAACCCAATCGCTGCAAAGAGTACAAAGAATGGACTCGCAGCATAATCTGCACGCGTAACGCGTGAGATGGATGTCACCGGAACGTAAATCAACGAAACGTTAGCACGCTACGCCGGGACATCATGGGTGTGTAAAGCATCGACATTCGGGGACCTGCCCTCCGTGTCCATGATACTGGTGAAAATAATTACGGAACTGTAACGTTCAACGCAGACAACCTTCATTGCGTTCACACGAGCCGTGGAACTGCGTAGCTAATGGCTACGGGACCAAGAAGAAAACAGCTGTCGTGATGCTATACGTCTTGTAAAGAATGTCATCTGTCACCTGACCACGGAGCTTAGTAGCTAGTGGGCGTATAATCGAGTTAACCGCACAGTGTACATTATCCCGTTAAAAATACGTTCCGCTCGCTGGAGCCGTCCAATGGAACCGAGAAGGGGCCCGTAAACACGTACCATAGGATCGTATGGAACCGTCCAAGCCCGTAAACACGGGCCACGGAACCATATGGAACCGTCCAATGGAACCCTACGGACCCATAAACACGGGCCGCGGAACCGTCCAAGCCCGTAAACGCGGGCCACGGAACCGTCCAATAGCACCGTCCAATGGAAGTGTCCAGTCCCGTAAACACGGGCCGTGGAACCATATGGATTTTGGAACCGCCCAAAAACCCGTAAACACGGGCTGCGGAACCAAATGGAACCGCCCGGTCCCGTAAACACGAGCTGCGGAACCGTCCAATGGAGCCGTCCGCCCCGTAGCTGCGGAACCGTTCAATGGAACCGTCCGCCCTGTAAACACGGGCCGCGGAACCGTCCAATGGAACCGTCCGCCCTGTAACAACGGGCCGCGGAACCGTATGAAACTGTCCAATGGAACCGTCCGCCCCATAACAACGGGCCGTGGAGCCGTATGGAACCGTCCAATGGAATCGTCCGCCCCGTAACAACGAGCCGCGGCACTGTATGGATCACGGAACCGTCCAATGGAACCACCCGCCCCGTAACAACGGGCCGCGGAACCGTATGGATCACGGAACTGTATGGAAGCGTCTCTATGAAACCATCAAGGAACCGCTTATGCCCCGTAAATAGGGCTGCGGAACTGTATGGGACCGTCCAACGGAACCGTATGGAACCGTCTCTAGAACCGTCTCAATAGAACCGTCCAACGGAACCGCTCAATACCCGTAAATAGGGCTGCGGAACCGTATGGGACCATCCAACGGAACCGTACTAACCCGTAAATAGGGTCTCTTTACAACTTAGGCGGCGCTTTTAACGCCCCTAAGAGGTTATCTCTCTCTCTTACCGTTTCCGCTCTAGGCGCAACGCCACTAAAAGAATCTTCTCTCTCTCTCTCTGAATTTTTCAACTCTAGGTGGCGTTCACTTGGAACGTCACCTAAGGCGCAACACCACTGAGTTAATCATTCTCAATAAAACTCCTGAAAAGAGAAGAACATGTATTAATGCGTACATACACAAATAGAGCAATGTAACTAAGATCTTACGGACATGCTAAAGAGAGACAAGGCATAGCAAAACAGTACATCAAAACTTTTGTAAACAGACAAAAATCTATCTGAATTTTTTTTATCTGAATTTTTTTTATAAACCCGAGAAAATGCATCCAACGTAAAGACTTTACAAGCGCCGGGGTAGCGTGGAAAACACTGAGTACTTGAAGTCTGTAAAGATAAGAAGAAGAGATTAGTTTTCCTTTAAATAGTACGCCGGAGAGACCCCCCTCCAGCCTCTCCCAAGCCCCAAAAAACAAGCTTGAAAATTAAAAACTTTGTCTCTAATTTATGTAAGAAAAACAAAAATATTCATACGCAGTTAACGTAAAAACAAAACTGCGTACTCTTGTAACAACTGTAGCTCCTTGGAGTTGTTAAAGGTCGACTCCTCGAACACCTTACGGTGACCTCGACCCAATGCGCATGCGCCAAAATCGAAATAAGAAATTGGCCTAATGCATACGAGAACGTGTACTGAAATATCCTAACGTGCTAATACACTATACATAGTATAACACTAGGCTCACCTCGAGGAGGGCGGGGCCGAGGGAGAAAACATCTAAACCCCGGGGCAAAAGGTCCCCTAGACAGGCACACCTGGTGCTCTAGGACCTAAAACACCCGCCACGACAGTAGGACGCTCTCGAACTAGCCACTCGCTTTGTACGAATGGAGACAAAAACCCGCTATCCTAAGTGTAGGCTACACGGGTAAAGTCGTGTAGGTCGGCCGAAGAATCTCGGACCCATGGCTACCTCGTCCTTACCTCGAAAGACTTGAAAAGGCGAGCCGGATGAGAAAGGGCAGCGTAAAAACCCTCCAGGTAGAAGTTGCAAAGGAGAAAATTAAGAGTTAGAAAAGGTTAAATTAATAAAAATAAAAATGACCAGTTTCAGCGATGTTAGCGCAAACAATGCGCTGAAAAAGAGAGTGAATTGGTAGTACAGAGGTATTATGGAGGTCAGGGCTTGGCTGGTTACTGCGTTTTTTAGGGTCGGTTAGAAGTGCGTTAGAATCAGGTCATGTGACCAGATTGCATATTAATAGCATGGAAGGTAAGGTATAACTTGAATAAATACTCAAATTAAGGACACTTCATTCTTATTACCAAATTGCATTGATACATTCCACCGGAAGCTATTCCGGGACCTGTACGTACCCGTATGTAAATTGTTCAGCAGTACTGCTTCCTCACTGCCAATAGTACCTACAGAGATTACTTAATGCAAAGACTGTATGTTTAGGCTTGCAAATTTTGCCATTTTACAAACCAATCGCGTAACTTTTAATGCTTGATATTGCAGACAGCACTTTTGATTATTTCCGAGACAATTTCATTGCAAAGAAATAAAGATGAAACTCAAATGTTTACAATTTGTATTGACCTGAGGTAATTTTAAGGCATTTTTCATACCACGTGAATTCTTGACTTGGGCCTTAGTAGTAATATTATGCTAGAACATAGTAGGCCTCAGGCCTAGTGTTACTGTTAAAATGTAGTAGGGCCTAGTATTACTGTTAGAATGTAGTAGGGCATATCGTTAGAACTCTCATTGCCTCAGTATGTAATGAGTGTGTTGATGCTTATGTGTGAACTTAATTCTGGAATCAAAAAGCCACATCAAAATCTCACTTAAAATTACTTTGTAGTTTTGAGTGTTGAATGACTAAAAAGAATGTGTGGTCTTATTATCTATGCATGACAACTTGTGCAGATACACAATATTTCTTTCCTGAGATGTCCAAAAACTCTACAAAACTTGGCATCACGAGTCAAATATAATAATTTATTCATTAATGATCAAGTGATGATTGACGGAGGGGAGGGGAAGGGGAGGGGGAAGGCCTAAATTGACTTGAAGTTTGTAAGAGTAAGTGGTTTTCACATCAATGATTAAGAAAAGAAGACACAAAACATGATTTGTTGACATTTACTCTTTTAAAAACCCTGAAAAATGTGTTGTCTTTTTTTCCTTACAATTTGTATCACTCCTGTCACACTTTATTTCCCATTGCAGTCATATTTTGCCATAGTGCAAGGATGTATCATACAAAAAGATAACAGGGAATAAAAAAATATGAAACTATAATACTATAGACTGATTGAAGTAGGCCTACATATATCATAAAAAGAAATAAGCACAAAACAATTTTTATTTATGGTGAATCTTCACCCAAATTTTGACCCAAATTATTTTACCGTGGTGAATCTTGACAAGAATTTTTTTTTGGCAGAGGTGAATCTTTGCCTAAAAAATATTGCAGGTGGGTGAATCTTGCCAGAAAAAATATTGCAGGTGGGTAAATCTTGCCCTAAAAAATATTGCAGGTGGGTGAATCTTGCCAGAAAAAATATTACAGGTGGGTGAATCTTGCCCTAAAAAGGTAAGGCGGATGCTTGAGGGGGTATGTGAAGATGCTGTTTAACAGCTTGCATAAGCACCCTTATCCCCAAGCTCTACACCATGAATTTGTCACTTCACTCGCATAAAAAAGTGTTGGCATAAATGCCATCCAGACAAATCTCAATATACGGATCAACCTTTTACTTCCTAAGCTAATAGAAATCCAGTAATAGATCACTGGTATGTACCTGAGCACTTAATCCATCATCACAACTGTGTCCCCAAGCTAAAGGAAATCCAGTTCTGGTCCAAAGTTTGAAAAGCAATTAAATGTTATTTTGTTTCCTTAGGAAAGTATCTTAGCCTTTTTATTCTGCTGTTGACAACTAACAGTGTTACCTCGTTTTTGCATAACAGGCAATTTATACTTAAATAAAATATGAATTAATAAGACAATCATTTATTATTTCTTATAAGATAAAGATGTGTAAGAACAAAAGAAAAAAGTTAACTCACAGAGGTAAACTCACTGAGGACTTTCCAGTAAGGACAATTTTGGAGGTTACAGGACTCCCTCACATGCTTTTGTGCAGCATTACAATGCCTTTCATCCACAGACCCACCGTTTGGGTCAGTACAAAGAGCACCTCTTATACGAGTCCCATTGTTGCATGACCGAGAACACTGGAGGAAAAGACATGAATAGAAATTAGCTGCAAACAGAAAGGGGCAGAGTGTCATTGCCAAAAAGGGGCATTTATAAGGCATCAAGGGCACTTGAGGGCTGGTTTGAGCACTTGAAATGTAAATAAATGGGTATGCCTAATCAATTCAATAGGTAGTGTCTATCAATTTAACAGGTATTGTCCATTAATTCAACAGGTAGTGTTCCTGCATCTTTTTATACTGGGGAATTGTAATCAAAAGGCACAATAGTTCTCATAAGTATGTTTTTGGGAACAAAATGTAGAATGCTTGGAAAGTGGCAGGGTGGAGACAAAGAAGGGCAGGGTGGAGACAAAGCCGGGCAGGGTGGAGACAAAGCCGGGCAGGGTGGAGACAAAGCCGGGCAGGGTGGAGACAAAGCCGGGCAGGGTGGAGACAAAGCCGGGCAGGGTGGAGACAAAGACGGGCAGGGTGGAGACAAAGACGGGCAAGGTGGAGACAAAGCGGGCAGGGTAGAGACAAAGACGGGCAGGGTGGAGACAAAGCGGGCAGGGTGGAGACAAAGACGGGCAGGGTGGAGACAAAGGCGGGCAGGGTGGAAACAAAGACGGGCAGGGTGGAGACAAAGCGGGCAGGGTGGAGACAAAGGCGGGCAGGGGTGGAGACAAAGACGGGCAGGGTGGAGACAAAGACGGGCAGGGTGGAGCCAAAGACGGGCAGGGTGGAGACAAAGACGGGCAGGGTGGAGACAAAGGCGGGCAGGGTGGAGACAAAGACGGGCAGGGTGGAGACAAAGACGGGCAGGGTGGAGACAAAGACGGGCAGGGTGGAGACAAAGACGGGCAGGGTGGAGACAAAGACGGGCAGGGTGGAGACAAAGGCGGGCAGGGTGGAGACAAAGACGGGCAAGGTGGAGACAAAGACGGGCAGGGTAGAGACAAAGACGGGCAGGGTGGAGACAAAGACGGGCAGGGTGGAGACAAAGACGGGCAGGGTGGAGACAAAGACGGGCAGGGTGGAAACAAAGACGGGCAGGGTGGAGACAAAGACGGGCAGGGTGGAGACAAAGACGGGCAGGGTGGAGACAAAGACGGGCAGGGTGGAGACAAAGACGGGCAGGGTGGAGCCAAAGACGGGCAGGGTGGAGCCAAAGACGGGCAGGGTGGAGACAAAGACGGGCAGGGTGGAGACAAAGACGGGCAGGGTGGAGACAAAGACGGGCAGGGTGGAGACAAAGGCGGGCAGGGTGGAGACAAAGACGGGCAGGGTGGAGACAAAGACGGGCAGGGTGGAGACAAAGACGGGCAGGGTGGAGACAAAGACGGGCAGGGTGGAGACAAAGACGGGCAGGGTGGAGACAAAGACGGGCAGGGTGGAGACAAAGACGGGCAGGGTGGAGACAAAGACGGGCAGGGTGGAGACAAAGACGGGCAGGGTGGAGACAAAGACGGGCAGGGTGGAGACAAAGACGGGCAGGGTGGAGACAAAGACGGGCAGGGTGGAGACAAAGACGGGCAGGGTGGAGCCAAAGACGGGCAGGGTGGAGACAAAGACGGGCAGGGTGGAGACAAAGCGGGCAGGGTGGAGACAAAGACGGGCAGGGTGGAGACAAAGACGGGCAGGGTGGAGACAAAGACGGGCAGGGTGGAGACAAAGACGGGGGACACGGGGTGGAGACAAAGACGGGCAGGGTGGAGACAAAGACGGGCAGGGTGGAGACAAAGACGGGCAGGGTGGAGACAAAGACGGGCAGGGTGGAGCCAAAGACGGGCAGGGTGGAGACAAAGACGGGCAGGGTGGAGCCAAAGACGGGCAGGGTGGAGACAAAGACGGGCAGGGTGGAGACAAAGACGGGCAGGGTGGAGACAAAGACGGGCAGGGTGGGCAGGGTGGAGACAAAGACGGGCAGGGTGGAGACAAAGACGGGCAGGGTGGAGACAAAGACGGGCAGGGTGGAGACAAAGACGGACAGGGTGGAGACAAAGACGGGCAGGGTGGAGACAAAGACGGGCAGGGTGGAGACAAAGATGGGCAGGGTGGAGACAAAGATGGGCAGGGCGGAGACAAAGATGGGCAGGGTGGAGACAAAGATTGGCAGGGTGGAGCAGCCCTCTAAAAAGTGAAACTAGGGGCATGAGCTACTTAGTGAAAACACAATCCCATTAAATTTGGTGGAAAACATGACCAATTATCGGCTTCAAACCACATCAAGAAAAGCATGAGACAGATGCCCTTTATGTCAATTATAGCTGGAAATGCATTCGTGGAATGCCTTCAAATCATTACATGAATTAACATTGGTTTCATGAAAATTGGTTTAGCCCCATCAAAATCCTTTGTTTGATTTTGATGCTGCTTCACATACACAGCATAAATTTGTTGCAAAACCCTTTTTACTCCGGATAAAACAACTGCAAAAGCATGATGAAGCTGAGAAATGTCCTCGGAATTTAATTCCAGGTAGTAAGTTAACAAATGGCTAAGCTAGTATCTCACAATGTTACAGCATTTAGGTACATTTCAAACTGTTCTGCTAACAAATCAATGATTGAATCAGATAAAAGAGCTTACCTGAGACCAAGCTGAGTACACCCAATGAGCATCACAAGAGCCTTTACAATCTTTCGTCCTGTCGGGCTTGGGTTGGCCTTCACAATGTTGGTCTGATACCAATGTTTTCTTTGAATTCTTTTTCATGAATTTGAAGCATTTGATATCAAAGTATATGAAACCCTTACCACATCTCTTGGAGCATTGAGTATCTCTTGCAGATCTTACCCACCTGTAACAAAAACATACATCACTTAACACTATGATAGCAGTGTATTAGTAAATAGTTGCCAACTACATTTATTAAACCCTCCACATAACATCCCTCCCTGAATAGAACTTTCCCTTGAAGCCACATATTCCTTTGCTACACCATTTCATCACTACCCGACAACTAATACCATCAAATGCTATTTGATGCCAGCCAATCATCCATTTCTCCCTCATCTGACCAGCTACCAAGTATTCTTCGATGTCACATGTCCATTCTTTCCTTTACCAACCAGCCATCCATTTCTCCCTAACGTTTTTATCTGACCAGCTACCAAGCATTCTTCGATGTCACATGTCCTTTCTTTCCTTTACCAACCAGCCATCCATTCCTCCCTAATGTTATCATCTAACCTACTACCAAGCATTCTTTCATGCCACATTACCATTATTTCCTCTACTAACCAGCAATCCATTCCTCCCTAATGCCATCATCTTGACCTGCTGCCAAGCATTCGATGCCATGGGGCCATTCTTTCCTCTACCAACCAGCCATCCATTCCTCCCTAATGCCATCATCTTAACCTGCTCCCAAGCATTCTTCGATGCCATATGGCCATTCGTTCCTGTACCAACCAATCAGCCATCCATTCCTCCTTAATGCCATCATCTGACCTGCTACCAAGCATTCTTTGATGCCATATGGCCATTCTTTCCTCTACCAACCAACCAGCCAATCATTCCTCCTTATGCCATCATCTGACCTGCTACCAAGCATTCTTTGATGCCACATGGCCATTCTTTGCTGTACCAACCAGCCAGCCATTCCTCCTTAATACCATCATCTGACCGGCTATTAAGCATTCTTTCATGCCGCATGGCCATTCTTTCCTCTACTAACCAGCCATCCATTCCTCCCTAATGCCATCATCTGACCCGCTACCAAGCATTCTTTAATGCCACATGACCATTCTTTGCTGTACCAACCAGCCATCCATTCCTCCTTAATACCATTATCTGACCTGCTACCAAGCATTCGATGCCACATGGCCATTCTTTCTCTACTAACCAGCCATCCATTCCTCCCTAATGCCATCATCTGACCCGCTACCAAGCATTCTTTGATGCCACATAACCATTCTTTGCTGTACCAACCAGCCATCCATTCCTCCTTAATTGCCATCATCTGACCTGCTACCAAGCATTCTTCCATGCCACATGGCCATTCATTTTTCTTATTAGATAAAGCTAGGTCAGCTACCAATCAGCCAACCGTTTCTCCCTAATGCCATCATCTGATCTGCTACCAAACATTCTTAGATGCCGCATGACCATTCTTTCATCTTATTAGATGAAGCTAACCTAGCTACCAACCAGCCCACCATTTCTCCCTAATGTCATCATCTGATCTGCTACCAAACATTCCTAGATGATGCATGGCCATTCTTTCCTATTATTAGATGAAGCTAGGTCAGCTACCAACCAGTCCACCATTTCTCCATAATTCCATCTCCTGATCTGCTACCAAACATTCTTAGATGCCGCATGGCCATTCTTTCCTCTTATTAGATCAAGCTAGGTCAGCTACCAACCAGTCCACCGTTTCTCCATGATGCCATCATCTGATCTGCTACCAAACATTCTTAGATGCCGCATGGCCATTCTTTCCTCTTATTAGATCAAGCTAGGTCAGCTACCAACCAGCCAACCATTCCTTCTTTCTTCAACCAGCCTTTAATGAAGCCAGACAGTTATCTATCTATATCCAATTCCAACCCTCCCCGCCTTCCTTCATGCTGCCGGCCCTCTGCACACCTTGGGCAGTTATACACACTATCAATGTAAAAAGTTCTTTGATATCACTAGAAAGCATTCTGCTATCCCTTCAGTCAGTTTTCTGAGAAAATTCTAGTATAGTCCACCAGCCTAGAATACATGAATGACTTACATGTAGTTCTGATCACCGACCACAATGATTTTTAGGTCATGACTGGTTCATAACCTTTAATACAATTACAGGTCACATGATCTAATCTCTATCACTGCATTTGATTGATACATTTGTTTTATTCCAGGGACGTTACATAGAGTTATGCAGCACACCTGATACATAGCAATTATCATTCTCATCTTCAAAATAACTACCCAGTGATAACTATATGAATCTTCTCAATGCACTTACTAGGTTTTCTTAACAAATCAATGCATAAGAAAATACATGCATTTGTATTATTGTGTTTCTGGCTGCTCTTACCTAAGATCACACTTCTTGTTGCATGATTTGGATGGAGATCTTGGAGGTGCACTTAAGCACTTATCTTGGGAGACTTGGATTCCATCCTCCTCTCGCAAACACCTCAATGTTCTTAATTTTACACCTTGAAACATAATTGAAAACAAAAATACTACTGCTTACATGCTTAAAGTATGAAATTTCAAACGGGTCAAACATCTTTTTATTAAATATGTACCTAATGACCTGTTTTGAAATTAAAGACAAATAATAAAGGCAACCAGTAAAAAGAAGATAAAAGTCCAGTTATTCTGGCCTGATCAATTAATTAAACAAAACAGCAAAGTCCAGTTATTCCGGCCTGATCAATTTATTAAACAAAACAGCAAAGTCCAGTTATTCCGGCCTGATCAATTAATTGAACAAAACAGCAAAGTCCAGTTATTCCGGCCTGATCAATTAATTAAACAAAACAGCAAAGTCCAGTTATTCTGGCCTGATCAATTAATTAAACAAAACAGCAAAGTCCAGTTATTCTGGCCTGATCAATTAATTAAACAAAACAGCAAAGTCCAGTTTTTCTGGCCTGATCAATTAATTAAACAAAACAGCAAAGTCCAGTTATTCTGGCCTGATCAATCAATTAAACAAAACAGCAAAGTCCAGTTATTCTGGCCTGATCAATTAATTAAACAAAACAGCAAAGTCCAGTTATTCTGGCCTAATCAATTAATTAAACAAAACAGCAAAGTCCAGTTATTCTGGCCTGATCAAATAATTAAACAAAACAGCAAAGTCCATTTATTCCGACCTGATCAATTAATTAAACAAAACAGCAAAGTCCAGTTATTCCGGTCTGATCAATTAATTAAACAAAACAGCAAAGTCCAGTTATTCCGGCCTGATCAATTAATCAAACAAAACAGCAAAGTCCAGTTATTCCGGCCTGATCAATTAATCAAACAAAACAGCAAAGTCCAGTTATTCTGGCTTGATCAATTAATCAAACAAAACAGCAAAGTCCAGTTATTCTGGCCTGATCAATTAATTAAACCAAACAGCAAAGTCCAGTTATTCTGGCCTGATCAATTAATTAAACAAAACAGCAAAGTCCAGTTATTCTGGCCCGATTAATTAATCAAACAAAACAGCAAACACTTAACCTGTGACACACCACCATCCAAATTGGAATGCTTGTTATATTTATTGTGACACAGCAGTATTCAAAAGGGTATAGCTGTTATACTCATTGTGACACACCAGAATCCAAACTGGCATGGCTGTTATATTTATTGTGACACACCACTATCCAAACTGGCAAGGTCCTTATATTTATTGTGACACACCAGTATCCAAAATGGCATGCTTGTTATATTTATTGCGAAACACCACTATCCAAACTGGCATGTTGATTATATTTATTGTGACATACCAGTATCCAAACTGGCAAGGTTATCATATTTATTGTCACACACCATTATCCAAAATGGCATGGTTGTTATATGTATTGTGACACACCACTATCCCAACTGGCATGGTTTTTATATTCATTATGATATACCACAATCCAAACTGGCAGGGTTATTATTTTTATTGTGACACACAAGTATCCAAACAGGTATGGTTGTTATATTCATTGTGACACAAACTAGCATGGTTGTTATTTCACTGATACACCACTATCCAAACTTTCATGGTTTGCATATTTATTGTGACACACCATTATCTAAACTGGCATGGTTGTTAGATTCATTATAACACACCACTATCCAAACTGGCACAGTTTTTACAGACATGCTTATTTCATTTTCATTTTGGTTATTAATCCTTAAATTCCTTCTGGTCCAAAACTATCCAGAAAATGTGGCCTTAACTTACATTTTTATAAAACCACCCACTTGTTTTGGTTTGTTCTACAAGAATGATGATCTTAGCTTGTTTTTGTTTATTCTACAAGAATGATGATCTTAGCTTGTATTTGTTTGTTCTACAAGAATGATGATCTTAGCTTGTTTTTGTTTGTTCTACAAGAATGATGATCTTAGCTTGTATTTGTTTGTTCTACAAGAATGATGATCTTAGCTTGTATTTGTTTATTCTACAAGAATGATGATCTTAGCTTGTTTTTATTTGTTCTACAAGAATGATGAAATTAGCTTGTTTTTGTTTGTTCTACAAGAATGATGATCTTAGCTTGTATTTGTTTGTTCTACAAGAATGATGATCTCAGCTTGTTTTTGTTTGTTATACAAGAATGATGATCTTAGCTTGTTCTTGCTTTGTTCTACAAGAATGATGAGCTTAGTTTGATTTTGTTTGTTCTACAAGAATGATGATCTTAGCTTGTATTTGTTTGTTCTACAAGAATGATGATCTTAGATTGTTTTTGTTTGTTCTACAAGAATAATGATCTTAGCTTGTTTTTGTTTGTTCTACAAGAATGATGATCTTAGCTTGTTTTTGTTTGTTCTACAAGAATGATGATATTAGCTTGTTTTTGTTTGTTCTACAAGAATGATGATATTAGCTTGTTTTGGTTTGTTCTACAAGAATGATGATCTTAGCTTGTTTTTGTTTGTTCAACAAGAATGATGATCTTAGCTTGTTTTTCTTTGTTAATCCTAATACTTTTTTAAGTTTTAATAAAAAAAAAAAAAAGTCATGTACTAGCTAACCACTTGTCAGGAAGTCATCAAATTTAAGCCTCAAATCAAACCTTTGCATTTTATCTCTAAAAGTATATATTTTTTATAAAGATTGGTAATCGTTCTCCTTTTACTTCAGAACATGTCTATGAGTCCACTACATTTGACTAGAAGCATTATCATCATGTGGAACAACCAGGGTTGGAAAAATACACACTAAAATAAGGCACTCACCAAACTTGGTGAGGCTTGATAAAGTGTGGCGAGTTTCACAGTATATTAATTATAATATTTCTCCTCGCCACATTTATATTTTGCTCACACGAGCAGGCAAGTGGTTTGTCCAACCCTGGGAACTGATCTTCTATTTGATCTTAGAAGGTGCGCCATTTTGATGTGAGGTTTGTATGTTTATCATGAAGCTGGGATAAGCAACTAAATCTCAACTTGAACCACATCATAGGGCAAGTCATTTGCATCTTATATAATATGATACCAAACTTAGTTTTACTGCACATCATTCTCAACTCCACACCATTCAGTAGCCTTTATATGTTTAAGATAAGACACAGCAAGCCATAGGTATGTACAATTAATACATCAAAACTCACAATTATGGGAGAATAAAAACCTTTGCTCTTTCGATCACACCGAGCAAGCCAGCAATGTTGATTTCAAGTGTACTCAGATGTTGTCTTTAAATTCAAACTTTAAACAACTTTTAGTCATATAAAATTCACAATTGTCAAACTGACCCGCACAAAATCACCAATAGATGTATAAAAATAAACTTGCAAAAGATACAGAAAGATGCATAACAAATTTTACAAGAGATAACATGAGAGCATTAAATGAGACCAAATTGGTAATATTTTTTGAACTGCAAGCATTGCACACTTGTGCTGACATCAAATGCATTTGCATAAAAATCTTTCTACCCAAAATGTCATATCTTTAGAAAAATCTAAACAAGTTGTGAATAACTTCTTGGAGATGTAGGATTATAATTCAAGATTGTGGAAGAAAAACTAGTTTTGTGTCAAATTCCAAGTTGACAATTATATCACAATTCACATGGTATCTTACTTCTGTTACTGGTACCAAGAACAATTTGTACTTGTACTGTGCATCTAAAAACTTCCTACAACTTAAACCAACTTCAAAAGGAAAAAGAAGTGCATTCTGAGCTTAAAAAAGAAGAAAATATTGATAAACAAACAGTGTTAAACCAACAAACAGAAGGTATAAGTACTTATATCACAATACCTACACAAGCTATGCTACAATAACCACATTACCTACACAGGCTATGCTACAATCACCACAAACCCTACACAGGCTATGCTACAATCACCACAACACCTACACAGGCTATGCTACATTCACCACAAACACTACATAGGCTATGCTACAGTCACCACAAAACCTACAGAGGCTATGTTACAATCACCACAACACCTACACAGGCTATGCTACAATCACCACAAAACCTACATAGGCTATGCTACAATCACTAACAAAATTATTTGGCACTATTTCTTCCCTCTTCTACCCCTCTTCAATGTTGGTAAAAAGTTTAGAATACATTTCTTAGCTTCTTCATTTTTAAGATGATAATTATGCCAACATTGAAGTGGGGGGAGAGGAAAAGGTGCCAAGTATTTTGTCTGTGATTGTAGGTTAAATGATACTTCAATCATTACAACACCTACACATGCTATGGCTATGCTAGGTTAAATAATACTCCAATCATCACAACACCTACACATGCTATGGCTATGCTAGGTTAAATAATAGTCCTATCATCACAACATTTACACATGCTATGGCTATGCTAGGTTAAATGATACTCCAATCATCACAACACTTACACATGCTATGGCTATGCTAGGGTAAATGATACTCCAATCATCACAACACTTAAACATGCTATGGCTATGCTAGGTTAAATGATACTCCAATCATCACAACACCTACACATGCTATGGCTATGCTGGGTTAAATGATACTCTAATCATCACAACACTTACACATGTTATGGCTATGCTAGGTTAAATGATACTCCAATCATCACAACACCTACACACGCTATGGCTATGCTAGGGTAAATGATACTCTAATCATCACAACACCTACACATGCTATGGCTATGCTAGGTTAAATGATACTTCTATCATCACAACACCTACATGCATGCTATGCTAGGTTAAATGATACTTCAATCATCACAACACCTACACATGCTATGGCTATGCTAGGTAAATGATACTCTAATCATCACCACACTTACACATGCTATGGCTATGCTAGGTTAAATGATACTCCAATTATCACAACACCTACACATGCTATGGCTATGCTAAGTTAAATGATACTCACTTTATCCCATAACATGAGGCATTGAAAAAGGTCAAGTCACAGAAATATAAAAATAACTTATGACACTCATTGTACCATTCCTACTGCACTGATAGCAAAGCTGAAACTAGCAAGATTAACGGTAAATATTGTCTGTGGACATTCTATATTGGTTGGAAGAATATAAGCAGATCTCTTTTAGAATTTTGGAAAAAAAACTTTCAGTTTTTGAGCTATGGCTAATCACAGTTTGGTTAGGTTTTAAAATGATGTATGACTGAACAGGCACATCACAGTATGACTGGACAGGCACATCACAGTATGGCTGGACAGGCACATCACAGTATGACTGGACATGCGCATCACAGTATGACTGGACAGGCACATCACAGTATGACTAGACAGGCACATTACAGTATGACTGGACAGGCACATCACAGTATGACTGGACAGGCACATCACAGTATGACTGGACAGGCACATTACAGTATGACTGGACAGGCACATCACAGTATGACTGGACAAGCACATCACAGTATGACTGGACAGGCACATCACAGTATGGCTGGACAGGCACATCACAGTATGACTGGACATGCGCATCACAGTATGGCTGGACAGGCACATCTCCGTATGGCTGGACAGGCACATCACAGTATGACTGGACAGGCACATCACAGTATGACTGGACAGGCACATCACAGTATGACTGGACAGGCACATCACTGTATGGCTGGACAGGCACATCACAGTATGACTGGACAGGCACATCACAGTATGACTAGACAGGCACATCACAGTATGACTGGACAATCACATCACAGTATGGCTGGACAGGCACATCACTGTATGGCTGGACAGGCACATCACAGTATGACTGGACAGGCACATCACAGTATGACTGGACAATCACATCACAGTATGGCTGGACAGGCACATCACTGTATGGCTGGACAGGCACATCACAGTATGACTGGACAGGCACATCACTGTATGGCTGGACAGGCACATCACAGTATGACTGGACAGGCACATCACAGTATGACTGGACAGGCACATCATTGTATGACTGGACAGGCACATCACATTCTTTATGTAATTCTTGAAATTTCTTTCCTTAAACTTAATCACTGAAAATCATGGGAAGTCTATTCTTGCCAGAATCAGATTGGGTATTGTGAAGACTTAAAAATATTTTGTTCAGAATTTGCCGCACCACTTCAAAGAATCATGATAGACATTTAAAAACCCTAAATGATTTCAAACATAAAATTTTAAGGTCGCCCTGTAATACATCACCAAATTTGCAAAACATATGCAAATTGATGCCTGAGATTGGCCTGTCAAATGGTCAATGTTTAACAAATATTGCCATGGTGTTCAATAGATTTTAGAGCAAGTTAGCTAGTGTTGCCTCCACACATCCATAGATCTTAAATAATCAAAGATAACAAACCCTTTTTGTTGCATTATAAATCTACTATCGACAAAAGTGAAAAATGTATGTAGGTAATCACCTTGACACATTCTACTGCATTCACCCCATGGGCCATTAGTACGCCACACATAACTTGGTCTGGAGAAGTGGAATGGCACAAAGAAGCTGTAGGTGATGTTTGGTGGGTACAACTTGCCAACTGAAAGAAGCTAAAAAGAAAAGTTGACATTCAGTTATTTAATGCAATGTTCTGCTGATATTCAAAGGAGTTACAAAAATGCAAAGCTATGAAATTAATCTTCAATACAGTGATTGGTTATTCACTTATGACAATGTATTTTACTACTACTACTACTATTACTTCTACTACTACTACCACCACCACCAACAACAACACCAACACCACCACCTCCCCAACAACACCACCACCTCCCCAACAACCCCAACCCCAACAACCCCAACCCCAACAACCCCAACCCAACAACCCCAACTCCAACCCCAACAACAACCCCAACAACAAGAATAACAATAATAATAACAACGCTGTGACAATACGAGCTGAATGACAGTGTGCTCAACATTCCAAAGCTGGTATAGATTATGATGGAATTATGCAGCAAATGTTGATTACAAATTATCCATACTTTGGGGGAGAATCGCTTGTCTTTATCTTTATTTCAGATCTTCACAACCTTTTATTTCAATCAGAAACACCTGGAATTAAAAGTGGAGTATATGCCCTATTTGCTTATGGCAAAACAAAAAGGCAACTTAAGAACCAGCAGCCTTGAAGGGCAATGAAAAACCTATTTTAATTCTTTTCTGTTGAACCATAAAAATGTTGTCTCCTGAATGGGTAAAGGACTTTTTAACCTTTTCTGTAAGTGATATAGTTATAGAATAATTGATAAGATTGAGTATATACTCACTGATATAGTTATAGAATAATTAATAAGATTGAGTATCTACTCACTGATATAGTAATAGAATCATTAATAAGATTGAGTATCTACTCACTGATATAGTTATAGAGTAATTAATAAGATTGAGTATCTACTCACTGATATAGTAATAGAATAATTAATAAGATTTGAGTATCTACTCACTGATATAGTTATAGAGTAATTAATAAAATTGAGTATCTACTCACTGATATAGTTATAGAATCATTAATAAGATTGAGTATCTAGTCACTGATATAGTTATAGAGTAATTAATAAGATTGAGTATCTACTCACTGATATAGTTATAGAGTAATTAATAAGATTGAGTATCTACTCACTGATATAGTTATAGAGTAATTAATAAGATTGAGTATCTAGTCACTGATATAGTAATAGAATAATTAATAAGATTGAGTATATACTCACTGATATAGTTATAGAGTAATCAATAAGATTGAGTATCTAGTCACTGATATAGTTATAGAGTAATTGATCAGATTGAGTATCTAGTCACTAATATAGTAATAGAATAATTAATAAGATTGAGTATCTACTCACTGATATAGTTATAGAGTAATCAATAAGATTGAGTATCTACTCACTGATATAGTTATAGAGTAATCAATAAGATTGAGTATCTAGTCACTGATATAGTTATAGAGTAATTAATCAGATTGAGTATCTAATCACTGATATAGTAATAGAATAATTAATAAGATTGAGTATCTACTCACTGATATAGTTATAGAGTAATTAATAAGATTGAGTATCTACTCACTGATATAGTTATAGAGTAATTAATAAGATTGAGTATCTACTCACTGATATAGTTATAGAGTAATTAATAAGATTGAGTATCTACTCACTGATATAGTTATAGAGTAAATAATAAGATTGAGTATCTAGTCAATGATATAGTAATAGAATAATTAATAAGATTGAAGATTGAATATATACTCACTGATATAGTTATAGAATAATTAATAAGATTGAGTATCTACTCACTGATATAGTTATAGAATAATTAATAAGATTGAGTATCTAGTCACTGATATAGTAATAGAGTAATTAATAAGATTGAGTATCTAGTCACTGATATAGTAATATAATAATTAATAAGATTGAGTATCTACTCACTGATATAGTTATAGAGTAATTAATAAGATTGAGTATCTACTCACTGATATAGTTATAGAGTAATCAATAAGATTGAGTATCTAGTCACTGATATAGTAATAGAATAATTAATAAGATTGAGTATCTAGTCACTGATATAGTTATAGAGTAATTAATAAGATTGAGTATCTACTCACTGATATAGTTAAGAGTAATTAATAAGTTTGAGTATCTAGTCACTGATATAGTTATAGAGTAATTAATAAGATTGAGTATCTACTCACTGAAATAGTTATAGAATAAGTAATAAGATTGAGTATCTAGTCACTGATATAGTTATAGAGTAATTAATAAGATTGAGTATCTACTCACTGATATAGTTATAGAGTAATTAATAAGATTGAGTATCTACTCACTGATATAGTTATAGAGTAATTAATAAGATTGAGTATCTAGTCACTGATATAGTAATAGAATAATTAATAAGATTGAGTATATACTCACTGATATAGTTATAGAGTAATCAATAAGATTGAGTATCTAGTCACTGATATAGTTATAGAGTAATTAATAAGATTGAGTATCTAGTCACTGATATAGTTATAGAGTAATTTATCAGATTGAGTATCTAGTCACTAATATAGTAATAGAATAATTAATAAGATTGAGTATCTACTCACTGATATAGTTATAGAGTAATCAATAAGATTGAGTATCTACTCACTGATATAGTTATAGAGTAATCAATAAGATTGAGTATCTAGTCACTGATATAGTTATAGAGTAATTAATCAGATTGAGTATCTAATCACTGATATAGTAATAGAATAATTAATAAGATTGAGTATCTACTCACTGATATAGTTATAGAGTAATTAATAAGATTGAGTATCTACTCACTGATATAGTTATAGAGTAATTAATAAGATTGAGTATCTACTCACTGATATAGTTATAGAGTAATTAATAAGATTGAGTATCTACTCACTGATATAGTTATAGAGTAAATAATAAGATTGAGTATCTAGTCAATGATATAGTAATAGAATAATTAATAAGATTGAAGATTGAATATATACTCACTGATATAGTTATAGAATAATTAATAAGATTGAGTATCTACTCACTGATATAGTTATAGAATAATTAATAAGATTGAGTATCTAGTCACTGATATAGTAATAGAGTAATTAATAAGATTGAGTATCTAGTCACTGATATAGTAATATAATAATTAATAAGATTGAGTATCTACTCACTGATATAGTTATAGAGTAATTAATAAGATTGAGTATCTACTCACTGATATAGTTATAGAGTAATCAATAAGATTGAGTATCTAGTCACTGATATAGTAATAGAATAATTAATAAGATTGAGTATCTAGTCACTGATATAGTTATAGAGTAATTAATAAGATTGAGTATCTACTCACTGATATAGTTATAGAGTAATTAATAAGTTTGAGTATCTAGTCACTGATATAGTTATAGAGTAATTAATAAGATTGAGTATCTACTCACTGATATAGTTATAGAATAAGTAATAAGATTGAGTATCTACTCACTGATATAGTTATAGAATAATTAATAAGATTGAGTATCTAGTCACTGATATAGTAATAGAATAATTAATAAGATTGAGTATATACTCACTGATATAGTTATAGAATAATCAATAAGATTGAGTATCTAGTCACTGATATAGTTATAGAGTAATTAATCAGATTGAGTATCTAGTCACTGATATAGTAATATAATAATTAATAAGATTGAGTATATACTCACTGATATAGTTATAGAGCAATTAATAAGATTGAGTATCTACTCATTGATTTAGTTATAGAGTAATTAATAAGATTGAGTATCTACTCACTGATATAGTTATAGAATAATTAATAAGATTGAGTATCTACTCACTGATATACTTATAGAATAATTAATAAGATTGAGTATCTACTCACTGAGTTATAGAATCATTAATAAGATTGAGTATCTACTCACTAATATTCTTACAAAATCATTGATAAAGTGGAATATCTACTCATTGATATAGTTATAGAATCATAAATAAAGTTAAGAATCTACTCACTGGTAATAGCTATAGAATCATGAAAAAAGTTCAACATCTTCTCACTGATATAGTTACAGAATCATTGATAAACTTGAGCATTTACTCACTGATATAGTCACAGAATCATTAATAAAGTAGAGCTTATTCTCACTAATATACAGTGCTAGCGAGAACGAATGTGTCATGCATTCCCACGTTTCACATGGTTCACGCTGTCCATGGAGTACAACCACGATCGGATTAACTATTGTTAAGAATGCGGGGAAATCGCGATCAATAAACCAGCTTAAGTTGACCACTTTACGTACAGTTTATCCGTGGTTACGAACCAGAAAAATCTGTTTAATGTCTCGCGGGGACAATGAGATCAATTCTTTTGTGATTGCGTTTAATCCTCGAGGTTTGCCGTGGCTTCAAGCACACAAAAGAACTACAAGGATGTTTAAAAGGAATTAAAGACTTAGGCCCTTTGTAAGTTCCGAAATCTCAACAGGTTTAAGAGACCAGCGTCATAGACCCCTAGCCCGTATTAGGTGTGTGCAACTTCACATCTTTTATATCTACAAGCAATCAATATCTTTTTCCACAGGTTAATGAGTCCATGATAAACAAAGAAAAAGAGACAATTATTGCCTAGTTTTCTTTTTTTATTTGAAAAATAAAGAAGAAAAAACATTCATTACTCTTTTTTTCTTATACCATTACCAGCCCATCCAACATTTACAATCAAGCATTTGCTCAAAGTAAATAATTAAGAAATCCTCAAAGAAATAATTATTAATTCAATTTTAATTACTCAATGTCCTCCAAATCCTGATATATTTGACTTCTTCTAATGTGTATTCCATACTAATATCACTTTTAAGACGGGCTTTAAAAATACAAGAAGTATCGGCGTACCTGTAGACTTCCAATTTTCCTGCACTGTCGCAGCGTAACTGTAGGCCTACGATACACATGAATGTACAAGCAACTTAACACTCAGTCCCAAAACAAAAGTCTATAGCTATCCAAATTCCATGTTAAAACACTTTGTATATTAATCGTTTGACACGTCGGGTGAAATTTTCCATCTTTTCCCGGGGCCTGTAAACATGCATGCATGTTCAGATTCCTTGGTCCCACCCATTTTCCTTTTAAGGTCACATGTACCCTTGTTGAGGCAAACTTTTCTCGTACATACATAAACATGCAAGAACCTTGGGCAACTTATCACAATGTATCGTTGGGCGTTAATGTAAAAAAATCCCTCCATGTTCTAAAAATGTCCCTGTATACCGACCCCTTTCCTTACAATTTATTTTAAATGTTCTGCAAAAAAGATAATCACCAACTTTCTTTTGCTCTTGACTTTTAATGAAATGTATTCTTAATGGATTCGTTCGACTCCATATAACCACGCCGTAATTTTGTATTACGACGGCATAATATTATTTTTTTGCACGTGGCAAATATCATAAGGTTGTGGGGAATTGCGCAATAAGCCTTCGGCGATAATAATTTCCAGATGGTTGAGAAATGTCCAGGGCACAGTAATACCTGCTTATACCATGGATTTAAATCCATGCTTAAACTAAACATAAATGGTTACCATGGAAATTGAAGCTGGTAGTATGCCCATACTCTAGAAAATGTAAGGAATAAGGATTGACCTATTTCTCGACAATTGAAAATATCTTGAGAATTTAACTTTAATCAGATGGTATCATCAAATTGTCCGTCACTTGGCCTAAAATGTCAATAATCGACCCAGATCGGCTAACATCACCCGTTGAGTCGCACATTATATTTTATACAGAAAGACTTATAACTTTTGTTACAAGCATATTTTCTTTATTCAGATATCACTATTAATAAATTTCAATTTCCCACCATGTGGTATGGCTAGGTTCACCATCACCCTCTTTTAACTTCTGCAATCAGCCCGGGCTTGTGCTGTCACCCATTCCCCCCCCCCCTTCCTTCCCAAACCCCTTTCTCTACCTTGTGGGATTTATTCTTGTGGAAAACAGCTGGCAACAACTAGCATTCCTTGAACAACTATATATAACCTTTTTGGGCAGGGCAGGGGAATTATGGGGAGGGATTGTTTAAAGGGCGGGAAAATTTCGGAGTGGGATAGGGTAGTTTATTTATATACTGCAATTTACATTTATGTGCATTCATGAAAAGTGTATAGGCCCATATATGACAGTTTTGGGCAAGACAAGGGCAGTTTGGGGCACAGTAGCAATTTGAGCCGAAATTGGGTCAGTTGTCAAAGGAAATTGTAAATACAACTCAATTTGGTTTTGGATATGATCATCAGAAATACAATACTCTCGATTTGAGAATAAGATAAGTAAATTTTTCACTTATGTAGGCTTTAACGTAAATTCAAAACTTCAACATTTCTTCTATTTTTATCAATATCTAGACAAATAAATATGAAATTGTCATAAATATAAAAAGGAAAACTCAAGAACAGATTTGATGTTTAAAAAAAAAGGTGAATAACATTGAAAAAAGGCATGCATAACATTGATCAGTAGCATAGCTAGGATTTTTCCCAGGGGGTGGGGGGGGGGGAGGGGGAGGCTGAAATGAAGTAGACAGAGTCCCTGTGATTTTACCAATTAAATACAAAATGATATGGCCCCTGCTGATGGTACTAATTTTGAACCGATACAGATTTATTATTGGGAGCGATCTGCTCTTACGTCACTGACAAAGATAACAAATAAAAGAACATGAACTATTACTTAAAACTGTAAAACACGCACTTGCAGTTTCATTTAAATAAAAACAACAACAGTGTAATCAATTATATGTATATTTTAGTATATTGTGCATTCAGTCATGAAATATATTTGTTAAATAAAATATAGTAATTGGTTTTTCATCATTTATTGTCTATATTTTTCTCATTAGCAGATTAGCGAAAATACTATTACTTAATCATAGATACATTTGTGCATATTGAATTGGAAAGGGTGGGAGAGGGGCAGGTTCGCCCGCACCTGCTATGTTCCTCCTTAATTATCGTTGTATGGAGAAACGTATAGCAATCTTTTCAGTCGGCTGAGTCTGCTGAGCCTTTTCCCCGTCTGATGAGCCTTTTCCCATCAGCTGAGCCTTTTTCCCCATCAGCTGAGCTTTTTCCCCCATTAGCTGAGCTACCCCCTTCCCACTGCTATGGATGCGCATTTTTGTTTAATTAAGGACCCCTACATAGGTTTAATTTAGGAGGGGGGAGGCTAGAATGATGTTATAATTATTTTGAATAATTTACATAAGGCCCATTTGAAAACCATTGCTTTGAAAAATATTTTGGGCCATGCCCCCTCCCCTCTCCCCTCCCCCACCTTCCAGTGTTGGAGCTCTTTTGATTCAGTAAACAATAAACAACCCATTTTTTTCGATCGTGAAAATGCGATCACACGCCGAAAATTTTCACGGAACTGCTTTTATCCCTGCAATAACCACAACGTAAGCATCGCGATTGCCAACCCACAAATAAGTGTGGAATGTCACAAAGCTTAAGTAGGGGCCTATATTCAATTTACAGATTATCAAGAAGGCTGTAAGAAGTTGTAAAAAAAAAAATGATCCATGGTTTTAACGCACTTTAAAACGATGTTGAAATTAAATACCAGCAAGTAAATTGCTGTAACTTGCAAAGGTTTTGATGTTTTTAACTCTTATGACATAAAGTGCCGTACAAGTTTCAAAGGTGTGCGACCACGTGGATGCTAGCGCACTGTATAAAAATAATTCCAACCCCAGTGTTAATCCCAACTGTACTAAAAATTTTTTTATGCAACCCTCTTTGGAAAATGGCGGTCATGTTTGTGAACCACACTGAAATATTAGCAACGTTTATTTTGCAATCTTTTTTTCATTTTTGTACAATTCATTCCAACTCTCTAATCTTTGCATTTATTTGTGGTGAAAATTACAAGTAATGCTTTTAGTATGTGTAAATCTGGGTCCGTTTGACAGCTTGTAAAACAGGTGTTTAGTCGAATAGTAACGTTAACCCATTGTCAGATTGTTATTGTTAATCAGGCCTAATGTTAGGCTTAAAGAGGACATGACATGGTCAAACAAATTGCTCTCTTTGGTAAGCTTAGGTATATTACTTTTCGAAATGAACATTTTTGTGTGTGGCAAGAGATCTCGAAAGCGTAAAATCGACGTTTAAAATTCCCTCCTTAAAATTGGTTATGAAAAATAGGTCTAGGGGGTCACGTGACCGAATGACGAAACTTCAGGCAGACATGTCACATGACCCACACTATCGCGTTGCTTTAGTCAGTGTAAAACCTACGCTAACGCTAAGTCCAGACTAAATCTTCAAGTTGATCAAAAACAACACGATTTCTTCGAGATTTTTTTCGAAAATTCCGTAGGGCCTACCGATATATTGTGGGCTGTTGTAGTAATGTTTCTCGGAAAGGAATTAGCATCCATAAATTTCCAATGGACGAAAAAAGTGTGGATAGCAATAGCATTTGTAAACAATACCAGATACCCGTGCAGATTTTAGAACTTAAAAAGGCCTAGGCTAGGCCTAGCCTAGGGCCTACACAACACAGTGTAATTCATAGCGATCACTTCACTGAAGATTGTTTTGAATCCGCTGCAAGGCTTCGGCAACAGTTTGGCTTGGGGAGTGTTTCTGGCCAAGAAATTAGGAGCATCAATCCGGGAAAGTTTCTTACTATCAAGAAGGAAACAATTAGTCTTAAAGATGTACCCTCAAGTTCAACATCAGCCATGGCAAGTGCTACTGCTAACCTAACTTGTTATGCTTTCCAACCAGTGGACCTGACGTTAGTCGACCCGGCATTTCTGTTGATTGGTGGAACCTACTTACAGTAAGCTCATATTAATTTAGTGAAATTTATTATTTGCTTTTTTTGTGGTGTAGGGAGAGCTTAGTAAGATCTATTTTTTGTTATCATTTTTTGTGCTTGTCTGAAAAAAAGCATTAAAATCTGATAAGATCTGTTGTGGATTTTGAAATTAGCACTGTTAGCTTTTGACCTGATTAATGTTTAATCAATATCTAATTTATGCTAAATTTATGATGTATGACTGGGCTATGGGCAGACATCTTTTCTGTAATTTTCTTTCATTAATATAAGTCACTGAAGTCTGAAAATGATAGTGAAGTCCAAAAATGATGGTGAAGTCTAATCCTCCTAGAATTTGGTTCGGGCTATAGTCAAGACTCAAAAACGTTTCGTCAAAATTTGCTGTACCACCAAAACAAGTTATTTACATAAGAAAATATATACCAAGGTCGCCCTGTAATACATCACAAAATTTGCATGCAAATTTGTCTACTGATTCCTGAGATTTTGGCATTTTACAGCCATAGTTTGGCATTTCCGGTGGTATCCTTAGGGCTTTATTGGTATTTCTCCAAAAAGAAATCCTCCTTTTTTTCAAATTCCCCCCCAAAATTACACAAGGGGGAAATTCCTCGCCCAATTTTTAACCGTGTCAATGCTGCTTCAACTTATTCAATGTAACCTCCTAAATTACCTTTGACTTTGCCTGCAGATCATATTTGTCTTTTTCCATTTATTGATCATAAAGGTACTTTTATTTATTTGCAGCATATGTAGATGAGCTTCTCAGTGAAATAACCAACGTCGTTGGGACAGGAAACAAGTCCTTGAAGCAGCAGACAAGCAGGTTATCTTTACCACCACTACCTTTGACAAGCACTGTGCAGAGGCCCTCACACCAAGAAGCCCAGCTGCAGCGGCAAATGACAAGGTTTAGAAGACCTGAAAAACTCAGATTGTGTTATTTGCATACTAGAAATAGTGGTGGACTATGTTCCTACTATATTTATTGATCGAGGACTATGGCAAAAGTCTCATTTTAGTTTCATATTTAGCTGTTGAATATTCTCAGTGAAACTGTATATTGCAAGAGTGCCTAGCTCAGAAATAGTTTAAAAGTTGTGTCAAAATTGAAAAGTTTTCATGTCGTGGTCATCGTCGGCATTTACAAATGTTTTAACTGAGCTCATAACATAAGTTTAGAATCGTGTACATTTATGTAACTTGGCACATGGGTAGAAGACATTAGTACTGTTCAGAGGAGCATTTTGGGGGTTGTGTATGTATACTAATTAGCTTATTTACATATCAATGAACATTTGTGTCTATGATATCTCTTAAATTAAGGTGGGTTGGGTGTGGGATTTTGCTAAACAAATGATATATATATATATATATATATATATATACAAATATATATATATATATATATATATATATATATATATATATATGTGTGTGTGAAGATCATTGTTCACACTTAATGGTGAGGTATGTGCACATTTAATTGAATTATTTGCATAACAATAGACTTTCTTGTGAAATATTTAATCCGAGATCACAACTTACAGTAAGCCAGTTAAAAATGTTTACATTCACGTAACTTTCCTCAAGGTTAGATGAAATTGGTAATGTACAGATTAGCATGATAAAGGAGGGAGGGGGGGGGAAGGGGGGGGTAGGCATACTTATTAGCCTATATGCATATGTATCTCTGATACCTCTTGCGTTAGGGCCGGTGTGGTGTTGGTATATTAAGCAGGTTATTTGCATGTTAGACCTTTGCTCATTACTTAGTAATAAAAACTCTACATGTACATTTACAAATCTTGCCGGGGCAGGTATTCAAGGCATTAGACCTTGTAGATTAGTATTGTGAGTTCTGTGTTAATTTAAATTAGCATAACAATTCAAATACTTGTTTATATATTTCTTAAAGTAGTGAGGAGGTGGTGAGATTACTAAGATAAATAGTGTTTTGTTCATATTAATTTTGAGATTTGCATAACAACAATTAGGAGTCAGGTAGCTCAGTTGGTAGAGCACACGACTGAGATGCTGGAGGTTCCCAGTTCAAGCTTTGGACAGGTCTGACCAGTTTTTCCACAGCTATGCAGACAGATACGCCGATTATCAAAGCACAAGTACATCATTTGCAGCTCCTGCTCCTCATTCAGCTGTTGAAAAAAGTGGCAATGGTTGAATGGTGCTCGCCGTCTTTCGAAGAGGACGTTAAGCCGTCGGTCCCTATGGTAGGACAGTCACACCCTACTTGCTTCTCTGAACACTTCTCGAAAAGAGTAGGGTAAAAACCCGGTGTTCATCCACTTCCGTCCCGGTCGCACGAGACTGGCATCTGCTATGCAGGCTATAGCTTAGCGTCAATGCTTCATTGAGTCTTGCTGAGTTCCCGTAAGGGAGGATTGTGTACAAACAAATACAATATGACTTAACTGATCAGTAATTTTGTCTGAAATGTTCTTCCAAGTTGATGAACTTCATTTGCTGTGTAAAATATATATTTCCTTGGAGGGCATGTCACTGATGTTCTTTTCCTTTATACAGTATTTGTCAAAGGTAATAAGCACATATGAATGCACGGAGGATGATGGAATCAAGTCGCACCTCAGGCCTGGATAAGCCAACTCACACCGGCTTGATGGTTTTGTACAATTATTGAATTCCTTGGGAGGGATCAAAGGTGTACAAGCCTGATTTTGTTTGGGGACAACACAAACTTAAATAAAGCAGGACATTTCAAGATTACCCATGTACTCTTGGACTGAACCCAGGAGTTAAAATTGCCATGAACTCGATTTAGGGGTTGCCCTTATCCTTGACTGAAGTTTAGTTACTGTAGTCGAAAACAAAATCCAAGGAATGATTTGGAACCAAAGATTTGCCCTCATTTCAGGGGCGTAGCCGGGAAGAGGGCTTGCACCCCCTGCCCCCATTCAGAGGCCCTGCCCCCTTTCAGAGGCCCTTCCCCCTTTTAGTAGCCCTGTCCCCTTTCAAAGGCCCTAACCCCTTTCAGAGGCCCTTTCCCCATTCAGAGGCCGTCCCCTTTCAGAGGCCCTGCCCCCTTGTTGCCACTCAAATGAAAAGGCAGAATTAGTGTAATTGTTCATTGCCACTGCCTCGCTACGCCACTCTGCCTCACTACGCCACTCTGCCTCGCTATGCCACTCTGCCTCGCTACGCCACTCTGCCTCGCTACGCCACTCTGCCTCGCCACGCCACTCTGCCTCGCCACGCCACTCTGCCTCGCCACGCCACTCTGCCTCGCCACGCCACTCTGCCTCGCCACGCCACTCTGCCTCGCCACGCCACTCTGCCTCGCCACGCCACTCTGCCTCGCCACGCCACTCTGCCTCGCCACGCCACTCTGCCTCGCCACGCCACTCTGCCCGCCACGCCACTCTGCCTCGCCACGCCACTCTGCCTCGCCACGCCACTCTGCCTCGCCACGCCACTCTGCCTCGCCACGCCACTCTGCCTCGCCACGCCACTCTGCCTCGCCACGCCACTCTGCCTCGCCACGCCACTCTGCCTCGCCACGCCACTCTGCCTCGCCACGCCACTCTGCCTCGCCACGCCACTCTGCCTCGCCACGCCCTCTGCCTCGCCACGCCCTCTGCCCGCCACGCCCTCTGCCCCGCCACGCCACTCTGCCCCGCCACGCCCTCTACCCCGCCACGCCACTCTTCCCGCCTCTGCCCCCATGCCACACTGCCCCGCACGCCACACTGCCCGCCACGCCACTCTGCCCCGCCACGCCACTCTGCCCCGCCATGCCCTCTGCCTCGCCACGCCACTGCCGCGCCGCAACTGCCTCGCTACGCCACTGCCTCAATCCAGGGTTTAATCATTATCTCATGACCTAACCTCAGCAATATCTTTAGCTGGTTGAATCCTTACAAGCTGGAACCAATAAACAGCTGAGTGAACTGCTCAAAAGCTGCTCAAGGACAATGGCAATACAACAGTACCATTTGGAAATTGGAATATTCAAACCCAGTATCTTCTGCACTGACCTCTGCCATTGATGGAGAATTTGCATTGAACCTACATTTCTACTCAAAATTATAGTAAAACAAAAGGAACTTTTAAATTGACAAAAATGTATTTTAAGCCCTGCAGAAAGTATATCAAAAAAATACAATGTGGTGAACATTTGGAGAGGAGATTATTGGTTCATTTATTTCATTTCAATAAGGTTTGGTTGTATATCGAAAGGTTAAACCAGTTAGCATGGTAATTTGGGGTATACGCTGATTGATGTGGCAGAGGCTTAACAGTAATAGCATCACATGATAAAACATGCAAGAGCTTTTCAACAAATATCATTAAAAATCAACTAATTTGGTGCTTTTCGGATTCATTGTAATGTAATTATCTGAACAATATTACTGTTCTAATGTTACAACATTAGCACCTGAAACTTCAAAGTAAATACAAAATACTTTTGGGGGGCAAACTTCGCCAGGCAAGCATGAAAAAATAAAACTTTTAACATCTTTAAATAAAACAAGTATTTTTAAGGATGCACTTCCAAGAAATACCAAATCACACTGCACAGGAGTCAGTCTCGAAAATAAAGGTCAGGGTATTTAAACCGAATATGTCCTTCAGATAAAATGTAGTTCTGATTTTTAGCACAGCACATGATGGTAGAATTACACGATTGTGTTTGCCAAGATAGCCCCAGCACCATCTTACCAGTTGCCGATATGCAGTATCATCTGAGGAGATACAAAAAGAAAATAAGCATTATCAAAAGAACAATGAAATAACTTCTTGAATGAATCCCATTTTTCTTTACATCAGTATCAACCTTCACGTTCATCCCCATGGTATTTTTGCCTACAATGCAAAGAATATTGACGTATATATGTGGTTTTTATGTACTGTATAATATGATAATTTTTCATGTCTCTGAAATAAATGATATATTCCTTAGTATGGTAAAGTACAACATGCCTTTTTTTTAAGAATGCTGACCTTCAGGATCTGCCTTCTCAAACAAACATTAAAAGAGAAAAGAAAATTTGACCTTTCAAGGAGCTGTACCTCCCAAGAAATTACACAATAAAAAGCCATGACCTTAATCAAGAAAGGGCTATCTGAAACAATGCTTGGATGGAAAATTTTAAGATGCTTTGTAATTAATACCCACTTAAGGTAAATTTAAAAAAATGGGGAAGATCTTAAACCGTCACTATACATTATTTTTAATTATATCGTATTAGTATGAAAATAAATTAAAAAAACTGCAAAAACAGATAAATAAAACATCAAGAAATGTTTAGCTTATATAATTGTACTACATTATATGTATTATCTTAATTTTATCCTCAAATAATCTCAAACATATCACCCCCGCTAAAATGTTATAGCCCCAATGGTAGTGTTTTGAATTTTGACCATACTTTGGAGAGCTCGTCAGACGATTTTTACGGAATAAAAAGTAGTCCAAAATACTTGAATAAAAGTAACTAAAATCACTTTAAAAACAGTTTTTTAAGACATGGATGGGCTTCAAACATTGATTCTAGTCATTGTAGGCGGAAAAAGGTAAAATAGTTCCATTTTCATAAAGATCTTAAAACTGAGATTTTCCTATACTTTTACACCTTGCTTAAAACAGCACAGGAGCTGAGGAGGGTATAGGATTTTGTAGTACCCTTGGACGGCCAGCCATCACCAACGGCAGCCATAATAACACGGCTGGATTAGTCCGACGGTACTACTAGTACGTTAATTATCTTAGTTATTTTTCAATCATCAATTTTCTACGTGTGAATTTTTAAAAACATAAGAATTGCACCTAATACTAGTACATAGCAACCCTCGTACGGCAATCCCAATGTCAACAGTACTGAGGGATGTGTATAATAACCAGGCCAAGTACTAGGCCTACTAGTACTAGCTCGAGATTCCTCTAGCTTTGATGGTGTGCAAACTGTCAAAAATGGATGCCTAACTCACTTTCAGAGGAATCTCGGACTAACATTTAGTACTAGTGCCACCACTACTACTACGTATTACTATTAGGCCTAGCCTACGCCTACCAACCAAAAACTTGTTGAGTAATTCTCGCAAAACTACTATACACGGCTTCACTGTCTCTTGACCTAACCCAGGGTTTCAATTTTCATTGCGGAGGGGGATTAATCTTTGCCAAAAGAATTGAGAAATTTCACCCATCTCAAAACACGCATAATCAAAAAAGTATCTCACCATGTAGCTTATTAACAATTTGTTGGAGTCTCTCGATGCGAACATGGTTGAATTCTTCAGCCTCCTGTGCATCGCCTTCCGGCTCAAATTGGTACGGGGCAAGGCCGATAATTTCACCTTCTACCTCTTTATTTTCATCAGAATCATTTGATTCTCCTTCATCAAAACTTGAGGAAGAACATTATAATACAAGATCCATTTCGCTATCAGACGAAGAACTGGAAGAACGCCTTTTGTCCGTCGCCATTATTGCAAGAAAGTACAGTGTTTATGTGTCTCCAGTGGCTAGCCAGCTCTGCCTTACGCCCGAACTTACGTCACAGGCTTATTTGTCACGTGACAAGCATTTTAATCGTTAGCTACGTAGCGTGTGATTTTGCTGCATATTTCTCTCGATATTTGCACCAATTTTTACGATTTTTTCCGGAATTGGTATTATAATTATGTGATTTTATATTACTAGAAGTTATTATTTTAAGTTTTTGGCCAAAATCAATGACCATGTCATGCCCTCTTTAAATCAAGTAGGCTTAATTTCGGCATATCAAAGTGAGCTTGTATGTGGAACTGGTTTGAAAGGATTAGGTAACCACAACATCTCTGTCAATTGTTCTGTGGTTAACACTCTCCTGACACAGCAAACCAGCTTTACAGAGTTTTATTGATTAAAAAGGATTATTTTCTAGCACAATAGGCAATGCAGGAATCGAATTAACATTACCACCTAATCCTGTCTAGTGCATTCCAAGGTAATGTAAATGACACATTCATTCCCGCTAGCACTGTAGAGACAGAATCATTAATAAAGTTGAGTATCTACTCACTAATATACTTACAGAATTATTAATAAAGTGGAATATCTACTCACTGGTATAGGTACAGAATCATTAATAAAGTTGAGTATCTACTCATTAATATAGTTATAGAATCATTTACAAGGTCGAGTATCTACTCACTGATATAGTTACGAATCATTAATAAAGTTAAGTATCTACTCAATAATATACTTACAGAATTATTAATAAGGTTGAGTATCTATTCACTGATATACTTACAGAATCATTAATAAAGTTGAGTATCTACTCACTGATATACATAAAGAATCAATAATAAAGTTGAATATCTACTCACTGATATACCTACATAATCATTAATAAGGTTGAGTATCTACTCACTGATATACTTACAGAATCATTAATAAAGTTGAGTATCTACTCACTGATATACTTACAGAATCATTAATAAAGTGGAATATCTACTTACTGATATAGTTACAGAATCATTAATAAAGTTGAATATCTACTTCCTGATATAGTTACAGAATCTTTAATAAAGTTGAATATCTACTCACTAATATAGTTACAATATCATTAACAAGGCTGAGTATCTACTTACTGATATAGTTACAGATTCATTACTAAAGTTAAATATCTACTCACTAATATATTTACAGAATAATTAATAAAGTTGAGCATCTTCTCACTGATATAGTTATAAAATTATTAATAAAGTCAAATATCTACTCACTGATATTGTCACTGAGTCGTTAAGCTGTGCATCAGTTGTTATGGATTCCACCACTTGTTGTGATCCACTGTAAACAAAGACTGCCCCTGCAGTATTGATGAAGCGCTGAGAAGTACTTACTACCCATTCACCATTAAGTTTGTAAGTGTTATCACTACCTTTCAATGCTATATTCAAAATAAAAGACACTTACTCAATATATAGTGGAAGACTTCTCCTGATCCAGGGTTTTATTTCTGATAAAATAATGAAAGGAGCTACTCTCGCTACTCTAGGGGTGTAAAGTGGGAGTGCGACCTTTTAGGGGCACTTCCCAAATCATATGCATATGTCCACAGATAATACAGTAAAGCAAAATGGGCACTTCATTTTTAGAAAGGGGCACTTTTTTAATGGGAACACATTCCCCCTTACGTGGACATAAGTTGTCAGTTTCCTACTATTGGGTCAGTAATTATGGTGCATTTCATTTTGAAAGGGGCACTTTTGTAAATTCTCTTGAAAGTGTGCACACATTCTACCAGTTTTTGCATCTTTTATAGAATTGAGGAGCACTTTTCATTTTCAAAAGTGGCACTTTTGTCATTTTTCAGAAAAGTGAGGGGCACGTGCCCCCAGGTTCCTACACCTATGCACTACTCATAATGCTCAATGGGTGAGTTTCCACCTTTGGCATACATGACACATGAAAATGTTGTCTTTTTTTGGGACATTGCACATGAGCTGAAAATTGATGCCCCAATCAAGCTAGGTGAGCCTGATTCCTCACTCGTGTGTTTGGGGTAATACATGATTTTTACATAAAATATTCAGAGGGAATGTCTGCATTATATGTGTTTGGGGTAATACATGATTTTTACATGAAATATTTAGAGGGAATGTCTGCATTATATAAAATTCAGTGCAGAAACCACGAAGTGAGGAAATTATTACATTACAATGGTTACTTACAAAGGTAATTGTCATCCCGTTCCATTCCATTGTAGCCAAACTGTTTGATGATTATCTTTGATGAACCTGTTGGGATAGTTACCACATCACTGTAGCCATAGCTCTGTTCATTGTAATGTCCACCAAAGAGCCTACATGAGGAGTTGTCACCTTTGCATACCAAGCAATTGTCCCTTATAGAGTTGGATCCAAGAACTCGATCACATCCTGCTTTCTGAGGAGAAGATAAATTGGCTTTTATAATGATACAAAAGTAAGGTAAATGTTTACAGTAACGGTTTTAATGTCAAGTAAACATCCAGGCTGCTAATAACTTTGGCAGTCCAAATCTAAGAACCAGACTTTTAATCAAAACAGGTCAACTTTCACTGGACTAAACCTGCCATGTCATAGGTTTGTTTGTTTGTTTGTTTGATGAGGTCTTAACGGCACCACGACAACGAGGGTCAAATTGTGCCTGAGTGGTTACATCATTTTAGAGGTAGGAAGGAAAGAAAACAGGGAGAGAATGAGAGAAATTCAAGAACAAAAGTCAGAAATCTGTGATCCAGAGAGGAGGTGCATGGGTGAAACAAAACAAAGTATGGAGGGGGTGGAAGAGGAGAATTAAATATGGTTGTAGAGGGAAGTATGATAAAGGAGGGAGATAATTTTATCTGGAGGATTTTTCTGGAAGAACTCAGCAATTGAGTTGTGGGGGAGCGAGGGAAGCTCTGGGAAGGTTGTACAGGGGGCAAGCAAGGAGAACGTGATGGATAGTGAGGATGCAGTGGCAATTGTTACAGAGGGGTTGGGGGGAACCAATAAGGAGGTGGGAGTGAGTGAGGTGAGTGTGACCAATTCTAAGACGGGTAATATGGACATAGTCGATACGAGTGAGGTTGTTGATGGTGGATTTGATCGGGATTGTGGGCTGGATGACATAGAGTTTGTTATCAATTTGGGAGTTCCATGAGGTTTGCCAGCAGTCACGAACAAGGGGAGCGATAAGCGGTTTGATGTCAGAGAGGATTTTGGGAAAAGGGGTAGAGGGGAGGTTGGAGGCAAGCTTAGCAGCTGCATCAGCCCTGTCATTGCCAGGGATGCCAACATGGGTATCCAGAAGAAAAGGGCACTTTTTCTGCAGAGTGTGGGAGAAAAGAGTTTCCAGAGGAGGAGGTGGCAAGTGAGGTTATCCCATTTAAGATTGAGTAATAAAGTAAGAACAGCCTTTGAGTCGGAGAAAATGGCAAAGTGGCTGAGATGAGAGTACTCAATAAAGTTGAGGGCGAGGAGAATGGCCTTAGCCTCAGCAGAAAAGATGGATGAGTAGTCAGGAAGTCTGCTACTGAGGGTGATGTCTTGGATGATGGCAGCAGCAGCTGTCTTGTTGCCTTCCTTGGAGCCATCAGTATAGATGGAGGTGTAATTTGAGAGTTGGTCTTTGATTTGGTTGTGGAGATTGATGAAGAGGTTAGGGTGGGTTTGAGTTTTATGATAAGTGGTCCAGGTGGACAGAAGGGAGGGGGGTGGCCCAAGGAGGAAAAGTGGGCCAGGAGTAGGTGCCGAGAGTGGCAGGGTTGATGCCGAGATGGAAGAGGTCTGATTTAATGCATAAGCTGAAGGGAGGGGATAGGGTTTTAGTCCTATCAAAGAGGGGAGGAGAAATTGGGGTACCTAATGAGGTTGTAAACAGGCTTCTGGGTGTTGGTGAGGACTCTAAAAGCATAGGAGATGCTAAGCTTTCTACATTTAAGTAGAAAGGGGAGTTCGTTAGCTTCAATATGAAGGCTGGTGATTGGGGAGGTCCTATAGGCTCCTAGACAAAGCCTGAGGGCTTCATTTTGGATGGTGTTGATGTGGTTGAGGTATGAATTGTGAGCGACACAGTAGACAATATTGCCATAGTCAAGCTTGGCACGAATGGTAAGCCTGAAGATTTTGAGGAGAGCATAGCGGTCCGCTCCCCAAGTGGTGTTGGGGAGGAGTCGGAGGATGTTGAGGGAGCTGTTGCATTCAAGTTTCAGCTTGGTGATGTGTTGCTTGTAGGTGAGCTTAGGGTCTAGAGTTAGACCCAGGGACCTTGAGTGTTCAACTTTAGGGATGCGGTTCCCATTGAGCACAAAGTTCGGGTTGGGGTGGAGGTTGTTGAAATGACAAAAGTGCATGCAGACTGTCTTGTCTTTGGAGAATTTAAAAGCGTTATTGTTGCTCCAGACTTGCAGCTGGTTGAGGCTGATTTAGAGCCTATTTGCAACAATAGGAAAGCTAGGGGAGGAGTAGAAGATGGTGAAATCATCCACGTAGAGGGTACGTTTGATGCTGGGGCCAAGGTTATTCCCGATGTCATTAATGCTCAGGTTGAAGAGAGTGGGAGAGAGGATGCTGCCTTGGGGGACGCCCTCTTCTTGGGTGTACGGGTTGGAGAGGGTGTGGCCAATACGAACTTGGAACTGCCTGGGTAAGAGGAAGTTTTGAATAAAGATGGGGAGGTGGCCTCTGAGGCCGATGGTGTGAAATTTGTGGGTAATGCCGTATTTCCGAGTAGTGTTGAAAGCTTTCTCGAGGTCAAAAAATATGGCAATCAAGGTGTTCCTTTTTTGCAAAGGATTCCCGGATAGCGGTGTCGAGCGTAATTAACTGGTCAAGGGTATTGGGACGTTTTCGGAAGCCGCTTTGGTAAGGGGAGAGGATTCTGTTGGTCTCGAGGAACCAGTTTAGCCTCTGATTAATGATTTTTTCCATAATTGTACAGACACTTACGGTTGAAATATCAAATGTTTTATTGTTGCCCTTTTCCGAGTCATCAACGAAGAACCAATTCCAAAAACTGTCCAAGTTGAATAATCAATTGGAAATAGCGAACGGATGGATGTATAATAAAGCAAGTCTCGACCACGCCTTTATTCAGATTTTTGTTCTTGTAATGGGGGCTAGAATAATGATGGAGGTTGTCCTTACACTGGAGGGGTCGGTACCGTCCTTTCCCGGTTTAAGGACGGGGATGACAATAGCCGTCCTCCAAATAAGGGGAAAGGAGTGTGAGGACCAAATGTGGTTAAAGATGGTGAGTAGGGTGGTGGTGGCCTTGATGGGGAGGTGTTTCAGGAACTGGTAGGTGATGTTATCTGGGCCCTTGGAGGTGCAGCCAGCGCCGTTGATGGCTTGGTTTAATTCAGAAAGGGTAAGAGGGGTGTTGTAGCTTTCGGAGTTGTCGGAGGGAAAAGTGATTCTCCAGGCTTCATCACAAGCTTTTTTGGTTTTGAAAGCTTAGGAGTAGTTGGTCGAGGATGAGATGTTGCTGAAAGAGGCGGTGAGGTGGTTAACGATGTCCCTTTTTGCGGTGAGAAGGTCACCATTCCAAGAGAGATGGGAGATGGGAGATTTGCCTACTCTGCCTTGGAAGTTAACCATTCTCCAAATCTTCTTAGTGGGGGTGTTGGTGGTGAGAGAAGAGATTAAGTTGTTCCAAGTGTTGGTTTTACTGTCCTTGATAGTGCGTCTGGCCTTGGCACGGCTGATGCGAAAGAGGTTGAGGTTATGGGTGGTCGGGTTAGTTTTAAAGTACATGAGGGCTCTTTTCCTGTTCTTGATGGCGTTTTGCAGTCATCAGAGAACCAGGGGTTGGGGGGATGATTTGGAGGTTTTGGGAATTGAGCAGGTGGCGATGTTGGTAAGGATATTACTGAAGTTAGACATAGGATCCTTATCCTCAAGGAGATGGGGGGTGAGATGTGAGTCACAGAGGGTTTCAAAAAGGGGCCAGTCAGCCTTCTCGAGGTTCCAATTAGGGGTGTGGTCAGTGGGGATTTGAAGGCTGGAGTGTATAAGAAGAGGGTAATGATCACTACCACAGAGGTCAGCAGTGACTCTCCATCTAAAATCAGGGAGGAGGTTAGGGGAGCAGATAGACAGGTCAATACAGGTGAGAGAGCATGTGGCAGGATGAAGGTAGGTCGGGAGTTAGTGTTGAGTAAGGACAGGCTGTACTGACGAAGAGCGTTTCCGATGAGCTTGCCTCTAGGGGTGGTGGTATTAGAGCCCCACAGAGGGTTGTGAGCGTTGAAGTCACCAAGAAGGATGAAGGGGGTGGGAAGCTGAGAGATGAGGTTGTTAAGGCTGGTTGGTTGAATGTTGGTGTTGGGAGGGAGATAGATATTGCAAAGAGTGAAAGTTTTGTGGAGGGAGATAGAAATACAGATGGCCTGAAGGTCGGTGTGCACACGAACAGGGCTGTGTGGGATATCGTGTCTAACGAGAATGGAGACGCCACCACAGGCTCTGTCGGCGTCCACTTGATGTTTGTGATAGCAAGCAAAGTTGTTGAGGGAGTAATGGTCGGTAGTTTTTAAGAAAGTTTCTTGTAGGCAGAAGATGACCGGTTTAAAGTTGGTGGCCAGAAGATCAATTTCTTCAGAATTGGCCCTAACGCTCCTAATGTTCCATTGTATGATGTTGTGGGTGTTATTGTAATTGTTGTGGTGTATGCCATAAGGAGGCGGGGGATTATCTGGAGGAAGATCTGTTGGGTCTGAGTTGCTTGTTTTTTCTTTGGATCTGTTTCTTTGGGAGAGTTTGTTTTTGAAAATTGGACAAGAGATATGATCGGTGTGTTCGGTAATCAAACACTCCATATTCTCTTCAGTGTCATGCATGTGGTTTGGGTGGCGGGTTGTTTGTTATTTAGTTGTTTTTTGGTTGCTTGTTTGTTGGTTGGTTTGTTGGTTGGTTTGTTGGTTTGTTGATTGTTGGCTTGGTTGGTTTTAGTTTGATGTATGATGGTATTAGTGGTGTTGGTGTAGGGAGCGGTGAGGGCTTTAGAGTAGGAAGGGAGGTTGAGGAGAGAAGTGGTGGTGGGAGTGGTGTGGGTATTGGGTGAGGTTGGCTTGTTGGAAATGGTGATGGGCTTAGGACTAGGTAAGAAGAGCCAGGTGAGGTCGCTTTGGGCATGGGAGTTAGTTTTTGTTGTGTTAGTTGTGTTAGGGGGAGCGGAATTGGAGTTAGAGGAGACTACGTTTGAGTAGGAAGGCTGGGTGTTAAGAGAAGCGAGGAATTGCTTCCTGGCCTCTGGGTATGTTATGTTAGAATTAAGGGTTTTGAGTTTGGTTATTTGTTTTTCCTGAAGCCAGGTAGGGCAGTCTTTCGAGAAGGAGGGATGGTTGGCTGGGTGGTTACCGTCACAATTAGTACAGAGTGGGGTGTTGGTGCAGGAGGTGTTGTCATGGTCTGGGGCTCCGCAGTTACCACAGCGCGCTTGGCTGTGGCAGTTTTTCCCGTGGCCATACCTCTGACAATTATAACATCGTAGAGGGTTGGGAAAGTATATGGGGCGACTTGGATTCTTAAATAGCCAGCAATGATGTGGGAGGGGAGAGTTGGGGTGGCGAAAGTAAGAAAGATAGTATCGGTGGGTGTTTCTGCTCCGTCTCTCTTTAAAACAAGGCGACGGGCTTCGATAACCTGTTGGCTTGCCAGTTCCTCTTTGAGGTCGTCATCGGTTAAATACGCAAGATCTCGGGTGCATATGACGCCTTTGCTGGAGTTAAGGGAACGATGGGGGGTGACTGTGATGTTGATACTGGAGTTGGCTAGGGTTTTGGAGAAAAGGAGGGTGGTGGCTTGTGTGTCCCTGGTGCAGTGCACCAGGAGATCGCCGGATCTAAGGGTAGAGACCTTGGGGAGGGTACCGACAAGGCCGTAGAGTGCTTCATGGATAAGGAAGGGAGAAACTTTTTTGAAGCTTTCTTGCTTGGCATGAATAATTAGCATTTTAGGGATTGGGGTTGTAGAATGGTCAATGATGGTAGCAGGAGGGTCACGGGGGGGAAAGGTGAGTCAAGGTCAAGATCACTGCATAAGCGCTTCGCCATAATGAAGAAAAAAAACTAAGGGCCAAGAGACACGAGGCTGTACAATAACGAAGGGCGCGAAAGTTTGGTCAGAATGAAAGGGAAAATATAAAAGAAAAAAGGAAAAGAAACAATCTCACCGAGATTAAAAGCCCATCCACCGAGAAAAATCCGAAAATGAAGTTATAAAACAAAAAGGTGCAAATTGGAGAGAAAACGGAGCGAAGTAGTATTAGAGAACAGAAGCAGTTGTCACGTCGCTCTCGCACATGGCTTAATAACATAGGATGCTAATAAACAGACACTCTAACCCAATCCATCATAAGCTGATAGAAAACTGCACATAGAGAACATTTGTCCTACCTTTATTGGATATGTTGATAGCAAAATAAATTCACTCTGCCCAACAATTACCTCCTTTGCTCTTATAATAAATTCACTCTACATTCGCAATATATAAACTCTGCTCTCAAAATACACTCACTGCAAACTCACAATAAATTCAGTTTGGCTTTTACAATACACTCACTTTGCTCTCATAATACATTCACTCACTATACCCTCAAAAACATTTACTCCACTCTCATAATATATTCACTCTATTCTAACAATGTTTTCCCTCTGCTCTCAAAATATGTTCACTCTACTCTAACAATGTTTTTACACCACTCTCATAATATATTCACTCTACTCTATTCTAACAATAGTTTTTTTCTCATAATATATTCATTCTACTGTAACAATGTTTTTGCTCCACTCTCATAATATGTTTACTCTACTCTAACAATGTTTTCACTCTGCTCTCATAATATATTTACTCTACTCTATCAATGTTTTTCTCTGCTCTCATAATATATTCACTCTACTTTAACAATGTTTTTTTTAACAATGTTTTTGCTCCACTATCATAATATACTACTCTAACAATGTTTTCTCCACTCTATTCTAACAATGTTTTCTAACTCTGCTCTCATAATATATTTACTCTACTCTATCAATGTTTTTCTCTGCTCTCATAATATATTCACTCTACTTTAACAATGTTTTTTTCTCTCTATCATAATATATTCACTCTACTTCAACAACTCTTTTTGCTCCACTCTCATAATATGTTCACTCTATTCTAACAATGTCTTCGCTCTGCTCTCATAATATATTCACTCTACTCTAACAATGTTTTTGCTCCACTCTCATAATATGTTCACTCTATTCTAACAATGTTTTCGCTCTGCTCTCATAATATGTTCATTCTACTCTAACAATGTTTTTGCTCTACTCTCATAATATATTGATTATATTCTAACAATGTTTTCACTCTGCTCTCATAATATATTCACTCTACTCTAACAATGTTTTTGCTCCACTCTCATAATATGTTCACTCTATTCTAACAATGTTTTCGCTCTGCTCTCATAATATGTTCATTCTACTCTAACAATGTTTTCGCTCCACTCTCATAATATATTAATTATATTCTAACAATGTTTTCGCTCCACTCTCATAATATATTCAGTCTACTCTAACAATGTTTTGCTCTGCTCTCATAGTATGTTCACTCTACTCTAACAATGTTTTTGCCTCACTCTCATAATATGTTCATTCTACTCTAACAATGTTTTCGCTCTGCTCTCATAATATTTTCACTCTACTCTAACAATGTTTTCGCTCTGCTCTCATAATATATTTATTCTACTCTAACAATGTTTTAGCTCTGCTCTCATAATATATTAATTAAATTCTAACAATGTTTTCACTCTGCTCTCATAATATATTTAGTCTACTCTAACAATGTTTTGCTCTGCTCTCATAATATGTTCACTCTACTCTAACAATGTTTTGAGCAGCTGCTCTCATAGTATGTTCATTCTACTCTAACAATGTATTTGCTCTGAATATATTTACTCTACTCTAACAATGTTTTAGCTCTGCTCTCATAATATGTTCATTCTACTCTAACAATGTTTTTGTTCTGCTCTCATAATATATTCACTCTATTGTAACAATGTTTTTGTTCTGCTCTCATAATATATTCACTCTATTGTAACAATGTTTTTGTTCTGCTCTCATAATATGTTCATTCTACTCTATCAATGGTTTTGCTCTGCTCTCATAATATATTCTCTACTCTTACAATGTTTTTGCTCTGCTCTCATAATATGTTCACTCTATTCTAACAATGCTTTGCTCTGCTCTCATAATATATTCACTCTACTCTAACAATGTTTTCGTTCTGCTCTCATAATATTTTCACTCTACTCTAACAATGTTTTAGCTCTGCTCTCATAGTATGTTCATTCTACTCTAACAATGTATTTGCTCTGAATATATTCACTCTACTCTAACAATGTTTTCGCTCCACTCTCATAATATGTTCAATCTACTCTGACAATGTTTTTGTTCCACTCTCCTGATACATTCACTCTACTCTAACAACGTTTTCGCTCTGCCGGATCCCAAAAGGTGGGGGGGATGCATTTGTTGAGAATGAAGAGGTTGGTAAAGGAGTAAGAGTGGATGGAATGAAAGCAAGGGTTTTGTGGATAGGTGAGCATGTGGAGAGCAAAGGAGAGTTCGAAGGGGAGTTTGTTGGCTTTGACATGGAGACTGGTGATAGGGGAGGTGTGAGTGGCACCAAGGCAAAGCCTTAGGACAGTGTTCTCAGTGACTTCCAGGTGTTTTAAGTGAAATTTGTGGGCAAAGACCAAGATGAAATTTCCATAGTCCAGCCTGGATCTGAGGAGGGAGCAGTATATGGTGAGCAGAGTGAGACGATTTGCTCCTCAGTCAGTGCTTGAGAGGACCCTGAGGAGATTTGAGGATTGAGGATTTGAGATTTGAGGATTTTGTGGCATTTGGTTTAGAGGGTGTTGAGGGTGTTGATGGGTGGAGATAGGAAAGTTTGGAGTCGAGAGTGATTAAGAAAAAGCGAGAACTGTCTTTACTGGGGATTATGGAATTTTTGAGATGGAGATTGGGGTGAAGGGGGAAGGAGTTGTTGTTGTTGAAACGAATGAGAACAGTTTTGTCTTTTGAGAAGTTGAAACCTTTAGAGTCGCTCCAGTGAGCCAGACTATCAAGATAGTGTTGTAGGTTATTTTGGAGAGTATGGAAGCATGGGGAGGATAACTAGATAGTGAATCGTCAACATAGAGGGAGCTTTGAATGTTGGGGGTGAGAGTTTTGGTGATGCTGTTAATTTTGAGGATAAAGAGAGTGGAGGAGAGGATGCTGCCCTGGGGGACCCCCAGATGTTGGTTGGGTGTACCTTTGGGAGTAGGTGTTTCTGATGCTTACTCTGAAGTGGCGGGAGTGGAGGAAGTTCTGGATGAAGGTGGGGAGGAGGCCTCTGAGGCTGGAGGAGTAATGGTCTCTGAGGATACCATACTGCCAAGTGGGGCCAAAGGCCTTTTTGATGTCGAAGAAGATTGAGATGGCGTGATGATTTCTGACAAAGACTTCACGGATGGAGGTGTTAAGTTTGAGGACGTGGTCCAGGCAAACCATTTTGAGTGGGGGAGAGGATGTAGTTCCTCTTGAGGTACCCTTGCTTTAGATTTTCACATTTTATTAAAATATCTTCAATTTGTCCCAGATATTTTAATACAAAAAAAGCTCAAGGTTACTAACTCACCCATTTCTATCTATTGACCCACAAAGAAAGGACTTTGCTTGACTTGACTTGCCAATGTTAATGAAGATTAAAATATTACAAAGCATCCTTGTAGCATGATGCAATTGGTACCAAACTACCCTCTGTTCATCTTAAACCATTCTTGAAAGTGGAAAAAGTTTTTCTGTTAGTTTTAATCATATAATTAGGCTATAACAGCCACCCACACCCAAACCCTCTCCATCCCCCACACATTCACAGACCTACATCCAAGATTGTAATCCAGCTTCAAATATAAGAACATAAGTGTGTTGAGCAGCATGAAAAATGTGTAGGTGTAAAGCAACATTGTGCGAAACATTATTGCTTAATGTATGACAAATAGACATCACAAACAATACAAATCCCCACACTGCTGATAATGCACCTTTTAGCCTGTCTCACATGCCATCCCAACCTCTGTTCCAAATACCATCCCACACCCTATACAATACATGCAACCACACTTGAAAAATCCAGATATGTCCTATCTCCACATGCATGATCTACATACCATTCCATGCTGTCCAACATGCCATCCCAAATTCTGTCCTACATGCCATTCCACCCTGTCCCACATAAAATCCCACCCTCATCCCAATTCCTCCATCTAGTTATCACCATGTCATCTCCTATCCAACATTCCACTAATTGATTATATTTCTTTTCAAACCCAAGACACTTAATTTCAAATTCTACTGAGGTGAGGAATCTATAGTTTGACTTTTCTGTCATGTCAACACAAATATTTTAATTGCTATTCATTTCAGGAATGTCATTATCATAACCAAACAAAGAAACTCTTCCAAAAGCTTTAAGCCGAATGCTGACCTGGACACCAATGCCAGGTGTAGTTGAATAGCTCTCATTATTCTTTGAATAGTCAAGCCAAAGATGTTTCCAATAATTTGGACAGATGCAATACTTTAAAAGAAATACGTGAAAAATAAAGAAAGACAAATTTCATCTCTGACAACTTAGACGTTTTACAGGTCTGTATCATACACTGTCTGACCGCAAAAGGAAGATGACCTTGTAAGTAATGTAATCCAATTGAAAGGCGTTAAGGGAAATGAAAAGAAAATATCAATCTCACCCTGCACTGGCCTTGAACACAAATATCATCCGAATCAGGTCGACATGGTGTCCCATCAATGACCATCTTCTTTTTGCGTTTGAAGACATTTGGATTTCCCCTCAACTCACAAAAAAGCTTGCAAATGTCATTGTCATGAACTGAAATAAAGCAAAATCAAATAATGTGAAAATGATCTGAAATGAGGAATTGAAACTTGAGTCTCTTCCACCCACCAATATTCCCCACCTTCTTCCTTTGACAACAAAAATTAAAAAGACAACTATGTTAAATATAAGTATGTTCATACATAACAGAATAATCTCCAAGATCCAAGTAATGCCCATCATCAAAGGGGCACGATGCCCATCATCAAAGGGACTCAATGCCCATCATCAAAGGGGCTTGATGCCCATCATCAAAGGGACTCGATGCCCATCATCAAAGGGGCACGATGCCCATCATCAAAGGGGCTCGGTGCCCATCATCAATGGGGCACGATGCCTATCATCAAAGGGGCACGATGCCCATCATCAATGGGGCACGGTGTCTATCATCAAAGCGTCTCGATGCCCATCATCAAAGGGGCACAATGCCCATCATCAAGAGGCTCGGTGCCCATCATCAATGGGGCACGATGCTCATCATCAAAGGGGCACAATGCCCATCATCAAAAGGGCACGATGCCCATCATTAAAAGAACTCGATGCCCATCATCAAAGGGGCACGATGCCCATCATCAAAGGGACTCGATGCCCATCATCAAAGGGGCACGATGCCCATCATCAAAGGGGCTCGGTGCCCATCATCAATGGGGCACGATGCCTATCATCAAAGCGACTCAATGCCCATCATCAAAGGGGCTCAGTGCCCATTATCAATGGGGCACGATGCTCATCATCAAAGGGGCACGATGCCCATCATCAAAAGGGCATGATGCCCATCATCAAAGGGGCTTGATGCCCATCATCAAAGGGGCATGATGCCCATCATCAAAGGGGCACGATGCCCATCATCAAAGAGGCATGATGCCCATCATCAAAGGGGCACGATGCCCATCATCAAAGGGGCTTGATGCCCATCATCAAAAAATCACGATGCCCATCATCAAAGGGGCACGATGCCCATCATCAAAGGGGCATGAAGGAAAGTAAATCTTGCATATTTTAAACTAGAACGGTAAATACCGTCATGGTTTGCATTCCCATGCAAATTGAAACCCATATCATAAGACCTGGCCAATTATAAAAATGACATCTCACACTAAGTCCCACATAGCATCCCATGTCCCACATATGGCATCCCATGTCCCACATATGGCATCCCATGTCCCACATGGCATCCCGTGTCCCACATGGCATCCCGTGTCCCACATGGCATCCCGTGTCCCACATCGCATCCCGTGTCGCACATCGCATCCCGTGTCCCACATCGCATCCCATGTCCCACTTGGCATCCCATGTCCCACGTGGCACCCCATGTCCCACGTGGCATCCCATGTCCCACGTGGCATCCCATGTCCCACGTGGAATTTCATGTCCAACATGGCTTCCCATGTCCCATGTGGCATCCCATGTCCCACGTGGCATCCCATGTCCCACGTGGAATTTCATGTCCAACATGGCTTCCCATGTCCCATGTGGCATCCCATGTCCCACGTGGCATCCCATGTCCCACATGGCATCCCATGTCCCACATGGCATCCCATGTCCCACGTGGCATCCCATTCCCATGTCCGTGGCATCCCATGTCCCACATGGCATCCATGTCCCACATGGCATCCCATGTCCCCATGGCATCCCATGTCCCACATGGCATCCCATGTCCCACATGGCATCCCATGTCCCACATGGCATCCCGTGTCCCCATGGCATCCCGTGTCTCCCATGGCATCCCGTGTCTCCCATGGCATCCCGTGTCTCCCATGGCATCCCGTGTCTCCCATGGCATCCCGTGTCTCCCATGGCATCCCGTGTCTCCCATGGCATCCCGTGTCCCACATGGCATCCGTGTCCGCATGGCATCCCGTGTCCCATGGCATCCGTGTCCCACATGGCATCCCGTGTCCCCATGGCATCCGTGTCCCACATGGCATCCCGTGTCCACATGGCATCCCGTGTCCCACATGGCATCCGTGTCCCACATGGCATCCCGTGTCTCACATGGCATCCCGTGTCCCACATGGCATCCCGTGTCCCACATGGCATCCCGTGTCCCACATGGCATCCCGTGTCCCACATGGCATCCCGTGTCCCACATGGCATCCCCGTGTCCCACATGGCATCCGTGTCCCACATGGCATCCCCGTGTCCCACATGGCATCCCGTGTCCCACATGGCATCCCGTGTCCCACATGGCATCCCGTGTCCCACATGGCATTCCATGTCCCACATGGCATTCCATGTCCCACATGGCATTCCATGTCCCACATGGCATCCCATGTCCCACATGGCATCCCATGTCCCACATGGCATCCCATGTCCCACATGGCATCCCATGTCCCACATGGCATCCCACACTATGACCCACATGGATCCTATCCTACATGTATGTCCCAAATTAATCCAACCATATGTACCACATGGCATCCCTCACTGTGTCCCGCACCTGTGGCTTCCCACCTGATGTCCCACATGGCATCCAACCTTATGTTCCACATGGTATTCCTCCCAATGTCCCAATGACATCGTACTTTATGTCCCACATGGCATTACATTCCATGTCCCCATGGCCTCCTACCCTATGTCCCACATAGCCTCCTACCCTATGTCCCACATAGCCCCTACCCTATGTCACACATGGCATCCTACCTTATGTCACACATGGCATTCTACCTTATGTCACACATGGCATCTCAACCTATGTCACACTCTGTGTTACTCGTGGCATTCCACCATGTCCCACATGGCATTCTACCCTGTTCCACATGGCACCCCACCCCATGTCCAACATGGCATCCCACCCCATGTCCCACATGACATCCCATAGGCTCCATAAGAAGTCTTATCCTAGCTATCACTGTCCCTGATTGAGCATACTATGTATGAAAGTGTCAGTCCGTATAATAACTTATATGCAAATGACTTGTTGAAATGGGGTGGGACGCCATGTCCCACATGACATCCCATGTCCCACATGACATTCCATCTCATGGCAGTCCACCCTATGTCCTGCATGGCATTCCACCACATATCCTATGTGGCATTCCACCCTGTTCCACATGGCATCCCACCCCATGTCCCACATGGCATCCCACCCCATGTCCCACATGGCATCCCACCCCATGTCCCACATGGCATCCCACCCTATGTCTCACATGACGTCCCATAGGCTCCATAAGAAGTCTCATCATAGTTATCACAGTCCCTGATTGAGCATACTATGTATGAAAGTGTCAGTTCATATAATAACTTATATGCAAATGAGTTGTTGAATAAGAAAAAAAGGTGAAGTCGAATAATTATGCCTGATATAGCCCTTGGTATATACAACATGGTAAATATTACATCATATGTCCCTCATGGCCCCCCATCCATGTCCCACATGGCATCCCTCCCTATGTCCATATGCAATCACATCCTGTCACACTCCCTGACTAAGCATACTAAATAAAAAAGTCTGGTCAGGTCATATACTGTAGCAACCTGATGCAAATGAGTACAATAATAAAGGTGGAGTTTAATAATCATGCCTGATACAACTGTTGGTGCTCATATTATTTTAAATAATTTTAGGGATTTTAAATCTCAAGTGCTACAAGAGAGACTTGAGGATGTCTGAAGAATATTGGAAAATTATATAATTTTACAGTTATCTTCTAAGAAAATATCAAATGTTTTGTAGACTGTTTAAGGAAACTAGTCTTCAATCCTGTCTGAAGTATCTATGAAAAACTTCAACATTTTATGAGGAAATTCTAACCTTCCATAAGGATATCTAAAGAAACTTTAACTTTTTCTGAGGAATTCTCAAGAAACTTTAACATTTCTGAGGAAATCTCAGGACAAATCTGTGGACCGCCGAACAGCCGGACGGACGTAATCGCCATTACATAGGTTCGCACAATGCTTCGCATGCAAACCAATAAAGGAGGAAAAGAAAATACAATATTGACAACCAAAATTAAGTGAGATGATTAAACTTCCTAAGGAAAAAAGTATAATAACCTACTACAGTGTCTGTTTGTCAAGAGATAATGCACAATGCAAATTAGGGTGTGGTCCCGCTTGTGCCAATTGCAAAAAAATACATGAACATCCTCCCTTAGAGGATATGAATACTGACTGACTTACTTGCTTTGTATTTAGGCACCCACTCTTCACTATTAATGTTGAAAGCACTGCACTGTTCTAACCTGAAATCTAGTGAATCTTTAGGACAAGTCTGGAAGAAATCAAAGCACACAAGAGATCATTATCACAATCCATCAAAGAGATCATTATCACAATCCATCAAAGAGATCATTATTACAATCCATCAAAGAGATCATTATCACAATCCATCAAAGAGATCATTATAACAATCCATCAAAGAGATCATTATCACAATCCATCAAAGAGATCATTATCACAATCCATCAAAGAGATCATTATTACAATCCATCAAAGAGATCATTATCACAATCCATCAAAGAGATCATTATCACAATCCATCAAAGAGATCATTATCACAATCCATCAAAGAGATCATTATCACAATCCATCAAAGAGATCATTATCACAATTCATAAAGTAGATCATTATCACAATCCATCTAAGAGATCATTATGACAATCCATCAAAGAGATCATTATCAATCCATCAAAGAGATCTAAATCACACTCCATCAAAGCGATCATTATCACAATCTATCAAAGAGATCATTATCACAATCCATCAAAGAGATCAGCAGATCAATATCTCCATGAACTTAAAGGATATTGCGCACAAGCTCAAGGGCCCCATTGTTTGCACACATAGGCTCAAGGGCCCCATTGTTTGCACATAGGCACAAGGGACCTAATTGTTTGCACACAGGCTCAAGGGACTTAATTGTTTGCACACAGGCTCAAGGGCCCAATTTGTTCACAAACAGGCTTAAGGGCCCATTTGTTTGCATACACAGGCTGAAGGGCCCATTTGTTTGCACACATAGGCTCAAGGGCCCCATTTGTTTGCACAAACAGGCTCAAGGGCCCCATTTGTTTGCACAAACAGGTTTAAGGACCCCATTTGTTTGCACACACAGGCTAAAGGGCCCCATTTGTTTGAACATAGGCTCAAGAGCCCCATTTGTTTGCACACACAAGCTCAAGAGCCCCATTTGTTTGCATACACAGGCTGAAGGGCCCCATTTGTTTGCACACACGGGCTGAAGGGCCCCATTTGTTCGCACACAAGAAAAGGGCCCTATTTGTTTGCACACAGGCTCAAAAGCCCCATTTGTTTGCACACAGGCTGAAGGGCCCTATTTGTTTGCACACACGGGCTCAGGGGCCCCATTTGTTTGCACACAGGCTCAAGGGCCCCATTTGTTTGCACACAGGTTCAAGGGCCCCATTTGTTTGCACACACAGGCTGAAGGGCCCCATTTGTTTGCACACAGGCTGAAGGGCCTCATTTCTTTGCACACATAGGCTCAAAGGTCCCATTTCTTTGCACAGGCTTAAGGGCCCCATTTCTTTGCACACACAGGCTCAAGGGCCCCATTTCTTTGCACACACAGACTGAAGGGCCCCATTTCTTTGCACACATAGGCTCAAGGGTCCCATTTGTTTGCACACAGGCTCAAGAGCCCCATTTATTTGCACACATGCTCAAGGGCCCTATTTGTTTGCACACACAGGCTCAAGGGCCCCATTTCTTTGCACACAGGCTCAAGGGCCCCATTTCTTTGCACACAGGCTCAAGGGCCCCATTTCTTTGCACACAGGCTCAAGGGCCCCATTTCTTTGCACACAGGCTCAAGGGCCCCATTTCTTTGCACACAGGCTCAAGGGTCCTATTTGTTTGCATACATAGGCTCAAGGGTCCTATTTGTTTGCACACAGGCTCAAGAGCCCCATTTGTTTGCACACAGAGGCTCAGGGCTCGATTTGTGCACACAGGCTCAAGGGCTCCGTTTGTCTAAAGAACCTCAAAAAGGTAAAATTAACCCTTTAATACCCGAGCCTCCCATTTAGAATCTGTATTTTTGGGAAACATTTTATTTAGATAATGCTTTTTTTCCACATTTTCCTTTCCTTTGCTATCATTATAAGTATGTGTTAACTAAAAGATAATACTTTGATCTTCACAATGGCCCACCTAATTTTACACTGGAATATGCAAATTTATATGAAATGTTGATGAAAACTTATTTTCAATGATACCACTCATGATTTTTTTGGAAGTAGGAACAATTGGAATATGCAAATTAGTTGATAATGTCACATTTTGACCCATATCATGAACCACTATCATTCAGTTTTACAATACTGTGGGAAAGTTATAACTTGAAAATAAAGTTTTCTTGTTTGTGGGCTCTTGAAAATATTGAAAATCAAGTGTATGATATTCATAAACTTGTTTATTATATTTTGCATACTAATTAATATGTAAATTACCTCAAACAAAGAATGAAATAAGATATGAGAATGATTTCATGGTTGGGAAAATGCAAATATCACCCCAACTTTTACTCATTTTCTTATAAAAATGAATTTCATTAAACAGATAAACTTCATTCTAAAAAGTATATATTCTCACCCAAGATGGTCGATTTATTTGTAAAATAAGTAAAATATATGCTATTAATTACTGTAGAAATGTATGAAATGTTGTGTATGGTCATGGTTTCGCACAACAGTTATAGGAGATTTACACGTACTAGTCAACAAGCCTGAAAAGAATTAAAAAACCACTGATTTACCTTTACTTGAGACTGCCTCCTTCAGTGTTCACCTCTTTCAAACTATTTTATTATATATCCTACTTGTAGATCTTTGATTACATTTATACATGATTTTTAATTAAAAAAATGTGCCTTTACGGTAAAGTCTTTCCGTCAACCAAAAACTTTGCAAAGTTCATATCTTCAGAAAGTTGCAAATAGTATTTTCTTTTTCTTTTTTGTGAGGGGGCTAGGCATAAACATAGTAGCTCATTTAAAAGCTGGCTTCAAGATCTATAAGATGGCGGAAAAACATTTCATTCTGATTTTCCCTTCAAGAGATAGATTTTTTCTGCAAATGTTGCTTCAAAATAAACCAAAAATCATAATAACAATGTAAAATGCCCAAACATTTCAAATTTGAAAAAGGTTTTGGCGAAACTTGATTAGAATTACAGTATTTGATATTTATGGATGATTTTCACCCAAAATAAAGTTAAACATTTTTTTCTTTTTGTAAGTTCATCCTGAATATTTCTCAATTTTTTTTGGAAATTTTGGTGAAAATATGAAAATTACTCATGTTTGGCTCTATTTTACTCTGATATCTCACTATGACCCCCATAAAAAATGGTTAGAATAATGATATACAAATTACTTCCGTATCACTTTGGTATGGTTCCGACATTATTTATTAAAAATTGCACTTCCAAAACGACAAAAATCATGTCGATCCGGCATTAAAGGCTCAAGTCAAGAATTTGGGGATGGTATTTGATTCACTAAAATGAGTTTTCTTTTGCCTTTTTTCTGAAAGTAAGTTTTGAAAGAAAGAAATGTTGATGACTCATCTAATAAAGATTTTATTTTAGATACTCTACTTTAAATGTATGCCAATCTTCAGCCTGATAAATGGAGGTGCTCAATATTTGAATAGTTTTCTATACATTCATTTCAATTTCTCAATCAAGATCACATTTAAAGAAAAAAAACGTTATCTTCAAATCAGGTAAATAAACACATTATCTGCAAATCAGATAAATAAACATATTATCTTCAAATCAAATAAATAAACACATTGTCTTTAAATCAGAGAAATAAACACATTATCTATAATCAGATAAATAAACATGTTATCTTCAAGTGAGATAAATAAACACATTATCTTTAAATCATATAAATAAACACATTATCTTCAAATCAGATGAATCAACACATCAGATAAATAAACACATTATCTTTCAATAAGATAAATAAACACATTATCTTTCAATCAGGTAAATAAACACATCAGATAAATAAACACATCAGAAAAATAAACGCATTATCTTCAAATCAGAGAAATAAACACATTATCTTCAAATCAGATAAGTTAACATATTATCTTCAAATCAGATATATAAACACATTATCTTCAAATCAGACAAATATACACATTATCTTCAAATCAGATAAATAAACATATCATCTTTAAATCAGAGAAATAGACACATTATCTGCAATGCAGAGAAATAAACACATATCTTCAAATCAGATATATAAACACATTATATTCAAATCAGATAAATAAACACATTTACTTCAATCATGTTTATGGAGGCGGTTTGATTAGAGGCTTTACTTACAATGTTGTATTTGCACGACCTGAATCGCACCCTCTCTCCAATGCAGTATTGCCCTCCATTTGCTGGTCTGGGATTACTACATTCTCTTGTAGATTGCTGTATGCCTCCTCCACATGTCCTGGTGCATTGTCCATACTCCTCCCAGTGACCCCACCCACCATGTATGACTGCCGGGTTTGGTTCACGATCTACACAGGATCTTCTTTTGCACCACTGCAAATAAAATACACAAGTATAAAAGGTGCAGAACATGCATGAAGAGTGGGAGAAAGTGACAGCTGAGCTACACCAATCCAAAACAATGAAGTTAAGTTTAATTTTATCAACATGCTGAAAAAGAGTTACAACAATAGATTACACCCACTAAAAGCAAAGACAATCTTCAAGCATTGATTGGTCACCATAAAAGAATCAAAATTTGAGAGGGTTACAACCTTACTACCCTTCATCATAATCTACGAAGCAGATACTTGATTCACCACATCTGTTAAGACCACTTAGATGTCAGTTAATTTAATCACGCTAATCCTTGGTTTTTTACTTCAAGAATACCTTCATGAATACTACTAGAGACCATTCATTCAAATCGTTGCTGTTCAGATACAATCACCAAGGCGTAGATCCAAAAGGTTAAGGGGGGGGGAGGGGGAGGCTAAGGCTTGATGTAATGATGATTAAGGTCATATCAATGCCGATTTTAAGTATAAATTGTTGATACATTGTTTTCATGATGCAAGATTTGTTTTAGCAAAATTAAGAAAAGGATTATTTATCTTGCATTCGAAAGCTAAAAATAAATAAATCTGTTTGTTTTTAAGAATGACTTTAAAAAAAAATTGGACTCGATTTTTTTCCCAATAATACGGCCTACTACTGTTTTCTATGGCTTTTATAGGTAAATGTGTTTGGACCCTAAGCATATTTTGATGTTATTTTGGGGCCAATTTTTGCCCTAAAATATTGAATATTTCAAGAGCTTCCAGAGAGCTTTGAAGCCTACACGCCCCGGGCCTCACCCATGGACCCCACCAGAGGCCCTTAAGCAGGCACCTGAGCCCCACTAACGGTGCTCGAGCACTCGCATTGCCGCTAACATAGCAAACTAGTCCTCCCACAAAAATCATCTCTTCCCCCCCTTCCCCCCATTAAAAAAAAAATGGATCTACATCCTTGACAATAACAACAACAATACATGTTCTTGATTTGATGAATGCCCAACAAATCTTAGGATCATAGCTTTCCTAGCTCAAAATGATCAGAAACAAACAAATGAAACACCAGCTGAAAGTAGGAATTCTTCAAACCAACCTTGTTGTAACCACATGGGGTACCGTCTGCATGAGGCATCTGGTGGGTATAACATGCAGACTTTGCATTTGTGCTGAAACCAGAAGTACACCACATTAGCTACAGTCTCTCTGCAAAACAAATAGTTAAATATATTATAAAGACACACTTGACTGCTGTAGTTCTACATATATCATTTTATACAACAAAGTCCTCTATCCACACAAAGCATGACTTTCAAATTTGAAAGGACTACGTGTAAAACTATTGCTCATGCAACATGTCACTGATCACAATACCACTATGCTCTGCTCTCTTCCTGATGAAAATGGTGACATCTACTGTCAAATGACATGTGGTGTCAAGTGACATCTTGTGTCAAGTGACACCTGGTGTCAAGTGACATCTTATGGTGTCAAGTGACAACTTGTGCAAAGTGACATCTGGTGTCAGTCAAGTGACATCTGGTGTCAGTCAAGTGACATCTGGTGTCAGTCAAGTGACATCTGGTGTCAGTCAAGTGACATCTGGTGTCAGTCAAGTGACATCTGGTGTCAGTCAAGTGACACCTGGTGTCAAGTGACATTTTGTGTCAAGTGACACCTGGTGTCAAGTAACATCTTGTGTCAAGTGACATCTGATGTCAGTCAAGTGACATCTGGTGTCCGTCAACTGACATCTGGTGTCAGTCAAGTGACATCTGGTGTCAGTCAAGTGACATCTGGTATCAGTCAAGTAATATCTGGTGTCAAGTGACACCTGGTGGCAAGCAACATCTGCTGATAACCTTTACTCTACCAGGGGTTTGAAAAATGTCAGCTAAATTTTGGTAACTTTTTTGTTTTCATTTTCTTTCAGTAAAACTTTAATGAAAGCTAAGATATTGATCTTTTGAGTAATCAAAACAAAATTAAGAAAAATTGGAAAAACATGCACATTAAACAATTTTTGGCTGAATTCAGTCAAGAAATGAGTCAATCTTTGCACAAGCATAATTGCTAATGAATATTGAACAGTTTTGTGTTACATGTTTAGAATCTTTATCAAACTTCCTATTCAATGATGCTAACCTAAGATTTTTAGCTAGAAGGGAAAGATGAGAAAACATGAACACTAATTTTAGCCAAATGACCCCTGAAAACTGCAGCAGAAAAATTACAGAGCGGTAATCTCACCAGAGACTCGAACCTGGTGTGCTAGTATGGGATGATAATCGTTACACTATGTAGTCATCATTTACTCGGTGAATGGTAAAAATTAATTCTTATAGCTTTGGGTCAGATTGAGAGGGCATGCCTTAATTTATATATCAAATGAAAGGGAATATTAAGTAGTTTTGTGCGGCATTTTAATGAAGCATATAAGATGTACGGTTTTGGTTCACAAAGTTTTGAACAAAATACTGTGAAATATGGCAAAAGTTCATAGAATTTTGAAGATAATTTCCCCAGAAAAAAAGATTGCAGATACGTATAATAAAAAATTGACCAATAATGAATATGTCTTAGGACTTGCATATTTGATTTTGAAGCAAACATGCAATCTTGAAGATTAGAAAGTTTAAAATACTATAAATATGTATATTATATATATATATATTATAATATATATATATATATATATATATATATATATATGTGTTATATATATATATATATATATATATATATATATATATATATATATATATATATATATATATATATATATATATATATATATATACATATTTTGTCAACTGTTTTGCAAGCTATATATATTTCTATACATATTTTATATCAAAAATCAAAAATCATTAAACTCTATTAAAAAAGTTATATTTTGTGAAAGAAATATGTAAGTACTTTTAAATGATACTAAGATTACTCCTACAAGACTTTGGGAAGGTTACGATTTTCTTTAAAGAAAAAGGTGGTTTGAAAACGGTGATATTATTGTGGAGTGGTAGAGTAAAGGTCGTGACATCTGGTGTCAGGTGACATCTGGTGTCAGGTGACATCTGGTGTCAGGTGAAATCTGGTGTCAGGTGACATCTGGTGTCAGGTGACATCTGGTGTCAGGTGACATCTGGTGTCAGGTGACATCTGGTGTCAGGTGACATCTGGTGTCAGGTAATATCTGGTGTCAGGTGACACCTGCTGTCAGGTGACACCTGGTATCAGGTGACACCTGGTATCAGGTGACACCTGGTATCAGGTGACACCTGGTATCATGTGACACCTGGTTTTGTCACCTATCAGCAGGTTGTCACCTGGTGTCAGGTGTCACCTGGTGGCAAGTGACACCTGGTGGCAAGTGACACCTGGTGTCCAGTGACACCTGGTGTCCAGTGACACCTGGTGTCCAGTGACACCTGGTGTCCAGTGACACCTGGTGTCCAGGTGTCTAGAGTAAAGGTCGTGACATCTAGTGTCAGGTGACATCTGGTGTCAGGTGACATCTGGTGTCAGGTGACATCTGGTGTCAGGTGACATCTGGTGTCAGGTGACATCTGGTGTCAGGTGACATCTGGTGTCAGGTGACATCTGGTGTCAGGTGACATCTGGTGTCAGGTGACATCTGGTGTCAGGTGACATCTGGTGTCAGGTGACATCTGGTGTCAGGTGACATCTGGTGTCAGGTGACATCTGGTGTCAGGTGACACCTGCTGTCAGGTGACACCTGGTATCAGGTGACACCTGGTATCAGGTGACACCTGGTGGCAAGTAACACCTGGTGGCAAGTGACACCTGGTGGCAAGTGACACCTGGTGGCAAGTGACACCTGTTGTCAAGTGACACCTGGTGGCAAGTGACACTTGGTGACAAGTGACACCTGTTGTCAAGTGACACCTGGTGGCAAGTGACACCTGGTGACAAGTGACATCTGGTGTCAAGTGACACTTAATGTTAAGTGACATCTGGTTCATCAAGATCTGGTGTGAGTGACATCTAGTATCAAGTGATACCTGGTGTTGACTGACAACTGCTGCAGAGTGACATCTGCTGCCGAGTGACACCTGGTGTCGAGTGACACATGGTGTCGAGTGACACCAGGTGTCCAGTGACACCTGGTGTCCAGTGACACCTGGTGTCCAGTGACACCTGGTGTCAGTGACACCTGGTGTCCAGTGACACCTGGTGTCCAGTGACACCTGGTGTCCAGTGACACCTGGTGTCCAGTGACACCTGGTGTCCAGTGACACCTGGTGTCCAGTGACACCTGGTGTCCAGTGACACCTGGTGTCCAGTGACACCTGGTGTCCAGTGACACCTGGTGTCCAGTGACACCTGGTGTCCAGTGACACCTGGTGTCCAGTGACACCTGGTGTCCAGTGACACCCTGGTGTCCAGTGAAACCTGGTGTCAGTGACACCTGGTGTCCAGTGACACCTGGTGTCCAGTGACACCTGGTGTCCAGTGACACCTGGTGTCAGTGACACCTGATGTCAAGTGACACCTGATGTCGAGTGTCTTAGGACTTGCATATTTGATTTTGAAGCAAACATGCAATCTTGAAGATTAGTAAGTTTAAAATACTATAAATATGTATATATATATATATATTATATATATATATATATATATATATATATATATATATATATATATATATATATATATATATATATATATATATATATATATATATATATATATATATATATACATATATATATATATATGTATATATGTATATATATATATATATATATATATATATATATATATATATATATATATATATATATATATACATATATATACATATACATATACATATTTTGTCAACTGTTTTGCAAGCTACTATTTCTCAAAAATCATTAAACTCTATTAAAAAAAGTTATATTTTGTGAAAGAAATATGTAAGTACTTTTAAATGATACTAAGATTACTCCTAAAAGACTTTGGGAAGGTTACGATTTTATTTAAAGAAAAAGGTGGTTTGAAAACGGTGATATTATTGCGGAGTGGTAGAGTAAAGGTCGTGACATCTAGTGTCAGGTGACATCTGGTGTCAGGTGACATCTGGTGTCAGGTGACATCTGGTGTCAGGTGACATCTGGTGTCAGGTGACATCTGGTGTCAGGTGACATCTGGTGTCAGGTGACATCTGGTGTCAGGTGACATCTGGTGTCAGGTGACATCTGGTGTCAGGTGAAATCTGGTGTCAGGTGACATCTGGTGTCAGGTGACATCTGGTGTCAGGTGACATCTGGTGTCAGGTGACATCTGGTGTCAGGTGACATCTGGTGTCAGGTGACACCTGCTGTCAGGTGACACCTGGTATCAGGTGACACCTGGTATCATGTGACACCTGGTATCATGTGACACCTGGTTTTGTCACCTGACAGCAGGTTGTCACCTGGTGTCAGGTGTCACCTGACACCAGGTGACACCTGGTGTCAGGTGACACCTGGTGTCAGGTGACACCTGGTGTCAGGTGACACCTGGTGTCAAGTGACACCTGGTGTCAAGTGACACCTGGTGTCAAGTGACACCTGGTGTCAAGTGACACCTGGTGGCAAGTGACACCTGGTGGCAAGTGACACCTGGTGGCAAGTGACACCTGGTGGCAAGTGACACTTGGTGACAAGTGACACCTGGTGGCAAGTGACACCTGGTGACAAGTGACATCTGGTGTCAAGTGACACTTAATGTTAAGTGACATCTGGTTCATCAAGATTTGGTGTGAGTGACATCTAGTGTCAAGTGATACCTGGTGTTGACTGACAACTGCTGCCGAGTGACATCTGCTGCCGAGTGACACCTGGTGTCGAGTGACACATGGTGTCGAGTGACACCTGGTGTCGAGTGACACCTGGTGTCCAGTGACACCAGGTGTCCAGTGACACCTGGTGTCCAGTGACACCTGGTGTCCAGTGACACCTGGTGTCCAGTGACACCTGGTGTCCAGTGACACCTGGTGTCCAGTGACACCTGGTGTCCAGTGACACCTGGTGTCCAGTGACACCTGGTGTCCAGTGACACCTGGTGTCCAGTGACACCTGGTGTCCAGTGACACCTGGTGTCCAGTGACACCTGGTGTCCAGTGACACCTGGTGTCCAGTGACACCTGGTGTCGAGTGACACCTGGTGTCGAGTGACACCTGGTGTCCAGTGACACCTGGTGTCCAGTGACACCTGGTGTCCAGTGACACCTGGTGTCAAGTGACACCTGGTGTCAAGTGACACCTGGTGTCAAGTGACACCTGGTGTCAAGTGACACCTGGTGTCAAGTGACACCTGGTGTCAAGTGACACCTGGTGTCAAGTGACACCTGGTGTCAAGTGACACCTGGTGTCAAGTGACACCTGATGTCAAGTGACACCTGATGTCAAATGACACCTGATGTCAAATGACGTTTGGTGGCAAGTGACATCTGGTGTCAAGTGACACTTGATGTTAAGTGACACTTGGTGTTAATCGACATCTGGTGTAAGTGACATCTGGTGTCAAGTGACACCTGGTGTCAAAAGACACTTGGTGTCAAGTGACACCTGGTGTCAAGTGACACCTGGTTTTGTCACCTGACAGCAGGTTGTCACCTGGTGTCAGGTGTCACCTGACAGCAGGTTGTCACCTGGTGTCAGGTGACACCTGGTGTCAGGTGACACCTGGTGTCAGGTGACACCTGGTGTCAAGTGACACCTGGTGTCAAGTGACACCTGGTGGCAAGTGACACCTGGTGGCAAGTGACACCTGGTGTCCAGTGACACCTGGTGTCCAGTGACACCTGGTGTCCAGTGACACCTGGTGTCCAGTGACACCTGGTGTCCAGTGACACCTGGTGTCCAGTGAAACCTGGTGTCAGTGACACCTGGTGTCCAGTGACACCTGGTGTCCAGTGACACCTGGTGTCCAGTGACACCTGGTGTCCAGTGACACCTGGTTTCCAGTGACACCTGGTGTCCAGTGACACCTGGTGTCAAGTGACACCTGGTGTCAAGTGACACCTGGTGTCAAGTGACACCTGGTGTCAAGTGACACCTGGTGTCAAGTGACACCTGGTGTCAAGTGACACCTGGTGTCAAGTGACACCTGTGTCAAGTGACACCTGATGTCAAGTGACACCTGATGTCAAATGACACCTGATGTCAAATGACGTTTGGTGGCAAGTGACATCTGGTGTCAAGTGACACTTGATGTTAAGTGACACTTGGTGTTAATCGACATCTGGTGTAAGTGACATCTGGTGTCAAGTGACACCTGGTGTCAAAAGACACTTGGTGTCAAGTGACACCTGGTGTCAAGTGACACCTTGGTGTTGACTGACACCTGCTTTCGAGTGACATCTGCTGCCTAGTGACTGACATTTGCTGTCGAGTGACTGACATCTGCTGTCAAGCGGCATCTGCTGTCAAGCGACATCTGCTGCCAAGTGACTGTCATCTGCTGTCAAGTAATTGACATCTGCTGTCAAGTGACATCTGCTGTCAAGTGACACCTAATACTATGTGTTGTCTGTTGTTAAATGACATGTGGTGTCAAATGACAAGTGACATATGCTGGTTAGTAACATCTGCTGTCAAGTGACATCTACTGTTAAGTGACATTAGCTGCCAAGTAATACCTCATACCATGTGTTGTCTGCTGTTAAGTGACATCTGATGTCAATTGACACCCACTGCCAAGTGACATCTGATGTCAAGAGACATCTGCCAAGTGATACGTGTAAAGTGATATATGCTGTCGAGTAACATCCAAAGTCAAGTGAAATCTTGTGTCAAGTGACATCTTGCGTCAGGTGACATTTGGTGTTAAGTGACATGTAGTGTCAATTGACACCTGATGAAAAAAAATACGTCCAGTAAAGAACAAGAGACAATCAGAAAAAAAGTATAACTTGCATATCCCATTCTCCAATATGATACAAACAAAACAACTTGAAGAAGTTTCAAAACTTTTTAGATGAGACAATTAGGAAGAAACATCTATTGACAAATTTAGTTTCCCTTCACAACAACACAAAGATAAAGCAGTTATAAAATTACAAGTTCAAGTATGAAAACAAGTTTTCAAGTGACATCTTTCCAAACAATTGCAGAGTACTTCACTGAATGTAAGTCAAGCAAGCAAAATCCTAAAATTCAAATCAGAGCTTCAACTGTTCAATTGGATTACCATACTGCATAAGTGCCAAGAGTTTAGACTGGATACCAGTTTGTTTCCCTCATGGGAAGTAGTTATGACATCTGGTCATTAAGAGGTCAAACAGTACCTACATGTGAGTACCTAAAACAGTACCTACAGGTGAGTACCTAAAACAGTATCTACAGATGAGTACCTACACAAACAGTACCTACACAAACAGTACCTACAAGTGAGTACCTAAACAAACAATACCTACAGGTGAGTACTTAAAACAGTACCTAAAGGTGAGTACCTAAACCAGTACCTACAGGTAAGTACCTAAAACAGTACCTACAGGTGAGTACCTAAACCAGTATCTACAGGTGAGTACCTAAAACAGTACCTACAGGTGAGTACCTAAACCAGTACCTACAGGGAGTAGCTAAAACAGTACCTACAGTTGAGTGCCTAAAACAGTACCTACAGGTGAGTGCCTAAAACAGTACCTACAGGTGAATGCCTAAAACAATAAATACAGATGAGTACCTAAGACAGTGCCTATATGTGAGTACCTAAAACAGTACCTACAGTACACATGAGTACCTAAAACAGTACCTACAGGTGAGTACCTATACAAATTCAACTTATTTGTTTGTTTGAAAAAAAATGCCATTAGTTTGTTAATTTCTGATTGGTAATGCAAGTACCAAGATCTCTTTGAATTCGTTAGATTTATGGGAGACTGGAGTTTATGGCACTGACAACTTTGAGAATATCTTCCAGGGTGTGGCAACGTTCCACAAGTATTTTGCAATAATAAGTTAAGTGCTTTCCTGCAAATCTTTTGCACAGGTTTAACACATTTGAATTAAGATCGTAAATTTTTCAACTTGCAACATCAAAAACTGGCACATTTAACAATCAGGTATAAAGCTGTAAAATGGCCAATATTGATTCTAATTCATGATATGATATTCAATGCATCACTTAACAGGAGCTCTTCGATTACAAATTAAAGAAATTGTTTTAAAATTCAAAAGCTCTAAATACATAGCCATTGGCCGTTAATGCATAGCCATTGGCTGTTAATGCATGGCCACTGGCTGTTAATGCATGGCCAAATGGCCTAGCTATGTCCTGATTTATTTGTAATTTCTTGGTTTGTATTAAATTCCACACAATTCTTATATTGTGCAAACACTGTTAAGACAATATGAATGAGTGCTGTGTTAAAGGTTTAGTATAGGGGTGAGTCAAATCTACTTCATATGATAGAGGACAATAAGACAGTGAAGATTGACTGAACTCCTGTTTATTTCAGTTTATACTAAGTTTTTGCATGTTTGCTTAAGAATGATAGGTCTACTTTGCAAGAGGCCTATTGCACACTCACTTTTGTCATAATTGTTAATGTATTCAAATGAAAAGTTATACATTTTTAAGTTACTTTGGATAATAAACCACATTTAGTTCACTACTGTTTGTCACGTACTGAATTTAAAAAACATCTCTACAAGACACGACACAAAGACTGGACTGGAGGTATCTGTGATGCACTGAGGTAGCCGGGTCTTTTTTTGGGGAGGGGCAACTACGAGCGAGGAGAGGCATGTTTGATGAGGGGTGAGCGAATGTATGTCACCATAAGGTGACATTGCTTTGCCTGTAGCATAAAGCCCCATAGTGTGGTGTCCAGGGGCCCACCCAAGGGTCCCGGGTGGGGTCCATGGACAAAGCCCCCGGAACTTCTGAGAATTTACACATTTTAGAGATATAAAATGCATTAAAATTGAAGCCAAATCGCGTGGTGTGTTTTCAAGAGGCGAAGTTCCAGAAAGCTATGGGACATGAAAGGAATTAGGCACTGGCGTAAGCCAGATCATTATTATTATCATTTATGTATGTATTTATTTATTTATTTATGTATTTATCTATTTATTTATATATTTATTTATTTATATATTTATTTATTTATTTATGTATTCATTTATTAATGTATTTATTTATGTATTTATTTATGTATTTATTTATTAATGTATTTATTTATTTATGTATTTATGTATGTATTTATTTATGTATTTATTTATGTATTTATTAATGTATTTATTTACGTATTTAGTTATTTATGTATGTATGTATGTATGTATGTATGTATGTATGTATGTATGGGTGTATGTATGTATGTAAGGGTGTATGTATGTATGTATGTATGTATATATGTATGTATGTATGTATGTATGTATGTATGTATGTATGTATGTATGTATGTATGTATGTATGTATGTATGTATGTATCTATTTATCTATTTATTTATTTATTATTATTATTTTGTTTTGTTTGGGGTTAACTGTCTGTGTGATGTGTCACACAGTCTGAAGGTGTGCATTATATAGAGAGTTTGTAAAAGCTCTTAAGTTTTATATGCTGAATTGCTCATTGAAATTCGTCAACAAAAACACACATGGCAAATAACTTTTCAGTAAAACTTGTTCACCTGGGCGAAAAATACATTTTTGATGTGTATTTGTTATTATTATTTTTAGGTGTGAGATTGGGAGGCCATGCCCTCCCCCCTTTCCCCTCCCTCCTCCCTCTGACTATGTCAATGCTGTGATGTAATATCTGGTAGAGCCTTTAATTTCATAAATATTTACTTCTCCATGTTTCCTTTCATAGTTCTCTTTCATACTTGTTCTTTTTAAAAGAGCTTTTATATAAATATGCACACCATATATGATATTTACATACATATGTACTGTATAATGACAGTGCCAGCCATTTTATAAAAATGCTTAACAAAACCCTTTCACCAGGTATGTTGCGTGAAAACACCAGATATGTAACATGAAAACACCAGATATGTAACATGAAAACACCAGATATGTAACATGAAAACACCAGATATGTAACATGAAAACACCAGATATGTAACATGAAAACACCAGATATGTAACATGAAAACACCAGATATGTAACATGAAAACACCAGATATGTAACATGAAAACACCAGATATGTAACACGAAAACACCAGATATGTAACACGAAAACACCAGATATGTAACACGAAAACACCAGATATGTAACACGAAAACACCAGATATGTAACACGAAAACACCAGATATGTAACATGAAAACACCAGATATGTAACATGAAAACACCAGATATGTAACATGAAAACACCAGATATGTAACATGAAAACACCAGATATGTAACATGAAAACACCAGATATGTAACACGAAAACAAATTATAAAGAAAGCAAAGAAACGTTCCTTGTCTAGGCAATATGCCATCAGGCATACTGCCTTACATAAAGACTACTATAGGTGCCTTTAACTGAATTCTATGTGTGTGCAAGTATAACATTGTGAAGTCATTAATTGAGTTGACATTTGTCAGCTCTCTAATAATAGATGGAACAAGGGATCTTTGTCAAGCTCTTAGAATTATGACAAGTTACTGTTTTTCCAATGTTTGTCACCATATGACTGGTGAGTATGGGGTTATAAATCCCCCACTGTGGATTACTCACACAATGTTCTACTTTGTTCAGATTTGTACATTTAAAAAAAAAAAAACCATATCTCAATTTAGACCTAAAGCATTGAAACATATTCTATATTTTCCTTTCGACTGCCCACCCCCTCCCCAACTTGGCTGACCCCAGAATCCACAAGTGACCTCTTAAATGATCCCTAATACTGGTCTCATCTTAGTGATGCAAAATCATATTGAAATGGTGTCCAGAAAAATGATTGACACATTTGCTGCAAAGTGCAATGCAAAATAATTCACAAATGAAATAAAGTGTCCATCTTATTACCATGACCAAATATGACCCCTCCCCCTCCAAAAAAAAAAAAATAATAATAATAATAATAATAATAATAATAATAATAATAATAATAATAATAATAATAATAATAATAATAATAATAATAATAATAATAATAATAATAATAATAATAATAATAATAATAATAATAATAATAATGCATATAATGATAATGATAATGATAATGATAATGATAATGATATATAATAATAATAATAATAATAATAATAATGATAATAATAATGATAAATAATAATAATAATAATGATATTATTAATAATAAATAAATAAGAATATCGACAACAATACCATAATATTTTAGCAGACATGCACCAAATCCTAAAAAATATTTTAAATATATAACAATGATGATTTCTTGTAACATTGGAATGTCATTCATCTTCTTTGAATGAACACAGGATTTTCTGGTCCAGATGATCTCCTTTGAATGAACACAGGATTTGCTGGTCCAGATGATGTCACTGACTTCTTACATTTCCAAAGAAAGTATAGCCTCACATCCATGCCCTGTTATGGTTTTTCGTATATGTAACCTTTCCACTATTATGCTACATCTGCTCCTCAGAGCAGCACACATGAGCAGTGTACTAGCTTATACTTGAAGGACACATGAGCAGCGTACTAGCTTATACTTGAGGCAGGACACATGGGCAGTGTACTAGCTTATACTTGGGTAGCAACATACACATGAGCAGTGTACTAGCTTATACTTGAAGGACACATGAGCAGCGTACTAGCTCATACTTGAGGCAGGACACATGAGCAGTGTACTAGCTTATACTTGAGGCAGGACACATAAGCAGTGTACTAGCTCATACTTGAGGCAGGACACATGAGCAGTGTACTAGCTTATACTTGAGTAGCAGCATACACATGAGCAGCGTACTAGCTCATACTTGAGGCAGGACACATGAGCAGTGTACTAGCTTATACTTGAGACTGGACACATGAGCAGTGTACTAGCTTATACTTGAGTAGCAGCATACACATGAGCAGTGTACTAGCTTATACTTGAGGCAGGACACATAAGCAGTGTACTAGCTTATACTTGAGTAGCAGCACACACATGAGCAGCGTACTAGCTTATACTTGAGGCAGGACACATGAGCAGTGTACTAGCTCATACTTGAGGCAAGACACATGAGCAGTGCACTAGCTTATACTTGAGGCAGGACACATGAGCAGTGCACTAGCTCATACTTGAGGCAGGACACATGAGCAGTGTACTAGCTCATACTTGAGGCAAGACACATGAGCAGTGCACTAGCTTATACTTGAGGCAGGACACATGAGCAGTGCACTAGCTTATACTTGAGGCAGGACACATGAGCAGTGTACTAGCTTACACTTGAAGCAGGACACATGAGCAGTACACTAGCTCATACTTGAAGCAGGACTACACGAATAATCACCCATTAATGAAATTAGGTACAAAATATTTTTTCAAGTCTACCTCAAATACACTACACTCCACGGGATACCCGAACAAAACTGAACATATTTTTCCATTTTCATCATCATAATGAGAAAGAAAAAGCATTTTCCCTGTGATATGTTACTTTAAGCTTAAGTTAACATAGTTCTAGGTTTTTTAAGAACAACGATTTTAAAGCTGCCAAAGGTAAAAGAAGAGAAAAGCTTTAAGGAGTGGACATTGGTTAGTAACCCAACAACCCAACGTGTACCATACAGTAACCCAACATCCCAACATGTACCATACAGTAACCCAACATCCCAACGTGTACCATACAGTAACCCAACATCCCAACGTGTACCATACAGTAACCCAACATCCCAACGTGTACCATACAGTAACCCAACATCCCAACGTATACCATACAGTAACTCAACATCCCAACGTGTACCATACAGTAACCCAACATCCCAACGTGTACCATACCAGGGGATACGTTGTTCCTTTGTACTGCTGTAGAGAAGAAAAGAAACCATTCAGTCATTTAGTGAGAACTAAAATTTACCTGAGAACAAAATTCATTTGAATAGACTTAGTAAACAGTATACATAAATCATTAGTAACAGAATAAGGAGGCAAAGAAACAATTGGTATCCCAAAATGATCGAAAAAGAAAAGTGCTTGTGAGTAGTTTGGTTTCTCCTGAGTAGTTTTGTTTCTACTGAGTAGTTTTGTTTCTTCTGAGTAGTTTTGTTTCTACTGAGTAGTTTTGTTTCTACTGAGTAGTTTTGTTTCTACTGAGAAGTTTTGTTTCTCCTGGGTAGTTTTGCCTCTACGGAGTAGTTTTGCTTCTACGGAGTAGTTTTGTTTCTACTGAGAAGTTTTGTTTCTCCTGGGTAGTTTTGCTTCTACTGAGTAGTTTTCTTTCTTCTGAGTAGTTTTGTTTCTACTGAGAAGTTTTGTTTCACCTGGGTAGTTTTGTTTCTCCTGAGTAGTTTTGTTTCTCCTGAGTAGTTTTGTTTCTACTGAGAAGTTTTGTTTCTCCTGAGTAGTTTTGTTTCTACTGAGAAGTTTTGTTTCTCCTGAGTAGTTTTGTTTCTACTGAGAAGTTTTGTTTCTCCTGAGTAGTTTTGTTTCTACTGAGAAGTTTTGTTTCTCCTGAGTAGTTTTGTTTCTACTGAGAAGTTTTGTTTCTCCTGAGTAGTTTTGTTTCTCCTGAGTAGTTTTGTTTCTCCTGAGTAGTTTTGTTTCACCTGGGTAGTTTTGTTTCTCCTGAGTAGTTTTGTTTCTCCTGAGTAGTTTTGTTTCTACTGAGAAGTTTTGTTTCTCCTGAGTAGTTTTGTTTCTCCTGAGTAGTTTTGTTTCTCCTGAGTAGTTTTGTTTCTCCTGAGTAGTTTTGTTTCTTTTGAGTAGTTTTGTTTCTCCTGAGTAGTTTTGTTTCTCCTGAGTAGTTTCCTTTCTCCTAAGTAGTTTTGTTTCTCCTGAGTAGTTTTGTTTCTACTGAGTAGTTTTGTTTCTCCTGTCCAATAACAGAAACCCAACTGAAATTTGCATGTTAAGCTTCAGGCATTATAATGAGGTGATGCAAGAAGAAGACAAAGTTACAAACATTAATCATAGAAAATAGACAAATAACTCAGGAATAATTAGAAAGAAAAGAATAATAAAAATGGACTAGAATGAAAAACTGAGAAAGAGATTTACTTGAATGTCTTCATTTGGAGTACACAAATATAGCTGTGCAATGAACCTTTGAATAGCACATTCACATTTTCTTTCAGAGCTGTAGCATTTTAAATTGTCATTGCAAGCATTTTGTAAGCATTTTTTTGTTTGTTCTATCTTTTTATGCAAGCATTTGTACTTGTTGCTTGCATGCTTGTGCAAATGCCTACATTTTGTTTACATGATGCTTGCATAATGCTTATGCAATGCTTACATGATGCTTATGCAATGCTTGCATTTCAATTTGCTATGGGTCAGACTATCAAAATGGAAAATATGACCAAAATTCAAAGTTCTTCCTTAAATTTATGCAATCTTATGACAGCAGAGGTCTGTGGAGCATTAAAATTACATCCCAAACTTTCTGAATAGAGTCAATAGACTCTGGGTAGTTTGGAAACTGATAGACTCTGGGTATGATGGAAACTGATAGACTCTGGGTATGCTGGAAACTGATAGACTCTGGGTACCATGGAAACTGATAGACTCTGGGTATGATGGAAACTGATAGACTGAGTATGATGGAAACTGATAGACTCTGGGTATGATGGAAACTGATAGACTCTGGGTATGATGGAAACTGATAGACTCTGGGTATGATGGAAACTGATAGACTCTGGGTATGATGGTAACTGATAGACTCTGGGTATGATGGAAACTGATAGACTCTGGGTATGATGGAAACTGATAGACTCTGGGTGTGATGGAAACTGATAGACTCTGGGTATGATGGAAACTGATAGACTCTGGGTATGATGGTAACTGATAGACTCCGGGTATGATGGAAACTGATAGACTCTGGGTATGATGGAAACTGATAGACTCTGGGTTTGATGAAAAATGATAGACTCTGGATATAATGGAAACTGTTAGACTGGGTGCGATGGAAACTGATAGACTCTAGGTACGATGGAAACTGATAGACTCTGGATATAATGGAAACTGTTAGACTGGGTGCGATGGAAACTGATAGACTCTAGGTACAATGGAAACTGATAGACTCTGAGTACAATGGAAACTGATAGCCTCTGGGTACAATGGAAACTGATAGACTCTGGGTACGATGGAAACTGATAGACCCTGGGTACGATGGAAACTGATAGACCCTGGGTACGATGGAAACTGATAGACTCTGGGTACGATAGAAACTGATAGACTCTGGTTATGATGGAAACTGATAGACTCTGGGTATGACGGAAACTGATAGACTCTGGGTATGACGGAAACTGATAGACTCTGGGTATGATGGAAATGATAGACTCTGGGATATGATGGAAACTGATAGACTCTGGGTATGACGGAAACTGATAGACTCTGGGTATGACGGAAACTGATAGACTCTGGGTATAATGGAAACTGATAGACTCTGGGTACGATGGAAACTCACAATCTCTTCTTGGTCATATTCAACTGCTCCCATTAAAAGAACGGTGGTAAAAACAACAGGTTAACATAAGGAAATTCATAGGTTTTCTGGTTGTGATGTTAAAAAATTACAATAAAATTTGCATAATCATTTATGATAAGGCTCTAAATTCAAACGTCTGTAAGATGGTCAGTTTTGAACCAATTCTTTTGCATTTTTATAGGTTTATAACAGATTAGTCATTGCTACCTGTCCACAGATCTTTAACATAACAAATTGATTTTAAAATGTTATTTGTCCAAAACATGCAATTATTCCTCCCTTCTGGTCTTTTTATTTAAAAAAAAAAATTTATTTGTGATTCCCTATGTATGTTCTTATCTACTGTCTCCTGTAATGTGACCCATTTCAGACCCCCATCTCAAATTCATAATAAACTGCAATCTATACAAAGTTGCCTTTGTGGGTAATGTCCAAATGTCCAGACATAAATATGACTGGACAGCTATTTTGAAAAATATTGATACTTCAAAAAGAACTGAAATCTTATCAAGGTTACCATGGCAACCTCCTGACAATTTCTAAAAAACAAATTCCATATCATTCATGTGTGGTCTCAGGAGGTAATGTACACTAAGGATTAGCCCCCTTTATAAGTGTGGTGGGTCATGACCTTCTGACATCTTCAGGTCAAATATCTCCTCTAATCAGACAGCAGGGAGTTAATAAAATTACATTCCCATGAGTCAAGTCTGTGCAGTTACAGAGTAGTATATAGCTGCATGAGCTCCATGATTAACATCTTACTTTTGATGTGTTTATATTTGTAAGTTCTGCTTTTATGATATCCCATCAGATCATGGGAAGTGACAGCTAATAGTGTTGTAACACCTGGGGATCCAGGAAGTGGCAGTTATGTGATAGAGCTTGACCTTACGATGCAAGATATCTCAGCCAATTCTTTCCACAGATAAATGATATAGGCAGCAACATGTGATTAATTCCCTACATTATGTGATTAATTGCCAGCATTATTTCAGCATTACCACTCCAATGTAATGTCATTCTTCCTCCTAATGTAATGTCATTCTCCCTCCTAATGTAATGTCATTCACCCTCCTTATGTAATGTAATTCCTTATCTTAATGTAATGTCATTCTCCCTACTAATGTAATGTCAATCTCCTTTTAATGTAATGTCATTCTCCCTCTTAATGTAATGTTATTCCCTATCTTAATGTAATGTCATTCTTCCTCTTAATGTAATGTCATTCTCCCTCTTAATGTAATGTCATTCTTCCTCTTAATGTAATGTCATTCTCCTCTTAATGTAATGTCATTCTCACTCTTCATGTATTGTCATTTTCTTTCTTGATGTAATGTCATTTTCTTTCTTGATGTAATGTCATTCTTTTAATGTAATGTCAATGTCCCTCTTAATGTTACGTAATTCTCCCTCTTAATGTAATGCAATTCTCCCTCTTAATGTAGTCAACCTCCATCTTAATGTAATGTCATTCTCCCTCTTAATGTAATGTCATTCTCCCTCCTAATGTAATGTCATTTTCCTTCTTAATGTAATGTCATTCTACCTCTTAACAAGATGTCATTCTCCCTCCTAATGTAATGTCAACCTCCCTCCTAATGTAATGTCATTCTTCCTCTCAATGTGGTCATTCTTTATCTAAATGTAATGTCATTCTCCCTCCTAATGTAATGTCATTCTCCCTCTTAATGTAGTCATCCTCCATCTTAATGTAATGTCATTCTCCCTCCTAATGTAATGTCATTCTCCCTCCTAATGTAATGTTAATCTCCCTCTTAATATAATGTCATTCTCCCTCCTAATGTAGTGTCATTCTCTCTCTTTATGTAATGCCATTCTCACTCTTAATGTGATGTCATTATCCTTCTTGATGTAATGTCATTCTACCTCTTAACGAAATGTCATTCTCCCTCCTAATGTAATGTCAACCTCCCTCTTAATGTAATGTCATTCTTCCTCTTAATGTGGTCATTCTCTATCTAAATGTAATGTCATTCTCCCTCTTAATGTAATGTCATTCTCCCTCTTAATGTAGTCATCCTCCATCTTAATGTAATGTCATTTTCCCTCCTAATTTTATGTCATTCTCCCTCCTAATATAATGTTAATCTCCCTCTTAATATATGTAATTCTCCCTCTTAATGTAATGTCATTCTCCCTCTTAATGTAATGTAATTCTCTCTCATAATGTAATGTAATTCTCTCTCTTAATGTAATGTCATTTTCCCTCTTGATGTAATGTCATTTTCTTTCTTGATGTAATGTCATTCTCCTTTTTAATGTAATGTCAATGTCCCTCTTAATGTAGTCATCCTCCATCTTAATGTAATGTCATTCTCCCTCCTAATGTAATGTCATTCTCCCTCCTAATGTAATGTCATTCCCAGCTTAATGTAATGTCATTCTCCCCATATACGAATTACCAACAAAATTGGAGTAAGGTATGATATACTGATTATTTGTGAGTGAAAAATCTGCAAATAAAACCTCAGCTTTTACTCATTTTCATTTACTAAAGACTGTTAGGTCCAGATATGCTTTTACATCCTGAAAAGTATGTATTCTTTCTCAAAATAGGACATTTATTCCAAAGATAATAAAAAAAAAGTAGGCATTTTGTAACTTCCAATTTGTTTTCATACATAATTTTTTGTTGTTAGATTATTTCTTCAAGAAATACATTCCATTCAAATTGAACTTTTTATCATATATTCTTTATGAACATGTATCTATTATATGGTGTTTATAAACATGTGTTTATAATATGTTGTTTATGAACATGTGTATATTATATGTTGTTATGAACATGTGTTTATTATATGTTGTTATGAACATGTGTTTATTATATGTTGTTTATGAACATGTTTTTATTATATCTTGTTTATAAAGATGTGTGTATTGTATGTTGTTTATGAACATGTGTTTATAATATGTTGTTTATGAACATGTATTTATCATATGTTGTTTATGAACATGTATTTATTATATGTTGTTTATGAACATGTTTTTATTATATCTTGTTTATAAAGATGTGTGTATTGTATGTTGTTTATGAACATGTGTTTATAATATGTTGTTTATGAACATGTATTTATCATATGTTGTTTATGAACATGTATTTATTATATGTTGTTTATGAACATGTGTTCAACATGTGTTTATTATGTTAATTATGAACATGTGATTATCATATGGTGTTTATGAACATGTATTTATTATATGTTGTTTATGAACATGTGTTTATGAACATGTGTTTATTATGTTGTTTATGAACATGTGTTTATCATGTTGTTATGAACATGTGTTTATAATATGTTGTTATGAACATGTGTTCATAATATGTTGCTTATGAACATGTGTGTATTATATGTTGTTATGAACATGTGTATATTATATGTTGTTATGAACATGTGTTTATTATATGTTGTTAATGAACATGTGTTTATGAACATATGTGTATTATAGGTTGTTTAGGAACATGTGTTTATTATATGTTGTTATTAACATGTGTTAATTATATGTTGCTTTGAACATGTGTTTATCATATGTTGTTTATGAACTTTTGTTTATTATATGTTGTTACAAACATGTGTTTATAATATGTTGTTTATGAACATGTGTGTATTATATATTGTTTATGAACATGTGTTTAATATATGTTGTTTTAGACATGTGTTTATAATGTTGTTTATGAACATGTGTGTATTATATGTTGTTTATGAACATGTGTTTATTATGTTGTTTATGAACATGTGTTTATTATATGTTGTTTATGAACATGTGTGTATTATATGTGGTGTATGAGCATATGTGTATTATATGTTGTTTATGAATGTGTTTATTATATGTTGTTTATGAACATGTGTTTATTATATGTTGTTTATGAACATGTGTTTATTATGCTGTTTATGAACATGTGTTTATTATATGTTGTTTATGAACATGTGTTTATTATGCTGTTTATGAACATGTATTTATTATATGTTGTTTATGAACATGTGTTTATGAACATGTGTTTATTATGTTGTTTATGAACATGTGTTTATTATGTTGTTATGAACATGTGTTTATAATATGTTGTTATGAACATGTGTTCATAATATGTTGCTTATGAACATGTGTGTATTATATGTTGTTATGAACATGTGTGTATTATATGTTGTTATGAACATGTGTTTATTATATGTTGTTAACGAACATGTGTTTAAGAACATATGTGTATTATAGGTTGTTTAGGAACATGTGTTTATTATATGTTGTTATTAACATGTGTTAATTATATGTTGTTTTGAACATGTGTTTATCATATGTTGTTTATGAACATTTGTTTATTATATGTTGTTACAAACATGTGTTTATAATATGTTGTTTATGAACATGTGTGTATTATATATTGTTTATGAACATGTGTTTATTATATGTTGTTTATGAACATGTGTTTATTATATGTTGTTTATGAACATGTGTTTATTATATGTTGTTTATGAACATGTGTGTATTATATGTTGTGTATGAGCATATGTGTATTATATGTTGTTTATGAACATGTGTTTATTATATGTTCTTTATAAACATGTGTTTATAAAAGAAGACAATTTCTCCAACTTGGGACATTTTTCATGAAACCCACTATGAGGTACAACTGTAACTCTAATGAACAAACAGGTAAAGCACCAATAAAAATGCTATAAAAAGAGGGGGAAATGTTTGTTTACTCCATGTTTAAAAATAAATGACGAAGCAAAGATGGTGCCACACAGAAATGCATGGATGCCAAACAGAAATGCATGGATGCCAAACAGAAATGCATGGATGCCAAACAGAAATGCATGGATGCCAAACAGAAATGCATGGATGCCAAACAGAAATGCATGGATGCCAAACAGAAATGCATGGATGCCAAACAGAAATGCATGGATGCCAAACAGAAATGCATGGATGCCAAACAGATATGCATGGATGCCAAACAGAAATGCATGGATGCCAAACAGAAATGCATGGATGCCAAACAGAAATGCATGGATGCCAAACAGAAATGCATGGATGCCAAACAGAAATGCATGGATGCCAAACAGAAATGCATGGATGCCAAACAGAAATGCATGGATGCCAAACAGAAATGCATGGATGCCAAACAGAAATGCATGGGTGCCAAACAGAAATGCATGGATGCCAAACAGAAATGCATGGATGCCAAACAAAAATGCATGGATGCAAACAGAAATGCATGGATGCCAAACAGAAATGCATGGATGCCAAACAGAAATGCATGGATACCAAACAGAAATGCATGGATGCCAAACAGAAATGCATGGATGCCAAACAGAAATGCATGGATGCCAAACAGAAATGCATGGATGCCAAACAGAAATGCATGGATGCCAAACAGAAATGCATGGATGCCAAACAGAAATGCATGGATGCCAAACAGAAATGCATGGATGCCAAACCTAAAATGGAAATAACATTCAGTCTATCATCATCAATGAGGAATTAATTAAATAGAGCATCAATGTTAGTACAAATAATGTGCAAATGAAAAATACTCAGGAGCCTCTATTCCTATGGCCAGCTGAAAAGCCAACAAACATTGTTCCCTATGATAGACCAGAGATCCTACACCTCCCTGATAAACCATACTTGTTCCCTTCCATCAACCCTTGATAATCCATCAGCCCTTGTTCCCATCATCAACTATGGACTGCAGTTCTCAAATAAAAAGTATATACACAAAACATTTAAAAGCATAGCAATTAAGAGAGCAAGAAAAAGTTTTAAAGTATTTTGTTTCATCTGAAAGTTGGCACAAAACAGATTTGCACCAATGTTTAAAAGATAGGCACCACTATGGTCTCATTCTGCATCCTCAAACTCTAAGCCCATAATACACACCTTTCAAATCTTAACCCATCTCTGTTTATGCTAACATCACCCTACTGTAAAAATATTCAATAAAGTGCACTCAAGTTTTACAAGGTTTTGTTGATAGTTATTTGGAAACACATCCATCTCTTTTTCTTTTGATTTTTGACAATCACCTCTAGGGTGATATATTCATATTTCTAACATGTACGTGTCTAGTGGTCATGTCTTTTAAAATTAAAATTAATTAAATAAATCAAAACATCTGAAAATAACTAATAATAAGTTTCTATGAAAACTGAAATGGTGATACACTGTTCAATTTAATGATACACAATAAGAACTAATGAGTCAAACACTGATCATGAACATTGCCAATACTCATACTTACATCTGGAACATTGCTTGACATTGAACAATGTGAATCCTAATTTTCATCTACAAAAATAGTCTGATACAGAACAAAAAGGATAATAACCATGTTTTCCGGCCTTTTGTTGTTAACGATTGGCTTCAATATGCAACACTTTCGTTCATACGGTAGACATTGAATCCAACCAACTACAACAACCAACAAGTCAACAACAAGTACATGTACAGACAAGAGATGTATTTACATGAACAGATGGCCAATGCATGTTCTTTGTAAACTGCATATAATACACCATTCCAAAGATTTAACAAAAAAAGTTTCCTGTAATTTAGAAAGAGGTAATTAATCATTTAAAAAAACAAAAAACATAAACATTGCCTTGGAACTACACTAATCTTCTGACCATCGTCTTATCTTCCTGACCATCTTCTCCTCCACTCCTCTCAACCTTCTGACCACTCATGTAATCCTCCTGACCACTACTCTAATCCTCCTGACCATCCTCTCCACCACTCCTCTCACCCTCCTGACCACTCCTCTAATCCTCCTGACCATCTTCTCTCCAACACTCCTCTCACCCTTCTGGCCACTCCTCAATCCTCCTGACCATCCTCTCTCCACCACTCCTCTTACCTACAGACCACTCCTCTAATCCTCCTGACCATCCTCTCTCCACCAATCCTCTCACCCTCCTGACCACTCCTCTAATCTTCCTGACCATTCTCTCCACCACTCATCTCACTCTGCTGACCATTCTCTGCTCCAGTCCCCTCACCCTCTTGACGATTTCTTTAATCTTCCTGACTATCCTCTCTGTCACTCCTCCCTCTCACCCTCTTACAATGATTACTCCCCTCTTACTCTCTTGAGCACTTCACTTATACACTTAATTGACCACACTTCTTGACTCATCGTTGTCTTGACCAGTCCTCTAAAGTGGCATTCCTGAAGACTTGTTTAGTCGCTTATTCTTGGAATAACTTTAGCATTCAGATGGATAGTTCTCTGTATGTTTGAACAAGCAAACCCACAAATAAAACTACACACTATGACACAAACCTAAAATGACAACATTTAGTGGGAAATAATTGAATATGGTGACACTTAAGTCAGAATACACTGCACATATAAACAATTTTCTCTATTACTTCCACCATCCACATCAAAAAATACCTACTACATTCCTCAAATTCAAACAGAAAATCATTTCATGTAAATTAATTAAATAATTATTGCCTGTGGCTTTCAAGAAGCTCTCACCTTTCTCTCTCTCTTCACCCCACTCAAAGCCTAACAGCAGGTGACACAAAACACTGTGCACACAATTTCAGAAATTTGCTTCCGCACAACCTCCAAGTATCATTACAATCTTACAATAATCAGTTTAGGCTGGTAGCAGAGTGATAATGTCTTTTCAAGTCTGTCAAAACATGTGCATGGTACTGGACCCAACTGATGTGATTATTTGCACTTTGTTGTTCAACTTCCACATAATGTCCTTATTTGCTGGATTGCATCGTTCTGTTTAAACTATTATTACAAAATGCACCTTTTTGTTTAAATTAATTTTTCCAATTATTATCCTTCTTTTTATTTGTTATTAGATTGAGTATCTCATGCGTTTTTGACTTCTTCCATGTTAATGTGCAGATACTTTCTGTTAGGTCACATTAAATTGGCAATTCAAGGTTGTGATTCTTTATTACACAGTGACATAATGTAAAACAAATTTATTATCATTAAATTCTAAAGCATTTGCATCAAAGTTCTTTCAAAATATTTTGGTGAAGTCATGTGTATAAATATTCAATCACGTCATCTTATTGCCTGTAGATCACACTAAGCCAGTGGATCACACTAAGCCAGTAGGTCACATTGAGGCTTTTTCACGATTATGCAATTTTCAATATTTTTCATTATCTCCTATATTCTATAACAATATTTATTCAAATGCCTGGAGGACTTAAATAATCTAATCAACATCAAATCACATGTTTCTCATTATTAGATGTGATCAAAACACATGATTCTCATTATTTAGATGTGATCAAATCACATGACTCTAATTGATTAGATGTGATCGAATCACATGTTTCCATTAATCAGATGCAATCGAATAACGTTTCTCATTGATTAGATGTGATCAATCACGTTTCTAATTGATCAGATGTGATCAAATCACACGTTTCTCATTGCTTAGATGTGATCAAATCACATGTTTCTTATTGATTAGATATGATCAAATCACACATTTCTCATTGATTAGATGTGATCAAATAAGATGTTTCTCATTGATTAGATGTGATTGAATCACACGTTTCTCATGATTAGATGTGATCAAATCACATCTTTCTCATTGATTAGATGTGATCAAATCACATGTTTCTCATTGCTTAGATGTGATCAAATCCCGTTTCTCATTGATTAGATGTGATCAAATCACATGTTCCGCATTGAGCAGATGTAATCAAATCACATGTTTCTCATTGATTATATGTGATCAAATCACATGTTTCTCATAATTAGATGTTATCAAATCACGTTTCTCATTGATTAGATGTGATCAAATCACACGTTTCTCATTGATTAGATGTGATCAAATCACATGTTTCTCATTGATTAGATGTGATCAAATCACATGTTTCTCATTGATTAGATGTGATCAAATCACATGTTTCTCATTGCTTAGATGTGATCAAATCACATGTTTCTCATAGATTAGATGTGATCAAATCATGTTTCTCATTGATTAGATGTGTTCGAATCACATGTTTCTTATTGATTAGATGTGATCAAATCACATGTTTCTCATTGATTAGATGTGATCAAATCACATGTTTCTCATTGATTAGATGTGATCAAATCACATGTTTCTCATTGCTTAGATGTGATCAAATCACATGTTTCTCATTGATTTAATGTGATCAAATTACATGTTTTTCATTGATTAGATGTGTTCAAATCACATGTTTCTCATTGATTAGATGTGATCGAATCACATGTTTCTCATTGATTAGATGTTATCAAATCACATGTTTCTCATTGCTTAGATGTAATCAAATGACATGTTTCTCATTGATTAGATGTGATCAAATCACATGTTTCTCATTGATTAGATGTGATCAAATCATGTTTCTCATTGATTAGATGTGATCAAATTACATGTTTCTCATTGATTAGATGTGATCGAATCACATGTTTCTCATTGATTAGATGTGATCAAATCACATGTTTCTCATTGATTTGTTCAAATCAAATTGATTATTGATTAGATGTGATCAAATCACATTCATGTTTCTCATTGATTAGATGTGATCAAATTACATGTTTCTCATTGATTAGATGTGATCAAATCACATTGATTAGATGTGATCAAATCACATGTTTCTCATTGATTAGATGTGATCAAATCACATGTTTCTCATTGCTTAGATGTGATCAAATCACATGTTTGACATTGAGCAGATGTGATCAAATCACATGTTTCTCATTGATTAGATGTGATCAAATCACATGTTTCTCATTGCTTAGATGTGATCAAATCACATGTTTCTCATTGATTATATGTGATCAAATCACATGTTTCTTGTTGATTAGATGTGATCAAATCACATGTTTCTCATAATTAGATGTTATCAAATCACGTTTCTCATTGATCAGATGTGATCAAAGCACATGTTTCTCATTGATTAGATGTAATAAAATAACACATTTCTCATTGATTATATGTGATCAAATCACATGTTTCTCGTTGCTTAGATGTGATCAAATTACATGTTTTTCATTGATTGAATTTCTGAGAAGCTCATGTTTAAAAAATTAAAATCATGTTTGTCATTGATTAGATGTAATCAAATCACACGTTACTCATTGATTAGATGTGATCAAATCACATGTTTCTCATTGATCAGACGTGATCAAACCACATGTTTATCATTGATTAGATGTGATAAAATAACACGTTTCTCGTGACCAAATCACATGTTCCGCATTGATTAGATGTGATCAAATCATGTTTCTCATTAATTAGATGTGATCAAATTACATGTTTCTCATTGATTGGATGTGATCAAATCACATGTTTCTCATTGATTGGATGTGATCAAATCACATGTTTCTCATTGACTAGATGTGATCGAATAACATGTTTCTCATTGATCAGATGTGATCAAATCGCATGTTTCTCATTGATTAGATGTGATCAAATTACATGTTTCTCATTGAATAGATGTGATCAAATCGCATGTTTCTCATTGATTAGATGTGATCAAATTACATGTTTCTCATTGATTAGATGTGATCAAATCACATGTTTCTCATTGATTGAATGTCCAGGAAGCTCTACATTATTCTTGTCTTCGATACCCTAAAATAGGGTAAAGTCAACCAACGTACCTCCCAAATGTAAATGAATATCGTGGGAGGATCCTGCAGCTCTATCACTACAATGTATTCAATATCACCTTATAAAACTCCTTTATCAAAATCCTCCGGAACCAAAAGGCTGGATGGCCACACTAGTATTATTAGGGTTAAGGAAAAGGGGGTTGACGTTACTTCTGTAGAACTCTACTGTGACTCTTGCTTTCTGTGTAAGGAAACTATAAGTAGATCCCATACGGTCCGCATACTCATATATATATATATATATTAAAAACTTTTCAGACCATTTGACAAACATTCTGAATTTTCATGCCATTTAACAACTTTGTTACTTTTCCAGTTAGATCTTCATAAGCACATTTGTGATGTCGGCCTATTAACTGTCAAAGCTCCTCAGTAAACAAAACAGTTGCAGATAAAACTCATTTAATGAGTTAGACTGATAGAATCACAAAACTGTATGAAGAAAGAAACTCACCATATTTTTGTAGGGACATAATGAAGAATTTTCCCCAAAAACCATTGCACACTGCTTAGTAATATTATACACTTCCCCGGGTAGATAGCTAGGCAGGATCTGGGTGTCAGCTGGTCTGTTCAACAGGCAATGCCCATGGCCACCTCTGAAAGAGAAGCATTTGGACCATGATGATTTTAACAACTTAACATTAAAACAGATCAATAAATTTAACTTGGCAACTACATCCTCAATCCTTTGACATACAGTGTATGTGAATGACAGCAATGCAAAGAGATACAAATCTCCTTGCCATTAAAAATATACCTTGTGTGACACCCGAGATTGTCACTTAGTTTATTTCCCATATTTTGCTTAGCTTATCATAACTGTAATCTGATTGTACCCCATAATGTATGGGCCATGTGATATTCGAATGCGGGAACATAAATTTAGAAATTCAGGTATCTAGGTCTCGGTTGAGCTTGCACAGTGTACCGGTTTTGTAACTAAAACTGGTTTCCTGCAGTTTGGCCTGATTCATATTTTATGAAGGAAACAAAAATTAAGTACGCAAAATAACCAAATCACTACAAAAAAAATTGCAAAAATATGGTAAAAATCTGTTTTATATCAATGAGAAGAAAGTTTGTGCTTTGTGTCAACATGTTTTTTTGTAGTATTTTTTGGTATATTTGTGAAAACATGAAATTATTTATGCAAAATCAATCAATAAATACAATTGAGAATGTTTGGAAATAAATAGTCATAATGTACCTTGGAGAGGGTGTGGCCAATATGAACTTTGAACTGCCTGGGTGAGAAAAAGTTTTGAATAAAGATGGGGAGGTGGCCTCTTGAGACAATGGTGCAAAGTTTGCAAATAATGCCATATTTCCAAGTAGTGTCGAAAGCTTTCTCGAGGTCAAAAAAGATGGCAATGAGGTGTTCATTTTTTACAAAGGATTCCCGGATAGCGGTGTCGAGCGTAATTAACTGGTCTCGGGTATTACAACATTACGGGAAGTCTCTTTGGTGAGGGGAGAGGATTATGTTGGTCTCAAGGAACCAGTTTAGTCTCTGGTTAATGATCCTTTCCATAATTTTTACAGAGACAGCACCTGAGGGCGATGGGGCGGTAGCTAGAGGGGCCAATATTGTCCTTTCCTGGTTTGGGGATGGGGGTGAAATAGCTTTTCTCCAGATTGGAGGAAAGGAGTGTGAGGACCAAATGTGGTTGAGGATGGTGAGTAGGGTAGTGGTGGCCTTGTTAGGGAGATGTTTTAGGAACTAGTAGGGAATTTACATACATATGAGCCCTTGGAGGTGCTGCCAGCGTCGTGGATGGCTTGGTTTAATTCAGAAAGGTTGAGAGGGGTACTGTAGCTTTCGGAGTTTTTTGGAAGGAAAAGTGATTCTCCGGGCTTCATCGCAAGCTTTTTTGGTTTTAAAGGCATTGGAGTAGTTGGTCGAGGACAAGATGTTGCTGAAAGTGGCGGCGAGGTGGTTAACGATGTCCGTTTTTGCAGTGAGAAGGTCACCATTCCAAGAGAGATGGGAGATTTGCTCACTCTGCTGTGGAAGCTGTTAACCATTCTCTAAATCTTCTTGGTGGGGGTGTTGGTGGTGAGAGAAGAGATAAAGTTGTTCCAAGTGTTGGTTTTACTGTCTTTGATAGTGCGTCTGGCCTTGGCACGGTTGATGCAAAAGAGGTTGAGGTTATGGGTGGTCGGGTTAGTTTTAAAGTTCCCGAGGGCTCTTTTCCTGTTCTTTATAGCGGTTTTGCAGTCATCAGAGAACCAGGGGTTGGGGGATGATTTGGAGGTTTGGAGGTTTTGGGAATTGAGCAGGTGGCGATGTTGGTAAGGATATTACTAAAGTTAGACATGGGATCCTCATCCTCGAGGAGATGGGGGGTGAGATGTGAGTCACAGAGGGTTTCAAGTCAGTCTTCTCAAGGTTACAATTGGGGGTGTGGTCAGTGGGGATTTGAAGGTTGGAGTGTATATGAAGAGGGTAATGATCACTACCACAGAGGTCAGCAGTGACTCTCCATCTAAATCAGGGAGGAGGTTAGGGGAACAGATAGACAGGTCAATACAGGTGAGAGAGCCTGTGGCAGGATGAAGATAGGTCGGGGAGTTAGTGTTGAGTAAGGACAGGCTGTACTGACGAAGAGCGTTTTCGATGAGCTTGCCTCTAGGGGTGGTGGTATTAGAGCCCCACAGAGGGTTGTGAGGGTTGAAGTCACCAAGAAGGATGAAGGGGGTGGGAAGCTGGGAGATGAGGTTGTTAAGGCTACTTGGTTGAATGTTGGTGTTGGGAGGGAGATAGATATTGCAAAGAGTGAAAGTTTTGTGGAGGGAGACAGAAATACAGATGGCCTGAAGGTCTGTGTGCACACGAACAGGGCTGTGTGGGATATCGTGTCTAACGAGAATGGAGACGCCACCACAGGCTCCGTCGGCATCCACTTGATGTTTGTGATAGCAAGCAAAGTTGTTGAGGGAGTAATGGTCGGTAGTTTTCAAGAAAGTTTCTTGTAGGCAGAAGACGACCGGGTTGAAGGTGGAGGCCAGAAGGTCAATTTCTTCAGAATTGGCCTTAAGGCTCCTAATGTTCCATTGTATGATGTTGTGGGTGTTATTGTAATTGCTTGTAGTATACGCCATTAGGAGGCGAGGGGATTATCTGGAGGAAGATCTGTTGGGTCTGAGTTGGCTTGTTTTTTCTTTGGATCTGTTCTTTGGGAGCGATTGTTTTTGAAAATTAGACGAGAGGTATGATCGGTAATCGAACAATCCATATTCTCTTTAGTGTCATGCATGTGGGTTTGGTTGGCGGGTTGTTTGTTGTTTAGTTGTTTTTTGGTTGGTTGTTTGTTGGTTGGTTTGTAGATTGTTGGCTTGGTTGGTTTTCGTTTGATGTATGATGGTATTAGTAGTGAAGGGAGGTGCGGGCTTTAGAGTAGGAAGGGAGGTTGAGGAGAGAAGTGGTGGTGGAGGTGGTGTGGGTATTGGGTGTGGTTGGGACGTTAAAAATGGTAATGGGCTTAGGACTAGGTAAGAAGAGCCAGGTGAGGTCGGTTTGGGCATCGGACTTAGTTTTTGTTGTGTTAGTTGTGTTAGAGGGAGCGGAATTGGAGTTAAAGGAGACTACAATTGAGTAGGAAGGCTTGGTGTTAAGAGAAGCAAAGAATTGCTTCCTGGCCTCTGGGTATGTTATGTTAGGATTAAGGGTTTTAAGTTTGGTTATTTGTTTTTCCTGAAGCCAGGTGGGGCAGTCTTTTGAGAAGGAGGGATGGTTGGCTGGGTGGTTACCGCCACAATTAGTACAGAGTGGGGTGTTGGTGCAGGAGGTGTTGTCATGGTCTGGGGCTCCGCAGTTACTATGCGGGCTTGGCTGAGGCAGGAGTTTTTTCAGTGGCCATACCTCTGACAATTATAACATCTTAGAGGTTTGGGAATGTAAGGGGCGACTTGGATTCTTAAATAGCCAGCAATGATGTGGGAGGGGAGAGTTGGTGTGGCGAAAGTAAGAAAGATGGTATTGGTGGGTGTTTCGGCTCCGTCTCTCTCTAGAATGAGGCGACGGGCTTCGATAACATGTTGGCTTGCCAGTTCCTCTTTGAGGTCGTCATCGGTCAAATACGCAAGATCGCGGGTGCGTATGACGCCTTTGCTGGAGTTAAGGGAACAATGGGGGGTGACTGTGATGTTGATACCAGAGTTGGCTAGGGTTTTGGAGGAAAGGAGGGTGGTGGTTTGTGTGTCCCTGGTGCAGTGCACCAGGAGATCGCCGGATCTAAGGGTAGAGACCTTGGGGAGGCCTGGCACCGACAAGGCCGTAGAGTGCTTTATGGATAAGGAAGGGAGAAACTTTTTTGAAGCTTTCTTGCTTGTTGGTGGCATGAATAATTAGGATTTTTGGGATTGGGGTTGTAGAATGGTCAATGATAGTAGCAGGTGTGTCATGGGGGGGAGGGGGGAAGGGGGGTCAAGGTCACTGCATAAGCGCTTCGTCATAATGAAAGAAAAAACCAAGGGCCGAGAGACCCGAGGGAAATAGAAAAAAAGTCACGGAACCACTATATAGGTACCGCTGTATTAATAACGAAGGGCGCGAAAGTTTGGTCAGAATGAAAAGAAAAATATCAAAGAAAAAAGGAAAAGAACGATCTTACCGAGAGTAAAAGCCCATCCACCGAGAAAAATCCAAAAATGAAGTTATAAAACAAAAAGGTGCAAATTGGAGAGAGAAAACGGAGCGAAATAGTATTAGAGAACAAAAGCAGTTGTCACGTCGCTCTCGCATATGTTGCACATTGTCAGAAGTAGGGGTCAAACCCAAACAGGAGTGCTATGATATTCAGCATTTCCTTTACAAGTAGCCAGAAGTAGGGGTCAAACCCAAACAGGAGCACTATATATTCCGCATTTCCTATACAAGTAGCAAGAAGTAGAGAATCAAACCCAAACAAGAGCACTATGATTTTCAACTTTTTTTTTCTTCAAGTTTTTTCACTGCTAGTATACTGGTCCTGGTGTTCTATATCTACCACCATCATGAACTCCTTTTCACTGCTGGTCTACTAGTCCGGGCGTTCTACCACCATCATGAAAATTTGTTTGTTTGTTTGATGAGGTCTTAACGGCACCACGACAACGAAGGTCAAATTATGCCTGAGAGGTCAGATCATTTTAGAGGTAGTAAGGAAAGAGACCAGGAGAAGAATGAGAGAAATTCAAGAACAAAAGCCAGAAAGCTGTGATCGAGAGAGGAGGTGCATGGGTAAAACTAAAAACAAAGTAGAGAGGGAGTGGAAGAGGAGAATTAAATATGGTTGTAGAGGGATGCATGCTGAAGGAAGGAGACTATTTTATCTGGAGGATTTTTTTGGAAGAACTCAGCAATTGAGTTGTGGGGAGCGAGAGAAGCTCTGGGAAGGTTGCGGCAAGCAAGGAGAACGTGTTGGATTGTGAGGATGCAGTGGCAATTGTTACAGAGGGGTTGGGGGGAACCAATAAGGAGGTGGGAGTGAGTGAGGTGGGTGTGACCAATTCTAAGACGGGTAATATGAACGTTGTCGATACGAGAAAGGTTGTTGATGGTGGATTTGATCGGGATTGTGGACTGGATAACATGGAGTTTGTTATCAATTTGGAAGTTCCATAAGGTTTGCCAGCGGTCACGAACAAGAGAAGCGATAAGCGGTTTGATGTCAGAGAGGGTTTGGGAAAAGGGAAGGGAGGAGGTTAAGGGCAAGCTTAGCGGCTGTATCAGCCCTGTCATTGCCAGGATGCCAACATGGCTGGGTATCCAGAAGAAAAGAACACTTTTCCTGCAGAGGGTGGGAGAAAAGAGTTTCTGGAGGAGGAGGTGGCAGGTGAGGTTATCCCATTTAAGATTGAGTAATGAAGTAAGAACAGCCTTGAGTCAGAGAAAATGGCAAAGTGACTAAGAGGAGAGTACTCAATAAAGTTGAGGGCGAGGAGAATGGCCTTAGCCTCGGCTGAAAAGATGGATGAGTGGTCAGGAAGTCTGCTACTGAGGGTGATGTCTTGGATGATGGCAGCAGCAGCTGTCTTGTTGCCTTCCTTGGAGCCATCAGTATAGATGGAGGTGTAATTTGAGAGTTGGTCTTTGATTTGGTTGTGAGATTGATGAAGAGATTAGGGTGAGTTTGAGTTTTGTTATAAGTGGAGAGGTCTAGGTGGACAGAAGGAAGGGGTGGCCCAAGGCGGAAAAGTGGGCCAGGAATAGGTGCCGAGAGTGGCGGGGTTGATGCCAAGTTGAAAGAGGTCTGATTTAATGCGTAAGCTGAAGGGGGCGATAGGGTTTTAGTCCTATCAAAGAGGGAGGAGAAATTGGGGTACCTAATGAGGTTGTAAACAGGGTTCTGGGTGTTGGTGAGGACTCTAAAAGCATAGGAGAGGCTAAGCTTTTACATCTAAGTAGAAAGGGGGTTGTTGGCTTCAACATGAAGGCTAGTGATTGGAGAGGTCCTGTAGGTTTCCTAGACAAAGCCTGAGGGCTTCATTTTGGATGGTGTTAATGTGGTTGAGGTATGAGTTGTGAGCGACACAGTAAACAATATTGCCATAGTCAAGCTTGGCACGAATGGTGAGCCTGAAAATTTTGAGGAGAGCATATGTTCGCTCCCCAAGTAGTGTTGGAGAGCAGTCGGAGGAGGTTGAGGGAGCTATTGCATTTTAGTTTCAGGTTGGTGATGTGTGGCTTGTAGGTGAGCTTGGGGTCTAGAGTTAAGACCAAGGAACTTTGTGTTTTCAACTTAAGGGATGCGATTCCCATTGAGCACAAAGTTCGGGTTGGGGTGGAGGTTGTTGAAATGACAAAAGTGCATGCAGACTGTCTTGTCTTTGGAGAATCTAAAACCGTTATTGTTGCTCCAGACTTGCAGCTGATTGAGGCTGGTTTGGAGCCTATTTTCAACAATAGGAAAGCTAGGGGAGGAGTAGAAGATGGTGAAGTCATCCACGTAGAGGGTACGTTTGATGCTGGGGCCAAGGTCATTCCCGATGTCATTAATGCTCAGGTTGAAGAGAGTGGGGAGAGGATGCTGCCTTGGGGACGCCTCTTCTTGGGGGTACGGCTTGGAGAGGGTGTGGCCAATACGAACTTGGAACTGCCTGGGTGAGAGGAAGTTTTGAATAAAGATGGGGAGGTAGCCTCTGAGGCCAATGGTGTGAAGTTTCCGGTAATGCCGTATTTCCAAGTAGTGTCGAAAGCTTTCTCGAGGTCAAAAATATGGCAATGAAGTGTTCCTTTTTGCAAAGGATTCCCGGATAGCGTGTCGAGCGTAATTAACTGGTCTAGGTATTGCGACGTTTTCGGAAGCCGCTTTGGTGAGAGAGAGGATTCTGTTGGTCTCGAGGAACCAGTTTAGTCTCTGATTAATGATCTTTTCCATAATTTTACAGAGACAGCAAGGGGGCGATGGGTCGGTAGCTGGTGGGGTCGGTGCTATCCTTCCCGGTTTAAGGACGGGATGACAATAGCTGTCCTCCAGATAGGGGAAAGGAGTGTGAGGACCAAATGTGGTTGAAGATGGTGAGTAGGGTAGTGGTGGCCTTGATGGGGAGGTGTTTCAGAAACTGATAGGGGATGTTATCTGGGCCCTTGGAGGTGCAGCCAGCGTCGCTGATGGCTTGGTTTAATTCAGAAAGGGTGAGAGGGGTGTTGTAGCTTTCGGAGTTGTCAGAGGGAAAAGTGATTCTCCGGGCTTCATCGCAAGCTTTTTTGATTTTGAAAGCATTGGAGTAGTTGGTCGAGGACGAGATGTTGCTGAAAGAGGCGGCGAGGTGGTCAACGATGTCATGAAAACCTTTTCACTGCTGGTCTACTAGTTCCGGGGTTCTACATCTACCACCATCATGAAAACCTTTTTCACTGCTGGTCTTGTAGTCCAGGGTTCTACCACCATCATGAAAACCTTTTCACTGCTGGTCTACTAGTTCCGGGGATCTACATCTACCACCATCATGAAAACTTTGTAATGCTCATCTATTAGTCCGGGGGTTTTACCACCATCGTGAAAACCTTTTCACTGCTGGTCTACTAGTCCGGGGGTTCTATATCTACCACAATCATGAACACCTTTTTACTGCTGGTCTACTAGTCAGGGGGTTCTACCACCATCGTGAAAACCTTTTCACTGCTGGTCTACTAGTCCGGGGTTCTATATCTACCACAATCATGAACACCTTTTTACTGCTGGTCTACTAGTCAGGGGGTTCTACCACCATCATGAAAACCTTTTCACTGCTGGTCTACTAGTCCGGGCGTTCTATATCTACCACAATCATGAACACCTTTTCACTACTGGTCTACTAGTCCGGGCGTTCTATATCTACCACAATCATGAACACCTTTTCACTGCTGGTCTACTAGTCCGGAGTTCTACCACCATCATGAAAACCTTTTCATTGCTGGTCTACTAGTTCCGGGGTTCTAAATCTACCACCATCATGAAAACCCATTTCACTGCTGGTCTACTAGTCCAGGGTTCTACCACCATCATGAAAACCTTTTCACTGCTGGTCTACTAGTTTGGGGGTTCTACATCTACCACCATCATGAAAACCGTTTCACTGCTGGTCTACTAGTCCAGGATTCTACCACCATCATGAAAACCTTTTCATTGCTGGTCTACTAGTCCAGAGGTTCTACCACCATCATGAAAACCTTTTCACTGCTGGTCTACTAGTCTGAAGGTTCTACCACCATCATGAAAACCTTTTCACTACTGGTCTACTAGTCCAGGGTTCTACCACCATCATGAAAACCTTTTCACTGCTGGTCTACTAGTTCGGGGGTTCTACATCTACCACCATCATGAAAACTTTTTTATTGCTCGTCTACTAGTCCCGAAGTTTTACCACCATCGTGAAAATCTTTTCACTACTGGTCTACTAGTCTGGAGGTTCTACCACCATCATGAAAACCTTTTCACTACTGGTCTACTAGTCCAGGGTTCTACCACCATCATGAAAACCCTTACACTGCTGGTCTACTAGTCCGGGCGTTCTATATCTACCACAATCATGAGCACCTTTTTACTGCTGGTCTACTAGTCAGGGGTTCTACTGCCACCATCTTGAACAATATTTTGATGCACAAAATGATCATTCTATTTCAATTCTTTATATGCCCTGAATCTTGGAAACTTTTTATAATTATAAAGCTAAAGAGTTCAGTCATGCAGGCCAAGCAGATGCAAGTACAGAACAATAGTATAAACATGTTAACTTCCCAGGGGATGGTAAAGGCTAAGATTGCAGTAACTCTCAAACCACATACCTTAGGTATGATTTCTAAAAAGTTAAAAGAGACTAAAACTTACTCTAAGAAATTAGTGAGGTAATGCCTGCTGCACGCAGACCACGTCCAGGGACTTGTGTGGTAGTTGAGTGTCGGTGCCATCACATGATGGAAACTGCCATTGCGGAAGGTTTTGCATTTTTCGTTATCATCATGAGGAAGATTAAATCTGTTAAAGAACAAATTATCAGAAGTTTAAAATGATTTCTACTCACAAATATCAGCTTTCTTGACGTTATTAATTATTAGCAACATGCTCATCAGAAATTTAAAACAAGATTACTTTTTTACATCTTTATTATGAAGTTGCTTGCACAGGCACGATAACACAAAGTAATAAAATGCAATTAAGTATGTATACTTACCTATTGCTTTTGGAAACTTCATGAGAAATGGTGTTTATGTATTGAAGACAAAAGTTAATTTCACTTTGTGGCACAATAAAAGAGGAGAGCATGTATACACTAGGTGTTCCAATCCCCCCCCTTTCCCCGTCATTTCTGTGATAATAATGAATTCAAAGTATTCTTGGAAAGTAGTCTTTAAACCATTAACATTTGACAAAGATCGAAAGAATAATCAGTTTGTGGGGTTCTTCGAAAGCGAGGAACTTGTATCTTCTTGGAAATCAAGGAATATCTATGCTAACCATATATCTTCACACAGCTTGGCTGTAACATCACACATTCATATCAGATGTTACACAGACGTTTTTGTTATGTGTAATCATTCTCGGAAAATGCGGTTTGACCTCCGCACACAGTGATATGATAGCATATTATGAACGTTGCTGTTGTGCAGTATGCCTACAGCTAGATTTACCATCGTTTGGCTGTACTTTCTTTCAAACCTGTTTCTGTATGCTGCAGCTAACGTGTGATTGCTGCATGTCGTTAATATTGAGGTATATATGCAGGGAGCTAGACTAATAAGTACCGACCCGCAGCCCGCTGTTCCGATAGTTATTGAACACATCCTATGGCCCGGGCTCCACTTTTATCTTCAGGTGTTTTTATGTTCGCCCACTAGTTTGTTAAATTTGTGTACACTAGCCGTGGAAAAAATTAGGTACATTTTGGCCAAAAATTTACCCATTTGTAAAGGGAGATAAAAATTTGATTACCTTAATTAAAGACATAGGCCTAGAAAGTTTAGAAACGTAACATAGGACCTCAATTTGTTTCAGCAGAATTTAAGGTGTAAAAATACTATTAAAAAAAAGTTACTGGAACAGCCCACAAAATTCGTTGCCGCTAACGGTAAATCAATGGTAAGTTAAATTTCTATAATCTATGTATGGGTCGTAGTTGACTGTGTGAGGCCGGTAAGAGAAACATGAGGCTTGAAACACAGTACACTGAAGTTGACAAGTGGTCCGGCTGTACTCAGGCGGCTGTATCAACAAAATTAATCTGCCATGTGCACAAAGGATTAAGACAATATCTTCAACACATCCCGTGCATACATTGCACACTATGTACGTACATAGTGATATGATAGCATGAACGTTGCTGCTGCACAGTAGGCCTATAGCATGACAGTGAATTATTCTGCCATGCACACAAAGAATTCAAAATATATCTTCAACACATCCTCGGTAACAGAATACAACATTTACGCTACTGATGATAATGTAAGAAACAAAAACATTGAAATCGAGCATTAATTTAACGGTATATTGCATGCCAACGTCGATTTACGGGTTGATAGTTCTTATAGAATGGTTGAGTGAAGTGACCATTTCACATCTAGCACTAAAGGTCACTGCACAAGTCAAATCGTTTGATGTCAGTCTATGAAAAATTGTTCTGGTGAATCAGTTTGAAGTTTAGTAAATATTTGAGATTTACCTAGCTGCTCATGATTAATAATATGTCCTCAATTTTGAACACAGTTTTTGTCTTCGAAATTAAGGAATCCCCAAACTGAAATTTTTTCAATATCCCAATTAAGTAGAAAAGGGACTAATGCGTCCTTCCATGCAGATGATGTTACTTTAACATAACATGTGTTGGTCCTGTGCATTTTAAGTATTCTTAGTGTATCTACGCTACAATTGTCAGGAGGACATTACGCTCGACTAGTCAAAGCTAGTAGTATAGAGAATGGGCTTACTGAGGGAAGTATATACAGAAATAGGTTATCAGGGGCAGATGATTTCAAATTACTTGAGATGCACTTACATTTTCATTTGCTTTGTTAATTTTCACATTTCACTACAAGCTTCAAAATATCTTTGAGTTTTCCCAAATATTTCAACAACAAAAAAAAGCTGAAGGTTACCTCACCCAGTAATTCAAAAAACATGTAAAAGCTAGCAGTCTTTATAACAGAAAGGAGACTTGCCAATGTCCATCAAAGAATGTCATTAAGCACCTTTTTCAACCTGTACCCCCAACATTAAAGCTAAATTATGCAAAACATATGACAAACTGGACATTGGAAATGATACAAATCCCCTCACCGCTAATAAATGATAGAAATCCCTCACCGCTAATAAACGATAAATATCCCCTCACCGCTAATAAACGATAAGAAATCCCCTCACCACTAATAATGCATATTACAGCCTGACCCATGATCCATCCCAACATGTCCCTAATGTCATCTCATGCTGATACTCTATGCAATCACACCTGAAAACCACATACTGTATGTCATTCCACCACTTGAATGACCCACATACCATCACAACTGAAATCCAGACGACACCCCACCACATGCCATTCCACCCTGTCCCACCTGTAAACCCACCTGTCCCACATGTCAACCCACCCTGTCCCACATGTCAACCCACCCTGTTCCACATGCCAACCTACCCTGTTCCAAATGCCAACCTACCCTGTTCCAAATGCCAACCCACCCTGTTCCACATGCCAACCCACCCTGTTCCACGTCAACCCACCCTGTTCCACATGCCAACCTACCCTGTTCCAAATGCCAACCCACCCTGTTCCACATGCCAACCCACCCTGTTCCACATGCCAACCCACCCTGTCCAACATGCCAACCCACACTGTTTCACATGCCAACCCACACTGTTTCACATGCCAACCCACCCTGTTCCACATGCTAACCCATCCTGTCCCACATGCCAACCCATCCTGTTCCACATGCCAACCCATCCTGTTCCACATGCCAACCCACCTTGTCTAACATGCCAATGCATCCTGACCAACATCCTACCCTATCCTGCCCTACATACAATTCCACCCTGTCCCGCATGACCTAATCCAATTTCCTTCAGCTACTTTATCATCATGTCATCTTCTACCACACATTTCACTTATTGCTTATATTTCTTTTCTCATTTTTTATTGTTAATTTAAAAAATATCAGAAGTTTATTGCTAATTTAAATTTTAAGTGAGGAAAGTTTTATTTGCTTCTTTATTCATGGCAAAACAAACATTTTAATTGCTATTCATGTCAGGAATTTAAATATTATAACAAAACTAGGAATGTGAAGTTACTAAGTATTGCCTGCCATATATTATGGATCTCAGATCAAACATTTTGTAGCAAATTCTATTGTTATGCAAACAACCTAATTGATATGCACACTATACCTCACCATTAAGTGTAAGCAATGCTCTTCACATATACTGTTTGATCATTTGTTTAAGCAAAATCACCACACCCACTTTAATTCAAGAGGTATCATAGATACAAATATTTTCATTGCTATGCAAATAAGCTAATTAGTATGCACACACAATCCCCCAATCATGCTCAACTGAACAGTACCAAAGCCCTCTATCACTGAACCAAGTACCAAGGTTAAATATTTTTTATGAAAGTCTATTGTTATGCAAATAACATAATTAATACACACATTACACCTTACCATAAAGTGTAGACAATGCTCTTCACATATATGATCATTTGTGTAAACAAAATCCCCACTCACACTTTAATTTAAGAGATATTATAGATACAAATATTTTCATTGGTATGCAAATATGATGAGCAGTACCAATGCCATCTACCACTGTTTCAAGTACCAAGTTATTATTTCATGTTAAACATTTTGTATAAAAGTCTATTGTTATGCAAATAAGCTAATTAATATGCACACTTTACCTCACCATTAAGTGTAGACAATGTTCTTCACATATATGATCATTTGTGCAAAAAAATCCCCACATCCACTTAGAGATATACCATAGATACAAATATTTCCATTGTTATGCAATTAAGCTAACTAGTATGCATGCACACCCCCATCATGTCCTCTACCCTTATGCCAAGTTGAATGAATGTACACCATTCATAACCTAAGTTATGAAAACTCTTCAACCAGATGCTGACACCTAGGGTTGTAGAACATGCTGACACCTAGGATAGTAGAATATGCTGACACCTAGGGTAGTAGAACATGCTGACACCTAGGGCAGTAGAATATGCTGACACCTAGGGTAGTAGAACATGCTAACACCTAGGGTTGTAGAAGATGCTGACACCTAGGGTAGTAGAATATGCTGACACCTAGGGTAGTAGAACATACTGACACCTAGGGCAGAAGAATATGCTGACACCTAGGGTAGTAGAACATGCTAACACCTAGGGTTGTAGAAGATGCTGACACCTAGGATAGTAGAATATGCTGACACCTAGGGTAGTAGAACATGCTGACACCTAGGGCAGTAGAATATGCTGACACCTAGGGTAGTAGAACATGCTGACACCTAGGGTAATAGCTTTACTATACTCTTCTGTTCCAAAATAAATCACCACTCTGCACTTGTATACAACAAATGGATGATTTCTTGTGGGAGAACACTTCAACTCATATAATGAGTATTTGGGCTTTATGAGGTGGAGTAAATTCATTAAAAAGTGATTTTAAGAGGCCCTGCTTCTGATTGTGCACTCATTCATGTTCAAGAATGAGTGTTGTGAGAATGTGTGCTGCAAAACACTGTAAAATGAGTGCTGCAAAAACGAGTGCTGCAAAAACGAGTGCTGCAAGAACGAGTGCTGCAAAACGAGTGCTGCAAGAACGAGTGCTGCAAGAACGAGTGCTGCAAGAACGAGTGCTGCAAGAACGAAAAGTGCTAAGAACGAGTGTGCAAGCAAGAACGAGTGCTGCAAGAACGAGTGCTGCAAGAACGAGTGCTGCAAGAACGAGTGCTGCAAGAACGAGTGCTGCAAGAACGAGTGCTGCAAGAACGAGTGCTGCAAGAACGAGTGCTGCAAGAACGAGTGCTGCAAGAACGAGTGCTGCAAGAACGAAAAGTGCTGCAAGAACGAGTGCTGCAAGAGCGAGTGCTGCAAGAACGAGTGCTGCAAGAAAGTGCGCAAGAAAGTGCTAAGAACGAGTGCTGCAAGAACGAAAAGTGCTGCAAGAACGAAAAGTGCTGCAAGAACAAGTGCTGCAAAACAAGGTAAGAACAGTGCTGCAAGAACGAGTGCTGCAAGAACGAGTGCTGCAAGAACGAGTGCTGCAAGAACGAGTGCTGCAAGAACGAGTGCTGCAAGAACGAGTGCTGCAAGAACGAGTGCTGCAAGAACGAGTGCTGCAAGAACAAGTGCTGCAAGAACAAGTGCTGCAAGAACAAGTGCTGCAGAATGAGTGTTGCAAGAAAGAACAACAATCTGGGATGATCAATCTTGGTTCTTCCACAGAAGATGACACAATGTAAGTGACCTGATTGCAAACTTCTGCAGCCCCAGGTATTTAACACTTAAGTGAAACAACTTTAAACATTCAGGACATTCTTTCTGAAGAAATTGACAGACAAGCTGGTGAGGGCCTGCAAAGAACTAAACCAGTATTCTCTGGTTCATATAATCAGGGAGTTGCCTGATATAATATAATAATTCTGATAATGGATTTTTAGGTAGCACAATTTTAAATCCGGTTTATTTCCTCACATATGTTTTGTATGCAATTCCTAGATAGATATTGATTACGAAAATGGCAAAGTTCTCAAAACTCTTTTCCCATTCAAACATTGTGACAGAGGATTGAAATACATGAGATGCAAAAAACAACAAATAAAGCGTAACCAGAAAATCAAAATGTTTAGTGATTCCGATGCATTCTTTCAATGTTAGTTGATTTTCAAGTTTGAACTAAAACTGGCATTGCATACCATGAAATGCTAAATAACATATTCATAGGCCATGCCCACCATGCACATCAATAAAATAGAACCTGTTGACAACAGTACAAGTATGATGCAGAACATGCATACAATTGCACATTTTATAATCACTGTTTTAAGAATTTTACAAAATCCCTATGTACATGACATCACTACCAAAACAACAGGTCACATATAGGGACAATAACTCATTTGTGTACCACATACATTATGACATATGTGTGATGTGTTAACAAGTTTTATGTAGCATTTTCACATTAAGGAATGCAGTGATGGGAACTGTTGACAACATAAGCTCGTACACAATAACTGACAAATAACATCTAAGTATGATGCGAACAGACATGGGTACTATAAATTGATCAGTTTTCATCTTTATTTACTTTTATATCAATCCCCCTCCCACCCCCACCCTATCCCCACCCTCACACTTAGCAATATACAGGACATCACCACCCAAAACCATTGGGGCACACAAGCAGACAATGGCGAGTCAGGGGCGTAGCAACCAGGAGGGTGTGGGGGTCTACAAGAAAAGTTCAAAATTTATAGATCATAAGTCTTGTAATTAGAAGGATTTAGACTTAGCACTATATATTTAATATCTAAAATAATGTGAAAACTAAGCAAATAACTGGGGTCCTTAGATTATTATTCAGGAGGCCATCATTTTCTTGGTGATAATAAATGTAACTTGGTATATCAGCAAGCCTATCAATTAGACCAAGTGGCCCACATTTACATTTGGCTCGGGTTCAAATAGTAAGTTTTGCCCTGAATGGCCCACTTTAAAGATGCCCAACTAGTGAAATTTGGTGTGGCTCGCACACTTGAAAAAGATCCTCATTTTACAAATTATAAGCTGGGAAACAAAGCAGAGGAAAAGGGCTTTTAGGTATGAAAAAGTCCAATATGTAGGCTGTTGGGCCCCCAACTTTGTCGTTAGGGAAAATTTAGAACAGAGTGTGTGTGCAAAGTGTGTGAAATTGAACAATTCTAGTCTTTTTAGGGAAATATTTGTGTTACTTTCTTTAAAGAAAAGATCAGATTCATAGTTTTTAAAGAAGAATGTGTTCAATATTGAAAAGGCAGGCTTCTTCTCTAACCAGAAACCAAAAGGTTATGTGGTTCCGATGCTGTTGTAATTCTTTAAATATCCCACCTGCATTATCTCCACATGTAGTGACCAATAATAATCCCACAATTTCAAGCAGTTACACACAACACTAATATCATCTTCATCAACATGAAAATGCATATGCAAATGACATAGATGTCCAAAAAACAAAATAAATGTGATTAAATCTAAACAGATGAACTGATTCATCTTAAAACGGGGGTGTACAAATCAAAGTGATATGTTACTCTGTCTAAAGATTACATTCCAAATACAGTAATAACAATGACAGATAACTCTTAATTCACATTACTTCTGGTGATCGCATCAGAACCAAAAAGGGCATTTGTCCTCTTTGAAAGAGCAGTTTTTCTTCTAGAACGTACACCCCCCAAGTTCCGCTGCCTATGCATACATGCATACATACATACATACATACATACATACATACATACATACATACATATATACATACATACATATATACATACATACATACATATATACATACACCCATACATACACATACATACATGCATACATACATACATACATACATACATACATACATACATACATACATACATACATACATACATGCATACATACATACATACATATGTACACATGCACACAAACATACATACATACATACACACATAAACACATACATACATACATACATACACACATACATACATACATACATACATACATACATACATACACACACACATGCATGCATGCATGCATACATACATACATACATACATACACATGGCAGCATGACTGCATAGGTTCCTTATATTGTTAACCAAAAACTAGTATGGAGGCGGAAGGAAATAACTGCTGACTGAGATGTCTACTCGGTAGAGCATCCATGGTGAGTTGCTTCCTAATGTAGGAGCTCAGTCTATAGAGCATCTATGGTGAGTTGCTTCCCAATGTAGCGCTGTGTCTACTAGGTAGAGCATCCATGGTGAGTTGCTTCCCAATGTAGGAGCTCCGTGTCTACTAGGTAGAGCATCCATTGTGAGTTGCTTCCCAATGTAGGAGCTCCGTGTCTACTAGGTAGAGCATCCATGGTGAATTGCTTCCCAATGTAGGAGCTCCGTGTCTACTAGGTAGAGCATCCATTGTGAGTTGTTTCCTAATGTAGCTCTCTGTCTACTAGGTAGAGCATCCATGGTGGGTTGCTTCCCAATGTAGGAGCTCCGTGTCTACTAGGTAGAGCATCCATGGTAAGTTACTTTCTAATGTAGGAGCTCTGGCAGAGCTTAGAGAAGCATCCAAGCTTCATTTTTATTAAAATCCTCCACCACTGCCCATTCCCCTCAAACTGAAGAAGTGTGGATAAAGTGCAAATGTGTGTTATTCTGTCAAAAAGGTTCTATAATACAGCGGAGAGCGTGACAAACCAAACTAGTTTTGAAATCTTCTAAAATTACATTTGATTGCACTTTTGAGACACAAAGAATCTGAAACTCTTCAATCTTCAGGGCTAAATTTATGTTCTTGAAGTAATTATAAGCATGGTGAGTGCACTCACCCAGTCAATGTTACAGATTACTGGCTCTAATTATAAGCATGGTGAGTGCACTCACCCAGTCAATGTTACAGATTACTGGCTCTAATTATAAGCATGGTGAGTGCACTCACCCAGTCAATGTTACAGATTACTGGCTCTAATTATAAGCATGGTGAGTGCACTCACCCAGTCAATGTTACAGATTACTGGCTCTAATTATAAGCATGGTGAGTGCACTCACCCAGTCAATGTTACAGATTACTGGCTCTAATTATAAGCATGGTGAGTGCACTCACCCAGTCAATGTTACAGATTACTGGCTCTAATTATAAGCATGGTGAGTGCACTCACCCAGTCAATGTTACAGATTACTGGCTCTAATTATAAGCATGGTGAGTGCACTCACCCAGTCAATGTTACAGATTACTGGCTCTAATTATAAGCATGGTGAGTGCACTCACCCAGTCAATGTTACAGATTACTGGCTCTAATTAAGCATCAGTTAGTGCACTCATCCAGTCAAAAATTACTGGCTCCACTAATAAATCAGTTTGCAAAATATTGCTGTAGGAAGAAACATTTGTGCTAAAGGATTTAAAGTTTTGACACAAAACCTGGCAAAAGTAAAATTTCTGCCCTTTCTTTGGCACCTTTGGCTGAAATGAACTCTTGGTAAATCATATTAAAACATTTCTTATGCAATCTTGTTAACATTATTCCACCATCATATTTTGGTAAGATCTAAAATTGATTTCAAGTTATTTTCTTAAATGACTGATTTACTGCTGCCATTTTAATTCCTACTACTGTGGCCATTTGTCATGATTTTATTGTGGCAGTGTACATTTGATTCCAGCACACAGTAATTTGATCCACGACACTTGCTGAATTGCTTGTCTGTGTAGGTAGGTGTAACCTGATCTGTGTGTTATTTGACCCATCATGAACCGCGAATACATATCTATTTTACCGCCGGTAATGCACAATAACTGGCCTTTAAATTTATCCATGGAGGTACCTCCATGATTCATCTATTCTAAAACTTGAAACATATTAATACAAGAACACCCTTTAAAAAGTTTGTGGCATTTAAAGAAACAAATTTTTTGATGGATAACTGTAGTAATAAAGAAAGAGGTGGCGTGTCTTAAAAGGGAAAGGGGCTTCGCCCCCTTAAAAACATAGCACTGCTATTTGGTGAAATCTTTAACTTCTGGAGAGAAAAAAATTATATTTCAAAGAAAATTCTTCACTTTCCAGCTAAAGCAAGCTGTCAATTCAACAAAATCTCAGGAAGTGTTGCAAAAATCGGGGAAAATTTCCAACAATTTTAAGCATTTTCCTTCAATATAATGTTAATAACTTCACACTTAAATAAAAAATAAAGCATAAATGCAAATGGGAAATAGAACCCCTATGCGGGGGGCCCTAACTCCTATGCCTCTATCCTCCCTAATCTGAAAACGGTATTCAGTGTTTTGTTTTTTTTTGGGGAGGGGGGGGGGGAACTCAAAAATAAAAAGCTAGACACAACTCTTAAAGAAAAAGAACAAAGTTATGTAGGTTTTATTTTCTTCATTATAAAATAGAATAGATGCAATAAATGAAGCGACCTGCAACTTGGTTTTCCTTAAATAAATTCTATCCTCGCCGAATTTGACAGGTTGCAAGATTACAGTGTGTACGTTTGTTTGTTTGATGAGGGCTTAACAGCACCACAGCAACGAAGGTCAAATTGTGCCTGAGAGGTCAGATCATTCTAGAGGTAGGAAGGAAAGGAAACAGGGGGAGATTGAGAGAAACTCAAGAACAAAAGGTCAGAAAGCTGTGATCGAGAGGGGAGGTGCATGGTTGAAACAAAAACAAAGTAGAGAGGGGGTGGAAGAGGAGAATCAAATATGGTTGTGGAGGGAGGCATGATGAAGGAAGGAGATAATTTTATCCGGAGGATTTTTCTGGAAGAACTTAGCAATTAAGTTGAGGGGAGCGAGGGAAGCTCTGGGAAGGTTGTACAGGGGGCAAGCAAGGAGAACGTGATGGATTGTGAGGGTGCAATGACAATTGTTGCAGAGGGGTTAGGGAGAGCCCATAAGGAGGTGGGAGTGAGTGAGGTAGGTGTGACCAATTCTAAGACGGGTAATATGAACGTTGTCGATACGAGAGAGAGTGTTGATGGTGGCTTTGACCGAAATTGTGGGCTGGATGACATGGAGTTTGTTATCAATTTAGGAGTTCCATGAGGTTTGCCAGCAGTCACGAACAAGGGAAGCGATAAGCTGTTTGATGGCAGAGAGGGTTTGAGGAAAGGGGGTATGGAGAAGATTGAGGGCAAGCTTAGCGGCTGCATCAGCCCTGTCATTGCCTGGGATGCCAACATGGCTGGGTATCCAGAAGAAAGAAATACTTTTCCTGCAGAGAGTGGAAGAAAGGAGTTTCTGGAGGAGGAGGTGGCATGTGAGGTTATCCCATTTAAGATTGAGTAAAGAAGTAAAAACAGCCTTTGAGTCGGAGAAAATGGCAAAGTGGTTAAGCGGAGAGTACTCAATAAAGTTGAGGGCGAGGAGAATGGCCTTAGCCTCGGCTGAAAAGATGGATGAGTAGTTGGGAAGTCTGTTACTGAGGGTGATGTCTTGGATGACAGGAGCAGCAGCTGTCTTGTTGCCTTCCTTGGAGCCATCAGTATAGATGGAAGTGTAATTTGAGAGTTGGTCTTTGATTTGGTTGTGGAGATTGCATGAAGAGATTAGGGTGGGTTTGACTTTTGTGATGAGTGGAGAGGCCCAGGTGGACAGAAGGGAGGGGGTGACCCAAGGAGGAAAAGTGGGCCAGGAGTAGGTGCCGAGAGTGGCGGGGTTGATGCCGAGATGGGAGAGGTCTGATTTAATGCATAAGCTAAAGGGAGGGGAAAGGGTTTTAGTCCTATCAAAGAGGGTGGAGAAATTTGGGTACCTAGTGAGGTTGTAAACAGGGTTCTGGGTGTTGGTGAGGACTCTAAAAGCATAGAAGAGGCCAAGCTTTCTACATCTAAGTAGAAAGGGTGGTTCGTTGGCCTCAACATGAAGGCTGGTGATTGGGGAGGTCCTGTAGGCACCCAGACAAAGCCTGCGGGCTTCATTTTTGATGGTGTTGATGTATGAGTTGTGAGCGACACAGTAGATAATATTGCCATAGTCAAGCTTGACACGAATGGTGAGCCTGAAAATTTCGAGGAGAGCGCAGCGGTTTGCACCTCAAGTGGTGTTGGAGAGGAGTCAAAGGATGTTGAGGGAGCTGTTGCATTTTAGTTTCAGGTTGGTGATGTGTTGCTTGTAGGTGAGCTTAGGGTTTAGAGTTAGACCCAGGAACTTTGTGTATTCAACTTTTGGGATGCGATTGCCATTGAGCACAAAGTTCGGGTTGGGATGGAGGTTGTTGAAATGACAAAAGTGCATGCAGACTGTCTTGTCTTTGGAGAATTTAAAACCGTTATTGTTGCTCCAGACTTGCAGCTGGTTGAGGCTGATTTGGAGCCTATTTCTAACAATAGGAAAGCTAGGGGAGGAGTAGAAGATGGTGAAGTCGTCCACGTAGAAGGTACGTTTGATGTTGGGGCCAAGTTTATCCGCGATGTCATTAATGCTCAGGTACGTGATGGATGCTAACAATTTCTTAACCTGTTAGCTTAGCACTTTAAGTTTCATTACCGCATCTTGTGTAGTCAACATTTTAACTGTGTAGTCAACATTTTGACTGTATAACATGCTATAGCCACTACATGGATGCTATACAATTACTGCAATAGTATTGCATAGCATGTAGTGCCTCGGGCTACCTAGTGAGGTGTTTATCTCAATACATTCGGTGAGACTAGCCTCATTTATTTCAAATTCAAATAACATTTTCTCCTTCACTATCTCTTTGTGACTCTTCAAAAAATATTTTGGTGTAATAAATATTTTCTATTATGTTTCTGAAACAGTAAAAATTGTTTACATTATACCATTCTTCATATCACTTTTTAGACCTGGCTATCAAAATATTGGATTGGCAGTGGAAGTTTTCGTCTACAGTCCTCAATGTTGCCAATTTACATGACTTTTGTGAATTAAAACAAGGTTATAAATTTCTATAATTAGTGTTGCTGAAATTGATTGTAGCATAGTAACCATCAAAATACAACCTTCAATCAATAGTACTTAATTTGAGGTCAATATTCTTTTCCTTTAATAAAATCATAAATATAGTTCTCAATTAAAAGATGGCGGGTTTTGAGTATGGAGTTTACAATACTAAACCTGTCATGTCCTGAGGGCCATGACAGAAAAAGTAAGAGCTCAACTGAAACTTCCCCCAAGTCCAGGCCACATGAGAGCAGGCCTGGATGGATAATCCTTTTGGCAACGTTAGAGCAAAGGTGCAGTCAGCCTGCTGTGCATACAAAAATGATCTCTCAATTCTGCACATTTGTGCATGGAATCATACACACTATGATTTGTGCATAGAATCACACATGCTATGATTTCTGCATGGAATCACACATACTATAATTTGTGTATAGAATCACACATGCTATGATTTCTGCATGGAATAACACATGCTATGATTTCTGTATAGAATCACACATACTATAATTTGTGTATAGAATCACACATACTCTGATTTGTGTATAGAATCACACATGCTATGATTTCTGCATGGAATAACACATGCTATGATTTCTGCATGGAATCACACATACTATAATTTGTGCATAGAATCACACATACTCTGATTTGTGTAAAGAATCACACATGCTATGATTTGTGCATGGAATCACACATACTGATTTCTGCATGGACTCACACACACTATTATTTCTGGCATAGAGATGGTATATCCTTTCTTCAAAAACTTTGTTGGCATGGGGATAATTATACATGTAGCTGTTATACTTACACATGTCCCATTTCATGGACCATAGTGAAAGAGGCAGTGAGACCGTTGTCTTCTACAATTGAGCAACTTCTGTTGGAATCACATATAGTACCAAGTTCAGCAAGACCTGTAAAAATACCACAAAACATATCAATGGTTTGACTGATAACTATTTAAGATGGATTACGTTATCTTGGCCCACTGATGAACACAAACCCACATATCTCATACCAACATGAAATTAACTATTATTGCTTTATGCAGATTTCTTATTGTGATAGTAAGTGACCTTATAATCTTACAACTGATGTTACATCATTTTATACCTAAAAAGCCAAAAAATAATAAGGGATTGGGGTGGGGGGTTAGAAATGATAAGCGAAAGTCATTGGTAAAAAGTGACATGCGAGTGAGTCATTTGTGTATGAGTTCGAATCCCTGGTGTCTAAGTACGAGCTCCTGGTGTCAAGACTAAGGAGTCCCATGGTGTCCAGGTAGGAGTCCATGGAGTCCAGGTAGGAGTCCCTGGTATCCAGGTAGGAGTCCATGGAGTCCAGGTAGGAGTCCCTGGTATCCAGGTAGGAGTCCATGGAGTCCAGGTAGGAGTCCATGGAGTCCAGGTAGGAGTCCATGGAGTCCAGGTAGGAGTCCCTGGTGTCCAGGTAGGAGTCCCTGGTGTCCAGGTAGGGGTCCCTGGTATCCAGGTAGAAGTCCCTGGTGTCCGAGTACAAGCCCTAGGTGTCTGAGTAGGTGTTCCTGGTGTCAAGACTAGGAGTCCCATGGTATCCAGGTAGGAGTCCATGGAGTCCAGGTAGGAGTCCATGGAGTCCAGGTAGGAGTCCCTGGTGTCCAGGTAGGAGTCCCATGGTGTCCAGGTAGGGGTCCCTGGTATCCAGGTAGAAGTCCCTGGTGTCCGAGTACAAGCCCTAGGTGTCTGAGTAGGTGTTCCTGGTGTCAATACTAGGAGTCACATGGTATCCAGGTAGGAGTCCATGGAGTCCAGGTAGGAGTCCCTGGTGTCCAGGTAGGAGTCCCATGGTGTCCAGGTAGGAGTCCCTGGTGTCCAGGTAGGAGTCCCTGGTGTCCAGGTAGGAGTCCCTGGTGTCCGAGTACAAGCCCTAGGTGTCTGAGTAGGTGTCCCTGGTGTCCAGGTAGGAGTCCCTGGTGTCCAGGTAGGAGTCCCTGGTGTCCAGGTAGGGGTCCCTGGTATCCAGGTAGAAGTCCCTGGTGTCCGAGTACGAGCCCTAGGTGTCCTATGTGGACACTGTATGTGGACACACTATGTGGACACCATATGTGGACACTCTATGTGGACTCTATGTGGACACTCTATGTGGACACTCTATGTGGACACTCTTTGTGGACACACTATGTGGACACTCTATGTGGACACTCTATGTGGACAACATAGTATTCATCATGGCTGTTATTGTACATTTCTGATAGTTTTGCGAAAAATATAGCCTAGTACACACAATGTTTTATGTCCTAACAACAAAGGTGTGTAAACATTGTATTGTCCACACAAGGAGGTATTTACTAGTTCATACACATACACACACATACATATACACCCCATCATGACTGTGTAGGTTCCTGATGCTATCACATCAGAACCAAAAACGAAGTGGATTTATTATCATTTTTATATACATATTTTTGCTCTTCAATCGTTGTTGGCAAGTTCTACATTTGTTAGCCTGGATCCACCACAGTATAATTAGAGCCAGGCACCACTGGCTTTGTTACCGTCCCTCCCCCCATCTTTACAGATGAATTCAGATCTGGAAAATATCTCCACTATTCAAACTGACATGAAACATACCAAACACATTCCATAAACAATCCTACAAAATTTCATTATCAATTTTTTTCAAAGAATACAATTGTACTTCTGTCTTCAATACTAACAAGAGAAACATTTTGCCCTTTCAAATGTGAAAATAAAACTTGTTGCTGTGACAACACCTCCTCAAAACAGGCCTTCTTCAGATACATTGATACTGGATTCAATGAGATATTATGACAAGTTTGGATACTGAGAGTAACTCCATGGTCAGCCCAGATTGTAACAACAGCTTTATATATTATTAACCTGAACGATAATTGATCAATCAATCACTCATTTAGATTTTGAGTCAGAATTCTCTTATTTAGAAAGTTTCATAAATTGTTGGAATCGTCAGCAAATTTCATTTGTTCCATGATACTCTGAAGAGCTAGTATAGTGCTATTTCATTTGTTCCATGATACTCTGAAGAGCTAGTATAATAATAATAATAATACATTTTTATATAGTGCATTATACCAAACGGTCTCAATGCGCTTTACATAAACAAATATAACATGAGAAAACCTTAAGATACAAACAGTAAGAGAACAAAAAACCATACTTAAAAGATACAAGCAGGATAAAGTTACAATGTCCAATGAGGGTAACTCATGAAAAGGTGTGTTTTCAATACACTCTTAAAAATATCTTAAGTAGGGGCATTTCTGATGTAGATTGGGAAAATGTTCCAGAGTTTGGGGGCTGCAGATTGAAAAGAACGTTCACCATAAGTCTTGGTGTTCATTTTTGGCGGCTTTAGGAGAATAGCACTGTTAGATCTGAGTGAGCGAGTTGGTTATTGTAAGGTGAGTAAGTTGAAAATATAATTTGGAGCAAGACCATGGATGGCTTTGTATGTGAGGGTGAGAAGCTTGTAGTTTAGTCTTTCACATATAGGAAGCCAATGAAAATGATAAAGGATGGGTTTAATGTGAGATTTCTTACTTGTGAGAGTAACTAATCTGGCAGCAGTGTTTTAAATGCGCTAAAGCTTTGAGATTTGTTGAGAAGGAAGCCAAATAAGATACTGTTGCAACAATCAAGACTGAATGATACAAATGCGTGAATAAGTGTCTCAGTTGACTTTTGATCAACATATTTACGAATTTGGCTGATTTTTCTGATGGCAAGTGAAGCGGAGCGGCATATATTATTTACATGTGGCAACAGTGTAAGCTTTTTATCAAAAATAACCCAGGTCTTTAAGACAGGAAACAGGAGATATACATAGTGCTATTTCATTTGTTCCATGATACTCTGAAGAGCTAGTATAGTGCTATTTTATTTGTTCCATGATACTCTAAAGAGCTAGTATAGTGCTAGTGTATTCTTTAAAGAGGGCATGACACCAAGAAAAACAAAATGAGTCTATTAGTTTTGCATAATTCATTAAACTATCAAAAACATGGAATCCTATCAAAAGTCCCGAAAAGAAACCATTTGCGTAAAAACGAAACCAATCAAGTAATAGACGCTTCTGTAAAATTGGAAACTGCTAAGCAAAATCGGGAGTTGTGTGAGACATCACTCCCAGAATAATCTCATCAGCAAACATACAAATACAGTGCAAATTCCATAAGAAAGTAAGCTTGGGAGGTATTGGTTGTTGCGCAATACCGGTATATCAGCGGTAAAATACCAAAATACTGGTATGCAAATAAGCATATTATTTAAGCAAGACTATTTCATTATCAATGAAGGCTGTCAAGAGGCATATAGGGCCACAGGCATATAGAGCCATGGGGCATATAGAGCCACAGGCATATAGAGCCACGGGGCATATAGAGCCACAGGGCATATAGAGCCACAGGGCACATAGAGCCACAGAGCATATAGAGCCACAAGCATATAGAGCCACAGGGCATATAGAGCCATGGGGCATATAGAGCCATGGGGCATATAGATCCACAGGGCATATAGAGCCACAGGGCATATAGAGCCACAGGGCATATAGAGCCACTGGGCATATAGAGCCACGGGGCATATAGAGCCACAGGGCATATAGAGCCATGGGGCATATAGAGCCACTGGGCATATAGAGCCACATGGCATATAGAGCCACAGGGCATATAGAGCCACTGGGCATATAGAGCCACTGGGCATATAGAGCCATGGGGCATATAGAGCCACAGGGCATGTAGAGCCACAGTGCATATAGAGCCACAAGGCATATAGAGCCACAGGGCATATAAAGCAACGGGCATATAGAGCCACGGGGCATACAGAGCCACATGGCATATAGAGCCACAGGGCATATAGAGCCACAGGGCATATAGAGCCACAGGGCTTATAGAGCCACGGGGCTTATAGAGCCACGGGGCATATAGAGCCACAAGGCATATAGAGCCGCTGGGCATATAGAGCCACAGGGCATATAGAGCCACAGGGCATATAGAGCAGCGGGGCATATAGAGCCATGGGGCATATAGAGCCACAGGGCATATAGAGCCACAGGGCATATAGAGCCACGGGGCTTATAGAGCCACAGGGCATATAGAGCCACAGGGCATATAGAGCCACTGAAGTCAAAAAGATATCATTTTTGCCACATTATTACCTGTTTTCTGATGAACCAAAGCATGGACTATCGATCTGATGAAATATTTAAGGATTTTATAGCAGAAATGTATATATACAAGTACCAGAAGAGTATTTAATCATGATACAGTACTTGTTTATTTACTCATGCATTTACAGGTATTCCAGAGGCACTGACAATCATTTGGTACTGGGTTTTAAAAAATTTGCTTCAATTTTCTTTATCTTCAGGAATTTATTTTCAGTTTTTATGAAATTTGCTTCAATTTTGGGAAAATTTCTTTTATTTTTAGGATATCTTCTTCGTTTTCGGCAAATTTGCACCAACTCCTGTAAAATTTCCTTAGTTTTCGTGAAATTGTCTTCATTTTTGGGAAATTTCCATAAATTTTCGTGAAATTTCCTTCCTTTTTAGATATCTTCTTTTAAAATTTTCTGGAAATTTGCATCAATTCTCGTAAAATGTTCATGAATTTTTGGGAAATTTCCTTCAATTTTAGTGAAATCTCCTTCATTTTCGGAAAATTGTCTTCAATTTGGGAAATTTTCATCATTTTTCGGGAAATTTGCTTCAAATATCTTCATTTTGCGGAATTTATTTTCAGTTTTTACAAAATTCACTTCAACTTTTAGGAAATATCCTTTATATTCTGGATATCTTCTTTTGCAAAATTGCATCAAATTTTCTGATATTTTTTTAATTTTCTTGAAATCATCTTCATTTTGAGAAATTTCCATCAATTCTCCTAAAATTTCCATCAATTTTCAGGAAATTCCATTCAATTTTTGTGAAATGTCCTCAATCCATTTTCAGAAAACCCAAATTTTCAATCATTTTACGACCTCCCCCACCCCCTCTCCTCCTCTACCCCACCAACAAATAGTTTTACCATGATGAGAGACTTGTACATTTTTGTAGGCTTGTTAAAATAACATTCAAATCTGGCCCCCAATGTCAAATATCTTCCTACGTTGCTGATATATGTACCTCACATACGGACTTCCTCTCCGCCCCAAGAATGAGATGGGAGTAGTAGAGAATGGACAACAAGTTCATGAACAAAATTGATGTGTTGTTTCCTGCATGGTTATAAGATGGAAAGTTTGTGGAAAATTTGTGTCACTCAAAAAAAGTCAGCATGACTTTAAAATAATTAATAAATGGTAGTAGTTACTCTATTGTCAGATTGTAAATGCTTTAAATCTTGATGATATGGCAAAAGGTCTAACCATGGTGCTAAGTCAATACATGGCAAGACCTTAACCATTTCTCTTAAATTAATCAAATACCATTTATTGGCGCTAATTTGCACTTATGGAAAAAGAAATCAATACAAGAAAGGAACGGGCCCTATATGAAAACTTATTTTTTTTCAAGGTCTATGGACACAAAGCAATTTCTATACTTGTTGAAAGATGAATAAATCTGAGCAGATCAGCTTTTGAAATTTTGAAAGGAGCACTTTTAGTTTTAGAGATACAATTGATCAAACTTTGATCAGTTTTAAATTGTGCTCAAAATCTTTATGTAATGCTTTCAATTTCATTCCTAAATCCTAGTTACCTAAAGTAGTGTAAAAGTTTATTTCCTTAAAGACATGGTATAAAGACTCATAAACATTTTTTATATTATTATCAGAATTTGCTACACCTCTCCAAAGAATTACTTACGATACACATTTAATAAAACAAAAGGATTTACAAAAGAAAATTCCATGGTAGCCTAGTAAGAAAAAATATTTGCATAAATATGCAAATCGATGACAGATTGAAAAACGCTATAAAATGGTTTACATTTAACCAACCTTGATGATATATTTGCTCCTATAATGGTTTTTAATATATTCTTAAGCAATTTAGCTAATGTTGCCTTTACACATCCATAGACATTAAATTTCATTAATGATTTTTAATTGTTTTTATTATTTATTTACTGTCATTTTTTTTTTTTTTTTTAAACAGTTACTGATCTAGCTTAGCCTATGAAATGCCATAACAGCTCATGAAACACCAATACAGCTCCAAAGAATGTGTTGAACAGTGGTCATTAGAATGAAGTGAACGCTTGACACTAGAGTAACCTATTTACTGAAGGTACTCAGAGAATCATTCCAAGGACATTAGGGACTAATGTGATTTGCATTGAAAACAACTTTCAGGTATTGTTGAAGAATTTCAACTAAATAAGTTTAAAATCCACCGTAAATGAAAACAAAATTCCATTTTAATATTTTGAAGGTGTATGAACATTTAAAAGGCAACGTTAACTAAACTGATTTATAAATGATTTTAAAAAAGTTGCAAAATCAATAAAGAAATTGACCATTCTACAGCTTTTTGAATTTTCAGACATAGATATATAAACTTATAGGTATAGATAATTTGTGATGTATTGGTGCCCTTGGTATTTTCTTATGTAAAACATTCTTTTTTTAATTCCTTAGCATTATTCTTTTGAAAAGGTTGCAGTATATTTGAGTGCTTACCATGTACATGCCATTCCATACCTTCAATGCTTACCATACACATGCAGTAAAGTGGGAAAAATTACACAAAGATGAGTTACACAAAGATGAGTTACACAAAGATGAGTTACACAAAGATGAGTTACACAAAGATGAGTTACACCCTCAATCGAATTATTTGCAGGAATAGGTTTCTAATAATTCAAATGGACAGTAAAGTGGGAAAAATTAAAAGAGTTACACAAAGATGAGTTACACAAAGATGAGTTACACAAAGATGAGTTACACAAAGATGAGTTACACAAAGATGAGTTACACAAAGATTGAGTGATGTTGGACTGGACAGACAGTGGATTGTTTCCATAGTAAAAAAAGCTCCCAAACTTTGTGCTGTTTTCAAAATTACCAAAAGCTGATGTGCTAAGATTTTAAAGCTATTTTAATCAGTATACAAGTTGCTATGCATCCATAGACCTTAAAGTTTTTTTAATGTTTTAGTCTCAATATGCAAATTTGTATGTAAGGTTGTATGTATGACCAGTGACGTGTCTTCAGGGAGGGGGGGGGGGAGCTATTCGGGCTAAGCCCCCTAAAAAATGTTGTAACCCCAATATTTTGTCCAAGCCATTAAGTGCAATATCAAATGGCCCATATACAAAACATATGTTGGAATTTTTTAATCGTATTGACTGCTGCTAGCCATTAATCAGTTAATTTTGGACCAAAACTTTTACAGTTTGCAAGGAAAATCCTTAATTTTAGACCAAACATCCTTCATTTTGGCCTAAAAATGTCTAATAATCTTCAGTTTGGGACCAAAACTTACAACATAGAGCCAAAAACCTTCAGATAGGGAGAGAAAGTCTTAATATTATCAGGGTCATGCGACCTCCACACAATAAACTTCAAATAGGCCTAGTACCTTTTAGCCCGATGGGCAATTGCCAACATTTGCCTTGGCAAGAGGTATAAGAGGGGTCACCTCTCAGGTGAACAAACATTCTCCATATAAAAATTGCACTGGTTAATTTACATGTACATAAAACGTTGCTGCTAATTGGAAAATCTCCTTAAATTTTCAGAATTCATCTTGAATTTTCGTGAATCTTCTTGAATTTTTGATGAATCTTCTTGAATTTTCAGGAATTCTCTTTAAACATTTGTAAAATCCTCTTGAATTTTCATGCCTGTCCCCAATTTCCATGGTGCAAGCGGATGAAAGTACATGTTTCTCCGCCAGTCTATCACAGATTAACTCCCCAGCAGTGTCTTTTTAGGAAGATACTAATTAGTTTGATACATTTAAAAAAAGTCTGGCACTTGCTCGTGCTTGGCCAAAAAGATATGACAGTTTTACAACCAGACAATTTTATACAGGAGAGTAGCCTAACTTATAATTTGAATAATTTTGTTGTTGTGTGGACAACGTGTAAAGGCAATGATAGAAACCTTCTACAATTTATCAAAATTCATGAAATACCAATATGTTTGAACTTAAGGCCACTGTATTGCAATCATTTATGTTTGCACAGGATTTTTTTTGTGCATTATAAAGTTTTACAAGACTTCATAAACAAATAGTAAGTTGGGATAGAAACTTTGTTTTGATGTTTGAATCATAGTTGATGTAGGTTTCCTTATAGTCCAATTATCATAGTTTGTGGCTAGTTGGACATAGTTGAAGTAGGTTTATTTACGGTCCAATAAAGTATTTGTTATACAAAAATTATCACCAGATATCAATCTAAAAGTTACTAATCATTGCCTATGCTGACAACTTGACATGCTCATGTGCCTTGAATTTCAGGTTCAATGAAGTCACTCAAAATTTTTTAATTTGCACACCTTTATAGTCAATATAGTAAATTTTTATTTCTCTGTTATCTGTATTATAGAGAAAACCATTATTGCATCATTAACAACTACCCAGGAATGTTGAAATATTGTGTTTTTGCTGGGTTGTTTTTTTGTTCAACTGGAGCCATTTTTGTAGTCAATTTGACCACAAATGGTCAGAAGATTTGACCAACTGCGGTGGCCAACAGATTGATCAAATGTTAATAATCAAATTTGACAAAGTGAGGAGTGAATTATGCACCGATCCAAATGTGGTCAATCTGACTAAGTAAGAGTGACATGAAATCTCATGTTATGCCCTGGCTCTTCAAGAACATTTGTACATGTTGAATTTCTTTTCTTCAAACTTTCTTCAGGTAGTGAACTATAATGATGTAATTCTATTTTACTACTTTCCTGATATAATTGTATGCTTTTTATGTGGGGTTCTTTTTAAATGTATGCATAGGATAGAAGACATGAATAATCAGAGGAATGTGAGGATGTGACCTCACAACTGTTTGATTTCAATTGCTTCTACACAAATGAGTTAGAATGTTTACCCAGGGAGCTGTTACTTAGCGACATATGATTTCTGAATGCTTTCGTTATCATTGGTTTCTTTTATACCAGATGAACTTGCTTGACTATAAGGAACATTCTCCTGCATTTATATGGTAAAGGATCAAAATAAGTGTAACCATTTTCTTATTCCATTTAGGAGCAATTGCATTGCAAAGATTTATACAGTGTGGTGACAAGTGACCTTGCAATAAAGTGTGATGTTATAATTGCAGATCCAAGATAATTCTATCACATGGATAATTTAGAGTGTACGGCTCAACAAATGGTGGACAAAACATGTTCTTACAAAGCTGTACCCCATCTCAATAATTAAACAAAAATGTCTTTAATAATATCGAAAGGACATTTAATTTACACACATCTACTGTAAAGTTAAAGGAATGAATAATACACCAGCTTTAAGCCAATACCCTACAGCAACATGTATTACATTTTTTTCTTTTCTTTTCTGATGACAAATACACCCAGACACAAAAATCATATCAAATTCAAGCAGGAATTTGATATGCCCAGACTGTATTTACATATGCCCAGACTGTATTTACATTACTAACAATAAACAATGAAAATGCCTGAGGAAAATTTAACTTCAAAGTTTCATTCAAGTTTCATTCATCATGACTTAAACAGGTTTCCACAACAAACTTTGCAGTCAATGTAAAGAATAAAAACTAGAGACAATGTACCTCTATCACAGGTGTCTACATTCCTCTCTGTGTTGTTAATCAATATTTACCCTCAACTTCAACCTATATGATTTAATTTAAACAAGTACCTTTGCAACTCTGGAAACAACAATGATCTTACTCATAGTTTCACTTCCAAGGAAAATCTACACAGAGAAACATTCACAAAGAGTAACCACAACCAATGTGGTTCCAATGTTTTTTTTTTTTCATAAGCTGATTGATTCTATTAACTGTCATGTCATTGCATAGATTCATAAGCAAAACCGGCAATGCAGATCAATAGAAATTTTGACAACATTAGCATATGCACAATAACTATAACATTATCATAGCAAGTATGATGCAAAAACAGGTGCTTGTTTATTCTATTTCAAGAATTTGCCAGTAAGCCCGCCTACTCATTTATATTCATGACATCACTACCACAACATTACAACATATGTACAGACCATGACCCCTAATGTAGCATAAATCTGATATATCGTTCCTGGGATGTTCACTTTACATTTAGGACATTTGATAATAAGCCACACCCACCATGCATATCAATAACATCTGCTGATAACATAGGCATGTACAAAATAACCAACAAAATTATCCCGCCCACTTATTAATATGCATGATATCACCACCAAAAACAATTGGGCACAACTACAGACCATGGGCTAACTGTGTACCAAATATGACATGAATCCATTTGACCGTTCTTGAGATACAGTGTTTACAAGCTCTATTCAGCAAAATCATATTAAGCCCGTTTTTAAAATCATGAACATGGACACACCAGCTAACATAATTATCCCAAATATGAAACAAAATAGATATGTGATTGTAAATATATAAACATTTCAAGATTTTAAAATAAGCCACACCTACTAATTAATATACATGATATCACCACCAAAAACAATAGGGCACACCTACAGACCACGGGCTATACAGGTACCAAATAGTACATGAATCCAGTTTACCATTCTTGAGATACCATGTTTACAAGTTCTTTTCAGCAAAACCATGTTAAGCCCCGCCCACTATGCATATTAATGAAAATCAATGTTTCTACATCATGAATATGTGCACACTAGCTAACATATTTATTCCAAATTGGAAATAGTACAGACATGCAGTTGCTAAAATATGAACATTTCAAGATTTTTACATTAAGCCCCACCTACTCATTAATATGCAAGACATCACCATAAAAAACAATAGGGAACATCTACAAACCATGAGCTAACTGTGTACCACATATCACGTGAATCTAGTGATTTTATATCATGATTGTTATTTTCATTTCATGTTATTATTTAATAATATCAACTTTGTTTAGATATGATTATTGTTATTCTATTTCATGTTATCATTTTTCATTTAATAATATCAATTTTGTTTTTAAATCATTGTTATTTTTATTTCATGTTTTTATTTAATAATATCAATTTTGATTTGATATCATTAATTTGATTTAATATCTCTATATAGTATTATTCATTTCTATTAAATATTATTATCTTTTGATTTTATATATTGAATTTAAAATTATTATGGTCATTTAATATGAATTTTTGATTAGATTTAAGTATTTTTCAAATGAAAACTCAGATTTTAATGCTTCATCTTCCAATTATAACAACAAGCCTGCCTTTCCAGATCCTTTAATTTGATTAAACAATGAAAATATGCAAGGTGAGGTCAAACATATGCAGGCAAGGTCAAACATATGCAGGGTGATGTCAAACATATGCAAGGTGAGGTCAAACTTCAGATCATTTTTTTGTGACAGGCACATTTATGTGTACTGTGCACTATGTCTGACAGGCACATTTATGTGTACTGTGCACTGTCTATATGACAGACACATTTATGTGTACTGTGCACTATGTTTGTTTGACATGCACATTTATGTGTACTGTCTCTATGACAGACACATTTATGTGTACTATGCACTGTTTATATGACAGACACATTTATGTGTACTGTGCACTGTCTATATGACAGACACATTTATGTGTACTGTGCACTGTCTATATGACAGACACATTTATGTGTACTGTGCACTATGTTTGTTTGACATGCACATTTATGTGTACTGTCTCTATGACAGGCACATTTATGTGTACTGTGCACTGTCTATATGACAGACACATTTATGTGTACTGTGCACTGTCTATATGACAGACACATTTATGTGTACTGTGCACTATGTTTGTTTGACATGCACATTTATGTGTACTGTCTCTATGACAGACACATTTATGTGTACTGTCTCTATGACAGACACATTTATGTGTACTATGCACTGTCTCTGTGACAGACACATCGGTGTGTACTGTGCACTGTCTCTATCACATACACATTTATGTGTACTGATGTGCACTGATGTGCACTACAGTATGTCTGTCTGACAGGCACATTCATGTGTACTGTGCACTATCTCTGTGGCAGGCACATTTATGTGTACTGTACACCGTCTCTATGACAGACACATTTATGCATACTATGCACTGTCTCTGTGACAGACACGTCGGTGTGTACTGTGCACTCTCTCTATCACAGACACATTTATGTGTACTGATGTGCACTATGTCTGTCTGACAGGCACATTTATGTGTACTGTGCACTATCTCTGTGGCAGGCACACTTATGTGTACTATACACCATCTCTGTGACAGGCACATTTTTTGTGTACTGTGCACTGTCTCTGTGACAGGCACATTTATGTGTACTGTGCACTGTCTCTATGACAGGCACATTTATGTGTACTGTGCACTGTCTCTATGACAGACACATTTATGTGTACTGTGCACTGTCTATATGACAGACACATTTAGGTGTACTGATGTGCATTATGTTTCTCTGACAGGCACATTTATGTGTTCTGTGCACTTTTTCTCTAACAGGTCAGGGCTTAATTTAATGTGGTCTTGTCCACTGATAGTGGTCGCATAAATCCAAATAGTAGTCTTGTGAACCATAAATGGTGTAGTGAGATTTAGTGTTGTTAACAGATTTAGTGTTGTCAACAAACCTCTATAGTTTGACGTCTTTCGGCGCCATTTCCATCCCTTAAATTTTGAGGCTATAGTGAAATTTCAAAGTAGTATGTAAGTGTTTATAAATAGGATTAAATAAAAGATGGTAGTTGTAGGAACAATTTAAACTAGAACGGTAAATACCGTCAATGTTTGCATGCCCATGCAAATTGACACCCATATCATATAATCCGGCCAATTATAAAAATGGCATCTTACACTTAAGTCCCACATGGCATCCTATGTCCCACATGGCATCCCACCCCATGTCCCACATGGCATCCCACCCCATGTCCCACATGGCATCCCACCCCATGTCCCACATGGCATCCCACTCCATGTCCCACATGGCATCCCACCCCATGTCCCACATGGCATCCCACCCATGTCCCACATGGCATCCTACCCCATGTCCCAAACGACATCCCATCCCATGTCCCACATGGCATCCCACCCCATGTCCCACATGGCATCCCACCCCATGTCCCACATGGCATCCCACCCCATGTCCCACATGGCATCCCACCCCATGTCCCACATGGCATCCCACTCCATGTCCCACATGGCATCCCACCCCATGTCCCACATGGCATCCCACTCCATGTCCCACATGGCATCCTACCCCATGTCCCAAACGACATCCCATCCCATGTCCCACATGGCATTCCACCATATCTCCCACATGACATCCCACCCCATGTCCCACATGACATCCCATGTCCCACATGGCATTCCATCATATGTCCCACAGGGCATCCCATCCTATGACCCACATGGCATCCCACCACATGTCCCACATGGCATCCCACCCCATGTCCCACATGGCATCCTACCCCATGTCCCACATGACATCCCATCTCATGTCCCACATAACATTCCACCATATGTCCCACATGGCATTCCACCATATCTCCCACACGGCATCCTACCCCATGTTCCACATGGCATTCCGCCATATCTCCCACATGGCATCCCACCTCATGTCCCACATGACATCCCATGTCCCACATGGCATTCCATTATATGTCCCACAGGGTATTCCACCATATCTCCCACATGGCATTCCATCACAGTGTCTCACATGGCATTTTCCACCATATGTCCCACATTGCATTCCACCATATGTCCCACATGGCATCCTACCTTATGTCACACATGGCATCCTACATTATGTCACACATGGCACCACAACCTATGTCACACTCTGTGTTACTCGTGGCATCCCACCATGTCTTACATGGCATTCTACCCTGTTCCACATGGCATCCCACCCCATGTCCCACATGGCATCCCACCCCATGTCCCACATGGCATCCCACCCCATGTCCCACATGACATCCCATTGGCTCCATAAGAAGTCTCATCCTAGCTATCACAGTCACTGATTGAGCATACTATGTATGAAAGTGTTAGTTCATATAATAACTTATATGCAAATGACTTGTTGAAATGGGGTGGGACGCCATGTCCCACATGACATCCCATATCATCCCATGTCCCACATGACAATCCATCCCATGGCAATCCACCCTATGTCCTGCATGGCATTCCACTACATATCCTAAGTGGCATTCCACCCTGTTCCACATGGCATCCCACCCCATGTCCCATATGGTATCCCACCCCATGTCCCACATGGCATCCCACATGTCATCCCACCCTATGTCTCACATGACGTCCCATAAGCTCCATAAGAAGTCTCATCCTAGCTATTAAAGTCCCTGATTGAGCATACTATGTATTAAAGTGTCAGTTCATATAATAACTTATATGCAAATGAGTTGTTGAATAAGAAAAAAAGGTGGAGTCAAATAATTATGCCTGATATAGCCCTTGGTGTATACAACATGGTAAATATTATATCATGTGTCCCTCATGGCCCCCATCCATGTCCCACATGGCATCCCTCCCTATGTTTATATGCCATCACATCCTGTCACACTCCCTGACTAAGCATGCTAAATAAAAAAAGTCTGGTCAGGTCATATACTGTGGTAACTTTATGCAAATGAACACAATAATAAAGGTGGAGTTTAAAAAATCATGCCTGATATAACTGTTTGGTGCCCAAATATTTTGAAGAATTTTAAGGATTTTAAATCTCAAGTGCTACAAGAGAGACTTGAGGATCTCTGAAGAATATTGGAAAATTGTATCATTTTACAGTTATCTTCTGAGAAAATATCAAATGTATTGTAGACTTTTTAGGGCACTAGTCTTTAATCCTATCTTAAGTACCTCTGAAAAACTTTAACATTTTATAAGGAAATTCTGAGGAATTCTCAAAAAAACTTTAACATTTCTGAGGAAATCTCAGGACAAATCTGTAGACGGCCAGACGGACGTAATCGCCGATACATATGTTCGCATAAATGCTTCGCATGCGAACCAAAAATAATCATGTAAATAGGTGACACGGTTCTCAAGTTATGAGAAACAAAAGTGTCACTTGGATTATCCCAAATTTAAAAGCCATTTTCACGACTAGGGAGGCCGAAGCAATACCCCCTTGGATTATCCCAAATTTAAAAGCCATTTTCACGACTAGGGAGGCCGAAGCAATACCCCCCCTCCCTCCCACTGATGCAATGTCCGATGCAATGTGTAACCACAGATTTTACAACTTTCTATTTTTATAACTCACAACTAAATGTGTTAAAAATACTTCTTTTTAACTTACGATGTTTACTACTTTTATTAAATATATCTAAAAGTTAGTATAATATCATTAATTTATGTAGTATTACCTTTCATATCAAACCAAAATTATGGGATTTGATAAAAACTTGAGAGAATTGCAGGATGATAAAAAATGCTATATCGGAGACTTGAATGAAGCCTTGTGAAATTTTTGGGTCATGACATTATGTTGTGTGTTAAATGGGGTGGGTTTATACAAAGCAATAGCTGATACGTCGTCGTTGATCACTTGTATCCAATATGTGGCCAGAAAGAAAGACAATATCTCAAGCTTTCTATGATACCTGAGTTTAAAGTTTTCGATGATTTTTTTATAGTATAAAGGGAAAATCATTCTTGTTGAGGCATGCTTATCAGGCATGCTTATCAGGCATGCTTATCAGGCATGCTTATCAGGCATGCTTATCAGGCATGCTTATCAGGCATGCTTATCAGGCATGCTTATCAGGCATGCTTATCAGGCATGCTTATCAGGCATGCTTATCAGGCATACTTATCAGGCATGCTTATCAGGCATGCTTATCAGGCATGCTTATCAGGCATGCTTATCAGACATGCTTATCAGGCATGCATATATCATATGACAATGCAAAAACTAAAGCATTGTGCAAAAGAGAATTTTGCTATCTTTAAAATGAGACATAATTAGTTATGATGCCCCATTTACACGGCTAGCGACTAGTTTTTTATTTGACCCATAATTGGTCTTATATGAATGTTTGTTTGATGAGGGCTTAATGGCACCACGACAACGAGGGTCAAATTAAGCCTGAGAGGTTAGATCATTCTAGATGTAGGAAGGAAAGAAAACAGGGGAAGAATGAGAGAAATACAAGAACTAAAAGTCAGAAAGCTGGGATTGGGAGAGGAGGTACATATGTGAAGAAAAGAAAAAATGGTAGAGAGAGGGGTGGAAGAGGAGAAATAATATGGTTGTAAAGGGAAGCATGATGAAGGAAGGAGATCATTTTATCCGGAGGGTTTTTCTGGAAGAACTCGGCAATCGAGTTGTGGGGAGCGAGGGAAGCTTTTGGAAGGTTGTACAGGGGGCAAGCAAGGAGAACGTGATGGACTGTCAGGTGCAATGGCAATTGTTGCAGGGGGGTTGAGAGGAGCCAATAAGGTGGTGGGAGGAGCCAATAAGGTGGTGGGAGTCAGTGAGATGGGTGTGACTTATTTTAAAACGGGTAATATCAATGTTGTCAAAACGAGAGAAGTTGTTGATGGTGGGTTTGATCGGAATGATGGGCTGGATAACGTGGAGTTTGTTACCAATTTGGAGGTCTTATGAGGTTTGCCAGTGGTCACAAACAAGGGAGGCGATAAGTGGTTTGATGTCAGAAAGGGTTTTGGGAAATGGGATAGGGGAGGTTGAGGTCAAGCTTAGCAGCTGCATCAGCCCTGTTATTGCCAGGGATGCAAACATGGCTGAATACTTTTCCTGCAGAGGGTGGGCGAAAGGAGTTTCCGGAGGAGGAGGTGGGATGTGGAGTTATCCCATTTAAGATTGAGTAAAAAAGTAAGGACAGCCTTGGAGTTGGAGAAGATGGCAAAGTGGCTGAGCGGAGAGTACTCAATAAAGTTGAGGGCGAGGAGGAGGATGGCCTTTGCTCTGGCTGAAAAGATGGATGGGTAGTCATGAAGCCTGCTACTGAGGGTGATGTCTTGGATGACAGCAGCAACAGCTGTCTTGTTGCCTTCCTTGGAGCCATCAGTATGAATGGAGGTGTAGTGTGAGAGTTGGTCTTTGATTTGGTTGTGAAGATTGATGAAGAGGTTAGGGTGGGTTTGGGATTTGTGATGAGTGGAGAGGCCCAGGTGGATAGAAGGGAAGAGGGTGGCCCAACGATGAAAAGTGGGCCAGGAGAAGGTGCCAAGAGTGGCAGGGTTGATGCCGAGATGGAGGTCTGATTTGATGCGTAAGCTAAAGAGAGGGGATAGGATTTTAATCCTATCAGAGAGAGTGGAGTAATTTGGTACCTAATGAGATTGTAAACACAGTTCTGGGTATTAGTGAGGACTCTAAAAGCATAGGAGAGGTTAAGCTTTCTTAGCAGAAAGGGGGGTTCCTTGGCTTCAACATAAAGGCTGGTGATTGGGGAGGTCCTGTGGGCACCGCACCCAGACAAAGTCTGAGGGCTTCAGTTTGGATGGTTGATGTAGTTGAGGTAAGAGTTGTGAGTGACACAGTAAACAATATTGCCTTAGTCAAGCTTGGCACGAATGGTGAACCTGACGATTTTGAGGAAAGCGTGGCGATTCCGCCCCAAGTGGTGTTGGAGAGGAGGCAGAGAATGTTCAGGGAGCTGTTGCATTTCTGTTTCAGGATGGTGATGTGTTGCTTGTAGAAGAGCTTGGGGTCTAGACTTAAACCCAGGAGCTTAGTGTGGTCAACTTTAGGGATGCGATTGCCATTGAGCACGAGTTTCCAGTTGGTGTAGAGATTGTTGAAATGACAGAAGTGCATGCAGACTGTCTTGTCTTTGGAGAAGTTAAAACCGTTATTGTTGCACCAGTCTTGCAGCTGGTTAAGGCTGAGTTGGAGCCTATTTTGGACAAATTTGCAGATAATGCCGTATTTCCAAGTAGTGTCGAAAGCTTTCTCGAGGTCGAAAAAGATGGCAATGAGGTGTTCCTTTTATGCAAAAGATCCCAGATAGCGGAGTAGAGCATAATTATTTGGCCTAGGGTATTGAAACGTTTCCAGAAGCCGCTGTTCATCTCAAGGAACCAAGTTTAGTCTCTGGTTAATAATCCTTTCCATAATTTTACAGAGACAGCAAGTGAGGGTGATGGGTCTGTAGCTGGAGAGGTCGGTACTGTTCTTCCCCAGTTTAGAAACGGGGGTGACAATAGCTGTCCCCCAGATAGGGGGAAAGGAGTGTGAGGACCAAATGTGGTTGAGGATGGTGAGTAAGGTAGTGGTGCCTTGTTGGGGAGGTGTTTCAGGAAGTGGTAAGGGATGTTTTCCAGGCCCTTGGAGGTGCAGCCAGCACCGTGGATGGCTTGGTTTAATTCAGAAAAGGTGAGAGGGGTGTCGTAGCTCTCGGAGTTGTCAGAGGCAAAGGTGATACTTTTGGCTTCATCGCTAGCTTTCTTGGTTTTGAAAGCATTGGGGTTAGTTGGCCGAGGACGAGATGTTGCTGAAAGAGGTGGCGGGATGGTTAACGTTGTCCTTTTTCGCGGTGAGAAGGTTACCATTCCAGGAGAGATGGGAGACTTACCCACTCTGACGTGGAAGCTGTTAACCATTCTCCAAATTTTCTTAATTGGGGTGTTGGTGGTGAGAGAAGAGATGAAGTTATTCCATGTGTTGGTTTTACTGTCATCGATCCTCGATAGTGCACTTGGCGCACGGCTGATGTGAAAGCGGTTAAGGTTGTGGGTGGTTAGTTTGGAAGTTCCTGAGAGCCCTTTTCCTGTTCATGATGGCGGTTTTGCAGTCATTATGGCACCAGAGGTTGGGGAGGGGGAGGGGTTGGTTAGGGGGTTTGGAGATTTGGAGATTAGAGCAGGTGGCGGTTTTGATAAGGATGTTACTGAAGTTTGACATGGGATCCTCACCCTCGAGGAGATGGGGGAAAGGTGTGAGTCTCAGGGTTTCAAAAATGGGGCCAGTCAGCCTTCTCGAGGTTTCAATTAGGGATGTGGTCAGTGGGGGTTTGAAGGTTGGAGTGTATAATTTGTTTGTTTGTTTGATGAGGTCTTAACGGCACCACGACAACGAAGGTCAAATTGTGCCTGAGAGGTCAGATCATTTTAGAGGTAGTAAGGAAAGAGACCAGGGGAAGAATGAGAGAAATTCAAGAACAAAAGCCAGAAAGCTGTGATCGAGAGAGGAGGTGCATGGGTAAAACTAAAAACAGAGTAGAGAGGGGGTGGAAGAGGAGGATTAAATATGGTTGTAGAGGGATACATGCTGAAGGAAGGAGACTATTTTATCTGGAGGATTTTTTTGGAAGAACTCAGCAATTGAGTTGTGGGAGCGAGAGAAGCTCTGGGAAGGTTGTACAGGGGCAAGCAAGGAGAACGTGTTGGATTGTAAGGATGCAGTGGCAATTGTTACAGAGGGGGTTGGGGGAACCAATAAGGAGGTGGGAGTGAGTGAGGTGGGTGTGACCAATTCTAAGACGGGTAATATGAACGTTTGTCGATACGAGAAAGGTTGTTGATGGTGGATTTGATCGATTGTGGGCTGGATAACATGGAGTTTGTTATCAATTTGGAAGTTCCATAAGGTTTGCCAGCGGTCACGAACAAGAGAAGCGATAAGCGGTTTGATGTCAGAGAGGGTTTTGGGAAAAGGGAAGGGAGGAGGTTAAGGGCAAGCTTAGCGGCTGTATCAGCCCTGTCATTGCCAGGGATGCCAACATGGCTGGGTATCCAGAAGAAAAGAACACTTTTCCTGCAGAGGGTGGGAGAAAAGAGTTTCCGGAGGAGGAGGTGGCAGGTGAGGTTATCCCATTTAAGATTGAGTAATGAAGTAAGAACAGCCTTTGAGTCAGAGAAAATGGCAAAGTGACTAAGAGGAGAGTACTCAATAAAGTTGAGGGCGAGGAGAATGGCCTTAGCCTCGGCTGAAAAGATGGATGAGTGGTCAGGAAGTCTGCTACTGAGGGTGATGTCTTGGATGATGGCAGCAGCAGCTGTCTTGTTGCCTTCCTTGGAGCCATCAGTATAGATGGAGGTGTAATTTGAGAGTTGGTCTTTGATTTGGTTGTGAGATTGATGAAGAGATTAGGGTGAGTTTGAGTTTTGTTATAAGTGGAGAGGTCTAGGTGGACAGAAGGAAGGGGTGGCCCAAGGCGGAAAAGTGGGCCAGGAATAGGTGCGAGAGTGGCGGGTTGATGCCAAGTTGAAAGAGGTCTGATTTAATGCGTAAGCTGAAGGGGGCGATAGGGTTTTAGTCCTATCAAAGAGGGAGGAGAAATTGGGGTACCTAATGAGGTTGTAAACAGGGTTCTGGGTGTTGGTGAGGACTCTAAAAGCATAGGAGAGGCTAAGCTTTTTACATCTAAGTAGAAAGGGGTTCGTTGGCTTCAACATGAAGGCTAGTGATTGGGGAGGTCCTGTAGGCTCCTAGACAAAGCCTGAGGGCTTCATTTTGGATGGTGTTAATGTGGTTGAGGTATGAGTTGTGAGCGACACAGTAAACAATATTGCCATAGTCAAGCTTGGCACGAATGGTGAGCCTGAAAATTTTGAGGAGAGCATAGCGGTTCGCTCCCCAAGTAGTGTTGGAGAGCAGTCGGAGGAGGTTGAGGGAGCTATTGCATTTTAGTTTCAGGTTGGTGATGTGTGGCTTGTAGGTGAGCTTGGGGTCTAGAGTTAGACCAAGGAACTTTGTGTTTTCAACTTTAGGGATGCGATTCCCATTGAGCACAAAGTTCGGGTTGGGGTGGAGGTTGTTGAAATGACAAAAGTGCATGCAGACTGTCTTGTCTTTGGAGAATCTAAAACCGTTATTGTTGCTCCAGACTTGCAGCTGATTGAGGCTGGTTTGAAGCCTATTTTCAACAATAGGAAAGCTAGGGGAGGAGTAGAAGATGGTGAAGTCATCCCACGTAGAGGGTACGTTTGATGCTGGGGCCAAGGTCATTCCCGATGTCATTAATGCTCAGGTTGAAGAGAGTGGGGAGAGGATGCTGCCTTGGGGACGCCCTCTTCTTGGGGTACGGCTTGGAGAGGTGTGGCCAATACGAACTTGGAACTGCCTGGGTGAGAGGAAGTTTTGAATAAAGATGGGGAGGTGGCCTCTGAGGCCAATGGTGTGAAGTTTCCGGTAATGCCGTATTTCCAAGTAGTGTCGAAAGCTTTCTCGAGGTCAAAAAATATGGCAATGAGGTGTTCCTTTTTGCAAAGGATTCCTGGATAGCGGTGTCGAGCGTAATTAACTGGTCTAGGTATTGCGACGTTTTGGAAGCCGCTTTGAGTGAGAGAGGATTCTGTTGGTCTCGAGGAACCAGTTTAGTCTCTGATTAATGATCTTTTCCATAATTTTACAGAGACAGCAAGTAAGGGCGATGGGTCGGTAGCTGGTGGGGTCGGTGCTATCCTTCCCGGTTTAAGGACGGGATGACAATAGCTGTCCTCCAGATAGGGGAAAGGAGTGTGAGGACCAAATGTGGTTGAAGATGGTGAGTAGGGTAGTGGTGGCTTTGATGGGGAGGTGTTTCAGAAACTGATAGGGGATGTTATCTGGGCCCTTGGAGGTGCAGCCAGCGTCGCTGATGGCTTGGTTTAATTCAGAAAGGGTGAGAGGGTGTTGTAGCTTTCGGAGTTGTCAGAGGGAAAAGTGATTCTCCGGGCTTCATCGCAAGCTTTTGATTTTGAAAGCATTGGAGTAGTTGGTCGAGGCCGAGATGTTGCTGAAAGAGGCGGCGAGGTGGTCAACGATGTCTTTTTGCGGTGAGAAGGTCTCCATTCCAAGAGAGATGGGAGATGGAAGATTTGCCTACTCTGCCGTGGAAGCTGTTAACCATTCTCCAAATCTTCTTAGTGGGGGTGTTGGTGGTGAGAGAAGAGATAAAGTTGTTCCAAGTGTTGGTTTTACTGTCCTTGATAGTGCGTCTGGCCTTGCACGGCTGATGCGAAAGAGGTTAAGGTTATGGGTGGTCGGGTTAGTTTTAAAGTTCCTGAGGGCTCTTTTCCTGTTCTTGATGGCGGTTTGCAGTCATCTGAGAACCAGGGGTTGGGGGGATGATTTGGGGTTTGGAGGTTTTGGGAATTGAGCAGGTGGCGATGTTGATAAGGATATTACTGAAGTTAGACATGGGATCCTCATCCTCGAGAAGATGGGGAGAGGTGTGAGTCACAGAGGGTTTCAAAAAGGGACCAGTCAGCCTTGTCGAAGTTCCAGTTGGGGGTGTGCTCAGTGGGGATTTGAAGATTGGAGTGTATAAGAAGAGGGTAATGATCACTACCACAGAGGTCAGCAGTGACTCTCCAACTAAAGTCAAGGAGGAGGTTAGGGGAACAGATAGACAGGTCAATACAGGTGAGAGAGCCTGTGGCAGGATGAAGGTAGGTCGGGAGTTAGTGTTCAGTAAGGACAGGCTGTGCTGACGGAGAGCGTTTTCGATGAACTTGCCTCTAGGGTGGTGGTATTAGAGCCCCACAGAGGGTTGTGAGCGTTGAAGTCACCAAGAAGGATGAAGGGGTGGGAAGCTGAGAGATGAGGTTGTTAAGGCTGGTTGGTTGAATGTTGGTGTTGGGAGGAGATAGATATTGCAGAGAGTGAAAGTTTTGTGGAGGAGATAGAAATACAGATGGCCTGAAGGTCGGTGTGCACACGAACAAGGCTGTGTGGGATATCGTGTCTAACGAGAATGGAGACGCCACCACAGGCCCTGTCAGCATCCACTTGATGTTTGTGATAGCAAGCAAAGTTGTTAAGGGAGTAATGGTCGGTGGTTTTCAAGAAAGTTTCTTGTAGGCAGAAGACGACCGGGTTGAAGGTGGAGGCCAGAAGGTCGATTTCTTCAGAATTGGCCTTAAGGCTCCTAATGTTCCATTGTATGATGTTGTGGGTGTTATTGTAATTGATTGTGGTGTATGCCATAAAGGAGGCGGGGGTTATCTGGAGGAAGATCTGCTGGGTCTGAGTTCGCTTGTTTTTCTTTGGATTTGTTTCTTTGGGAGCGATTGTTTTTGAAAATTGGCGAGAAGTATGATCGGTGTGTTCGTAATCGAACAATCCATACTCTCTTCAGTGTGGGTTTGGGAGGTGGGTTGTTTGTTGATTGGTTGTTTGTTGATAGGTTGTTTGTTGATTGGTTTTTTTGGTTGGTTGTTTGCTGGTTGATTTGTTGGTTTGTTGGTTGTTTGCTTGGCTGGTTTTAGCTTGATGTATGAAGGTATTAGTGGAGTTGGTGTAGGGGCGGTAGGGGCTTTAGAGTAGGAAGGGGTTGAGAGAGAAGTGGAGGTGGAGGTGGTGTGGGTATTGGGTGTGATTGGGTTGTTGGAAATGGTGATGGGCTTAGGACTAGGTAAGAAGAGCCAGGTGAGGTCGGTTTGGGCATGGGAGTTAGTTTTTGTTGTGTTAGTTGTGTTTGGGGCGGAATTAGAGTTAGAGGAGACTACGTTTGAGTAGGAAGGCTTGGAGTTAAGGGAAGCGAGGAATTGTTTCCTGGCCTCAGGGTAGGTTATGTTGGGGTTAAGGGTTTTAAGTTTTGTTATTTGTTTTTCCTGAAGCCAGGTGGGACAGTCTTTCGAGAAGGAGGGATGGTTTGCTGGGTGTTTACCGTCACAATTTGTGCAGAGTGGGGGTTGGTGCAGGAGGTGTTGTCATGGTCCGGGCTCCGAGTTACCACAGCGCGCTTGGCTGTGGCAGGAGTTTTTCCGTGGCCATACCTCTGACAATTGTAGCAACGTAAAGGGTTAGGAATATAAGGGGCGACCTGGATTCTCAGGTAGCCGGCAATGATGTGGGAGGAGAGTTGGAGTTGCGAAAGTGAGAAATATGGTGTTGGTGGGAGTTTCGGCTCCGTCTCTCTTTAGAACGAGACGACGGGCTTGGTTACATGTTGGTTAGCTAGTTCTTCTTGGAGGTCGTCATCGGTCATGTACGCAAGATCGCTGGTGCGTATGACGCCTTTGCTGGAGTTTAGGGAACGATGGGGGGTGACTGTGATGTCGATACCAGAGTTGGATAGGGTTTTGGTGGAAAGGAGGGTGGTGGCTTGTGTGTCCCTGGTGCAGTGCACCAGAAGATCACCGGATCTAAGGGTAGAGACTTTGGGGAGGGTACCGACAAGGCCAAAGAGGGCTTTATGGATGAGGAAAGGAGAAACTTTTTTAAAGCTTTCCTGCTTGTTGGTGGCATGGATTATAAGGATTTTTGGGATTGGGGGGTAATGGTCACTACCACAGAGATCAGCAGTGACCTTATAGCTAAAATCAAGGAGGTTGGGGGAACAGATAGACAGGTCAATACAGGTGAAGGAGCCTGTGGCAGGGTGAAGGTAGGTCGGGAATTTAGTGTTGAGCAAGGAGAGGCTGTGCTGTCGAAGAGTGTTTTCGACGAGCTTGCCTCTGGGGGTGGTGGTCTTGGAGCCCCACAAGGGGTTATGGGCGTTGAAGTCACCAAGAAAGATCAAGGGAGAGGGGAGCTGAGAGATGAGGTCATTAAGGCTGGTCGGCTGAATGTTGGCTTTTGCGGGGGAGTGGGGGGGGGGAATAGATATTGCACAGAGTAAAGATTTTGTGGAGGGAGATAGCCATACAGATGGCCTGAAGGTCGGGTGTTCACATGAACAGGGCTGTGTGGGATATTGTGTCTAACGAGAATGGAGACGCCCCCACAGTCCATGTCGCCGTCCACTTGATGTTTGTGAGAGCAAGCGAAGTTGTTGAGGAAATAATGGTCAGTAGTTTTCAAGTCTCTTGTAAGCAGAAGACAACCGGGTTTAAGGTGGTGGCCAGTAGGCCAATTTCTTCAAAGTTGGCCTTAAGGCTCCTGATGTTCCATTGTATAATGTAGTGAGTGTTATTGTAATTGTTTATGTTGCACGTCATAAGGAGGCAGGGAATATCTGTTGGGTCTGAGTTGGCTTATTTTTTCTTTGGATCTGTCCCTGTTTCTTTGGGAGCGGTTGTTTTTGAAATTTGGATGAGAAGTATGTTCGGTAATTGAACAATCCATGATCTCTTTCATGTCATATGTGTGGGTTTGGATGGTGGGCTGTTTGTTGATTGGTTGTTTGTTGATTGGTTGTTTGTTGGTTTGTTGGTTTGATGATTGATAGTTAGCCAGGTTGGCTTGAGTTTGATGGCATTAGAGGTGTTGAGTAGGGGATGGCGGGAGTCTTAGAGGAAGGAAGGTTGGGGAGAGAAGTGGTGGGGGAGAGAAGTGGTGGTGGTGGAGGTGGTTTGGGTAATGGGTGTGGTTGGGATGTTAGCAATGGTGATGGGCTGGGTAAGAAGAGCCAGGTGAGGTCAGTTTGGGTATGTGAGTCAGTTTTAGTTGTGTCAGGGGGGCGGTATTGGTGTTAGAGGAGACTGCGCTTGAGTAGGAAGGTTTAGTGTGGAGGGAAGCGAGAAATTGCTTCCTGGCCTCTGGGTAAGTGATGTTGGGATCAAGGGCTTTTAGTTTGGTTAATTGCTTTTCCTGAAGCCAGGTGGGGCAGTCTTTTGAGAAGGAGGGATGGTTAGCTGGGTGAGTACTGTCGCAATTGGTGCAGAGTGGGGTGCTAGTGCATGAGGTGCTGTTATGGTCCACGGCTCCACAGTTGCCACAGCGCGCGCTTGGCTGCAGCAGGAGTTTTTACCATGGCCATCCCTTTGGCACTTATGACAAAGTAGAGGGTTAGGAATACAAGGGGTGACTGGGATTATCAGGTAGCCAGCAGTGATGTGAGAGGGGAGACTTGGTGAGGAAAAAGTAAGGAAAATGGTATTGGTAGGTGTTTCGGCACCATCTCTCTTGAGGACGAGACGACGGGCTTCAGTAACGTGTTGATTGGCAAGTTCCTCTACGAGGTCTTCATCGGTCAGGTAGGCAAGGTCTCTAGTTCTGACCACACCTTTGCTGGAGTTTAGTGACAGTGAGGAGTGACTGTAATGTCAATACTGGTATTGGCTAGGGTTTTGGTGGGTAAGGAGTGTGGTGGCTTGAGTGTCCCTGGTGCAGTGCACCAGGAGATCACTGGATCTGAGGGTAGAGACCTTAGGGAGGGTACCGACAAAGGCCTTGGAGCGCTTTGTGAATAAGAAAAAGGGGGAATTCTTTTAAAACTTTCTGGTATATTGGTGGCCTGTAATATTAAAATTTTGTAGACTGGGGCTAAAGAATGGTCAATGGATGTAGCAGGTGGATTACAAAGAGGGACGTGAGGGTCAAGGTCAAGGCAGAAGTGTTTCGTCATGATGGGAGAAAAATAATAAAGCCACGGGCCGAGAGACCCGAGGCAACTAGGCAAAAAAAAAATTGAGGAACTACTATAGGAGAACCACTATATAGGTAACGATAAGGCGCGAAAGTCTGGTCAGAACGGGAGGAAGGAAAAACAAAAGAACGATCTCACTGAAAGCAGATGCTCATCCATATAGAGAAAATGTCGGAAAATGAAGATACAAAACAAAATTTAGGTGGTAAAGTGTAAAGGTGTAAAGTGAATCAGAATGAAAAGTTGGAGAAAATAGAATGGCAGTCACGTTGCTCTAAACACACTTGTCATATGGTCAATATATTGTCATATGTCAGTTGTTCATGGTCTTATATGAAAGGTAATACTGCACAAATTTATAATAAAATACCATCTTTTAGATATGCTTGATAAAAGTAGTAAATATCGTTAGTTAAAAAGAAGTATTTTTAACACATTTAGTTGTGAATTATGAAAATAGTAAGTGCGCATGCTCGCAAATCGTGAAGTCGTAAATTTGATTGCTTTGGCCTCCCTACCTTAAATTAAGCCCTGGAACAGGTACATTTCACAGGCACTTCATATCTTTAATTCTTTGGAATTCGCAATGACAGCAGGTCATGAATGTTTGTAGTGGTGAAAATGTGTACATAATTTTAGCAATATCTATAAGAAGTATCAGAGTACATTTTCCGCTAACATTACCATAATTTGTTTCACAGTTTGTTATCAGCATGTAATGTCTTCTTCATGTTATATTTCATCACCTCATGTTGACAGCGAACCAATCAGACTGCGCTTTGTGGTTATAATTTTGAATGAGTAAAATATAAACTTACCAAGTGTATCACAGGCTGTATCTGACCGACATATATCCTCCCTGTTAAAGAATTGAAAATTATGAAATGAGAGAAACTTCTTTTGGATAAGGTGGAACAATGGCCACATTTATTCTCAATAAACAGACAGTACACTGGACTATTCAAAGCTAGCATAGACAATGGGCTTATTGAGGGATGTTTATGCAGTAATCGGGCTAGTAGGGGCAGTAATCAGGCTAGTAGGAACAGTAACTTCGGGCTAGTACGGGCAGTAATCAGGCTAGTACGGGCAGTAATAGGGCTAGTAGGGGCAATAATCGGGCTAGTAGGAGCAGTAATCGGCCTTGTGTGGGCAGTAATCGGGCTAGAACGGGGAGTAATCGGGCTAGTACGGGCAGTAATCGGGATAGTAGGAGCAGTAATCAGGCTAGTAGGAGCAGTAATCGGGCTAGTACGGGCAGTAATCGGGCTAGTAGGGGCAGTAATCGGGCTAGTACGGGCAGTAATCGGGCTAGTACGGGCAGTAATCAGGCTAGTGGGGGCAGCAATCGGGCTAGTACGGGCAGTAATCGGGCTAGTAGGGGCAGTAATCACGCTAGTAGGAGCAGTAATCGGGCTAGTATAGGCAGTAATCGGGCTAGTACGGGCAGTAATCAGGCTAGTAGGAGCAGTAATCGGGCTAGTACGGGCAGTAATCGGGCTAGTACGGGCAGTAATCGGGCTAGTACGGGCAGTAATCGGGCTAGTAGGGGCAGTAATCAGGCTAGCGGCAGTAATCGGGCAGTAGGGCAGTAATCGGGCAGTACGGGCAGTAATCGGGCTAGTAGGGCAGTAATCAGGCTAGTAGGGGCAATGTAATCGGGCAGCAATCGGGCTAGTACGGCAGTAATCTAGTAGGGGGCTAGTAGGAGCAGTAATCGGGCAGGCAGTAATCGGGCTAGTAGGGCAGTAATCAGGCTAGTAGGGCAGTAATCGGGCTAGTAGTGTCGGGGGCGGGTAATCGGGCTAGTGCGGGCAGTAATCGGGCTAGTACGGGCAGTAATCGGGCTAGTAGGGGCAGTAATCGGGCTAGTACGGGCAGTAATGCCAGTACTAGTAAGGCAATGTCGGGGATCGGGCTAGTAGGGCAGCAATCGGGCTAGTGGGGCAGCAATCGGGCTAGTACGGGGTAATCGGGCTAGTAGGGGGTAATCGCTAGTACGGCAGTAATCGGGCTAGTACGGGCAGTAATCGGGATAGTAGGGGCAGTAATCGGGCTAGTAGGGGCAGTAATCGGGCTAGTAGGGGCAGTAATCGGGCTAGTAGGAGCAGTAATCGGGCTAGTACAGGCAGTAATCGGGCTAGTAGGGGCAATCGATTTCAAATTACCTGAGCTTTGAAGAATGCATTTACATTTTCCTGGGTGTTAGATTTTCAAAACGTTTGCTAAAAGCTAAAGAATAACTTGGGAGTTGTCCCAGATATTTTAAGACAAGAAAAACCTGTTAGTACCGCACTCATGCAGTAACACGGAAAACACATGCAAGTACTCTTTTATGACTGAAGCAGCTCTATCCATGATCACAAAGAAATGGGAGGCACTGACTTGCATATGTCAATGAAATATTGAAATATTACAAAGCATCCTTTCGGCAATCAAGGATAAGCAATCTATCCTCTATTCATCTTCAAACATTCTTGAAAGTGGAAGAAATTTTGTCTGTTGCCTTTTCATTAAATAATTCAGTTAATAACCAGGATCCCCTGGCATGCCTATGTCATCGAAATACTACATTACATCATTGTGGAACAATGCAATTATTTTCTTTGTCATGTTAGCTAAATAATTCTTGTTACTAAACAACTTACCTGCAATCATTGCAATCATCTTAAACCACTCGTTTCAAAGTGATAGAGATGTCTGTTGATTTCCATTATATTTGATTATAATTTAACCATCACTCCTACCCCTTGCCTCCACCCAACCCCTCGCCTCCACCCAACCCCTCGCCTCCACCCAACCCCTCGCCTCCACCCAACCCCTTGCCTCCACCCAACCCCTCGCCTCCACCCAACCCCTTGCCTCCACCAAACCCCTCGCCTCCACCCAACCCCTCGCCTCCACCCAACCCCTCGCCTCCACCAAACCCCTCGCCTCCACCCAACCCCTCGCCTCCACCCTACCCCTCGCCTCCACCCTAGTAAATAATAGACACGATAGTCTTTACCCAGAAGACAAGTGAATGGGAGACACTGTGGTCCTCAACCAGAGTACAAGTGAATAGGTGACACTATGGTAATTAACTAGAGTACAGTGAATGGTTAACACTAGAGACATCAACCAGAGTAAAAGTGAATGGTTGACACTTTAATCATCAACCAGAGCAAAAGTGAATGGTTGACACTATAGTCATCAATCAGAGTACGAGTGAATGGTTGACACTATAGTCATCAATCAGAGTACCAGTGAATGGTTGACACTATAGTCATCAATAGAGTAAAAGTGAATGGTTGACACTATAGTTATCAACCAGAGTACAAGTAAATGGTTGACACTATAGTCATCAACCAGAGTAAAAGTGAATGGTTGACACTATAGTCATCAACCAGAGTACAGTGAATGGTTGACACTATGGTCATCAATAGAGTAAAAGTGAATGGTTGACACTATAGTCATCAACCAGAGTAAAAGTGAATGGTTGACACTATAGTCATCAACCAGAGTACGAGTGAATGGTTGACACTATAGTCATCAACCAGAGTACAAGTAAATGGTTGACACTATAGTCATCAACCAGAGTAAAAGTGAATGGTTGACACTATAGTCATCAACCAGAGTACAGTGAATGGGTGACACTATGGTCATCAATAGAGTAAAAGTGAATGGTTGACACTATAGTCATCAACCAGAGTAAAAGTGAATGGTTGACACTATAGTCATCAACCAGAGTACGAGTGAATGGTTGACACTATAGTCGTCAAGCAGAGTACAAGTGAATGGTTGACACTATAGTCATCAATAGAGTAAAAGTGAATGGTTGACACTATAGTCATCAACCAGAGTAAAAGTGAATGGTTGACACTATAGTCATCAACCAGAGTACAGTGAATGGTTGACACTATAGTTATCAACCAGAGTAAAAGTGAATGGTTGACACTATAGTCATCAACCAGAGTACAGTGAATGGTTGACACTAGGGTAATCAACCAGAGTACAAGTGAATGGTTGACACTATAGTCATTAGCCAGAGTAAAAGTGAATGGTTGACACTATAGTCATCAACCAGAGTACAAGTGAATGGTTGACACTATGGTCATCAACCAAAGTGCAAATGAATGGTTGACACTATAGTCATCAACCAGAGTACAAGTGAATGGTTGACACTATGGTCATCAACCAGAGTACAAGTGAATGGTTGACACTATAGTCATCAACCAGAGTACAAGTAAATAGTTGACACTATGGTCATCAACCAAAGTACAAGTGAATGGTTGACACTATAGTCACCAAAAAGTACAGTGAATGATGGTTCAACACTACAGTGAATGAGTGACACAGTCATCAACAGAGTACAGGGTAATCAACCAGAGTGAATGGTTGTCATCAACACAGTGAATGGGTGACACTATAGTCATCAACCAGAGTGACACTATAGTCATCAACCAAAGTATAGTGAATGGGTGAGTCATCAATCAGAGTCATCAAGTCATCAATCAAGTACAAGTGAATGGTTGTGTCACACTATACGCTATAGTCATCAACCAAAGTACAGTGAATGGGTGACACTATAGTCATCAAGCAGAGTACAGTGAATGGGTGACACTATAGTCATCAACCAAAGTACAGTGAATGGGTGACACTATAGTCATCAATCAGAGTACAGTGAATGAGTGACACTATAGTCATCAATCAGAGTATGAGTGAATGGGTGACACTATGGTCATCAACCAGAGTACGAATGAAATCTCACCTCAATATTTTTCTGGTAATTAGACACAAACTGCAGCAAATGAATGCAAAACTCTTGAAGCCAAATAAACACTGTAACTCTAATTTGAGAAGATTGTAGAAATGATCAGTTTTAAGTAAATTTTAAGCCAGAACCAAAAGGTTTTGTTGTTCCAATGCTTTTCTTTTGTTTTCTTTCATATGCTGAATAGTTTGCAAGTTTTGTATTTACTATCATGTCGTTGCATATCAGGAAACATTTGTTCCATATTTATTCATAATCCACACCCACCATGCATACAGATCAATAAAAATTGTTGACAACATTAACATTTGCACAATAATTAACATTATCATCGCAAAACAATTGCTCATCATTATCCTCTTTCAAGAATTTGTCAGTAAGCATACTCATTAATATTCATGACATCACTACCACAACATTAGAACATATATGCGGACCATAACGCATCTGTGTACCACTAATGGCATAAATCCAATATACAGTTCATGAGATATGGTGTTTACATCATATAGCACTTTCACATTAAGCCCCACCTACCATGCATGATAATGACATATGTTGATAACGTAAGCATTTACACAATAACCAATGTTATCATGCCCAGTATGATGCAAAACGGACATACAGTTGCACATTTATCACATTCTCAAAAAATAACCAGAAAACCAAAATGTTCAGTGGTACTGATGCATTCTCTCATTCTTGCTTGATTTTCAAGTTTTATACTAACTGGCATTGCATACTAACTGGCATTGCATACTAACTGGCATTGCATACTAACTGGCATTGCATACTAACTGGCATTGCATACTAACTGGCATTGCATACTAACTGGCATTGCATACTAACTGGCATTGCATAATAACTGGCATTGCATACTAACTGGCATTGCATACTATCTGGCATTGCATACTAATTGGCATTGCATACCAACTGGCATTGTATACCAACTGGCATTGTATACCAACTGGCATTGTATACCAACTGGCATTGTATACCAACTGGCATTGCATACTAACTGACATTGCATACTAACTGGCATTGCATACTAACTGGCATTGCATACTAACTGGCATTGTATACTAACTGGCATTGTATACTAACTGGCATTGTATACTAACTGGCATTGCATACTAACTGGCATTGTATACTTACTGGCATTGCATACTAACTGGCATAGCATACTAACTGGCATTGCATACTAACTGGCATTGCATACTAACTGGCATTGTATACTAACTGGCATTGTATACTAACTGGCATAGCATACTAACTGGCATAGCATACTAACTGGCATTGCATACTAACTGGCATTGCATAACAACTGGCATTGCATAACAACTGGCATTGCATAACAACTGGCATTGCATAACAACTGGCATTGCATAACAACTGGCATTGCATACTAACTGGCATTGCATACTAACTGGCATTGCATACAAACCGGCATTGCATACAAACCGGCATTGCATACAAACCGGCATTGCATACCAACTGGCATTGCATACCAACTGGCATTGCATACCAACTGGCATTGCATACCAACTGGCATTGCATACCAACTGGCATTGCATACCAACTGGCATTGCATACTAACTGGCATTGCATATCATGAAATATGCTAAACAACATCCATCAAAAAGGCGATGACCACCATGCATACCAATACAATAGAACCTATTGACAACATTTGTGTGATGCAAAACATGCATACGGTTGCACATTTTTCACTGTATTAAGAATTTTACATAAAGCCTCACCTACATATCTGAGTACCACATATGGCATGTGCATGAGCATTTTTACATTAAGGTACACATATTAGTGATATAACCTGTTGACAACATAAGCATGTTCACAGGTACTGACAAATAACATGCAAGTATAATGATGTAAATAGACATATGGTTGCTATAAATGTATCACTTTTGAACGATTTTTTTGTTTAATTCTTTCTCCCCCCCCCCCTTCTGCCCCTGCCTTTCCCCTCCCACTTAGCAATATGCACCATGCCACAATACGCATTTGTATACACTAGCTAACAACATTAATATACCAAATATGAAACAAAACAGACATGTGATTATTAAAATATGAGCATGTCACAGATTTTACATTAGGCCCCGTCTACTCATTAATATGCATGACATCACCACCAAAGACAATAGGGCACATCTACAGATCATGGGCTAACTGTGTGCCACATATGATATGAATCCTGTGTATCCTTCGTGAGATATCGTGTTAAAAAGCTTGCTGTTACAGACACACACAAACAAACATATAAATACATACACACAAACACATACCAGCATGCATGACTGCATAGTTATTAGCATCAAAACCAAAAATGCATTCCGACCCTATTTCTCATGATACCTAAATTAAACCAAACAGAAAAGTACACACAAAGCAAATCCTGCAATGTCAAAAATCATCTGTTGTGCATAAATAGTTGCGGTTAGGTCACATTGAGGTGAGTATTCTTTCAAGCAATGTAAGTGATACATGCCTCAGACTAAGCTTGCATGGTCTTCTGGTTTTGTAAAAATTCAAAAATTAAAAATAAAGGTAAAAATCAGTTTCATTTCAATAAGAAGTTCATGCTTTGTGTAAGAATGTATTTTAAAGTATCTTTGATATAAAAACCAAATCAATGTAAAAAATTCAAAAATTAAAAATAAAGGTAAAAATCAGTTTCATTTCAATAAGAAGAAAGTTCATGCTTTGTGTAAGAATGTATTTTAAAGATTTTGAGGCTTAAAATCCATGGGATATGTCAAAAAAGTAGTAAAACTGAATCTAGGAAGGGTATTTATAATATACCACCTGAAGAAATTTTGAGGAAAAATAATTTAAACAGTGAAAAAATTAAATAAACTTTCTTTAAAATACATAAAGACTTTCAGGAATCTGAAGCTATGACATCAGAACTAGTCTGATTTCAGTCATTTCTACAGAAATGATACCAAACTCTAAACTTAAATATTTCCTTAGCGGAATAAGATTTTTGAATGCTTTCTTCACCATATTGTTTCTTTATAAGTCCTCTTTCATATAAGATGGACAGGCTTGACCACTGAACTAATCCTTTAAATCCTTAACATATCTCCCGAGTCCTTTTGTCTTGTAAAATACTTTCTTAATCCATTATAAATCCCGGCGGTAACAAAATCACAAGCAAGACCATTTACTCATAAACAACCCCGCCCTACATGCACTATGCAAGACTACATTTGACTTCAAGTTACAAGACATTATTAGGTATGGATGCGATGGCCCCTGGATATGAAACTTATGAATGAATCATGACTCATGAGCGTGACTTCTGCACGTAGTAACTCCGAAAGTGCTGTCTGTCATTGCCCACATCATTGGTTAAAAAAGTTAACTTTATTCCCACTGTATGTAAATCAGCGCAAGGGGTGATTTTTTCCCATGTGCCAGTAATGATAATTTGTTCCTTCAAGTTGTGAAACATATTTTCAAAAGTTTTTAAAGTTTAAATCTGGGAAAAACCGTTGCTAAAAATAGCATGGTTTAGAGGAGTGAAATTGCATGATCGTTATGGAATAACACGATGCAAAATGAAGATAAAATATCCCTGTGCTATTAGTAGCACTTACCAGGAAGCTGGTATATGATCCCCGAGCTATTAGTAGCACTTACCAGGAAGCTGGTATATGATCCCCGAGCTATCAGTATCACTTACCAGGAAGCTGGTATATGATCCCCGAGCTATCAGTATCACTTACTAGGAAGCTGGTATATGATCCCCGAGCTATCAGTATCACTTACCAGAAAGCTGGTATATGATCCCCGTGCTATCAGTATCACTTATCGGGAAGCTGGTATATGATTCCCGAGCTATCAGTATCACTTACCAGGAAGCTGGTATATGATCCCCGAGCTATCAGTATCACTTACCAGGAAGCTGGTATATGATTCCCGTGCTATCAGTATCACTTACCAGGAAGCTGGTATATGATCCCCATGCTATTAGTATCACTTACCAGGAAGCTGGTATATGATTCCCGTGCTATCAGTATCACTTACCAGGAAGCTGGTATATGATTCCCGTGCTATCAGTATCACTTACCAGGAAGCTGGTATATGATTCCCGTGCTATCAGTATCACTTACCAGGAAGCTGGTATATGATTCCCGTGCTATCAGTATCACTTACCAGGAAGCTGGTATATGATCCCCATGCTATTAGTATCACTTACCAGGAAGCTGGCTATCAGTATCATTTACCAGGAAGCTGGTATATGATTATCAGTATCACTTACCAGGAAGCTGGTATATGATTCCCGTGCTATCAGTATCACTTACCAGGAAGCTGGTATATGATCCCCATGCTATTAGCATCACTTACCAGGAAGCTGGTATATGATCCCCGAGCTATCAGTATCACTTACCAGGAAGCTGGTATATGATCCCCATGTTATCAGTATCACTTACCAGGTAGCTGGTATATGATCCCCATGCTATCAGTATTACTTACCAGTAAGCTGGTATATGATCCCCGTGCTATCAGTATCACTTACCAGGAAGCTGGTATATGATCCCCGAGCTATCAGAATCACTTACCAGGAAGCTGGTATATGATCCCCGAGCTATCAGTTTGTTTGTTTGTTTGTTTGATGAAGGCTTAACGGCACCACAACAACTAAGGTCAAATTGTGCCTGAGAGGTCAGATCATTTTAGAGGTAGGAAGTAAAGGAAACAGGGGAAAGATAAAAGGAATTTAAGGACAAAAGGTCAGAAAGCTGTGATCGTGAGGGGAGGTGCATGGTTGAAACAAAAACAAAGTAGAGAGGGGGTGGAAGAGGAGAATTAAATATGGTTATAGAGGGAGGCATGATGAAGGAAATAGATAATTTTATCCGGAGGATTTTTCTGGAAGAACTCAGCAATTGAGTTGTAGGGAGCGAGGGAAGCTCTGGGAAGGTTATACAGGGGCAAGCAAGGAGAACGTGATGGATTGTGAGGGTGCAATGGCAATTGTTGCAGAGGGGTTGGGGGGAGCCAATAAGGAGGTGGGAGTGGGTGAGATGAGTGTGACCAATTCTAAGACGGGTAATATGAGCGTTGTCAATACAAGAGAGGTTGTTGATTGATGGTGGCTTTGATCGGAATTGTGGGCTGGATGTCAGGGAGTTTGTTATCAATTTGGGACTTCCATGAGGTTTGCCAGCAGTCCCGAACAAGGGAAGCGAAAGGCGGTTTGATGTCAGAGAGGGTTTTGAAAAAAGAGGCAGGGAGGAGGGTGAGGGCAAGCTTAGCGGCTGCATCAGCCCTGTCATTACCCGGGATGCCAACATGGCTGGGTATCCAGAAGAAAAGAATACTTTTTCTGCAGAGGGTGGGAGAAAGGAGTTTGCGGAGGAGGAGGTGGCATGTGAGGTTATCCCATTTAAGGTTGAGTAAAGAAGTAAGAACAGCCTTTGAGTCGGAGAAAATAACAAAGTGGCTGAGCGGGGAGTACTCAATAAAGTTGAGGGCAAGGAGAATGGCCTTAGCCTCGGCTGAAATGATGGATGAGTAGTCGGGAAGTCTGCTACTGAGGGTGATGTCTTGGATAATGGCAGCAGCAGCTGTCTTGTTGCCCTCCTTGGACCCATCAGTATAGATGGAGGTGTAATTTGAGAGTTGGTTTTTGACTTGGTTGTGGAGATGGATGAAGAGGTAAGGATGGGTTTGAGCTTTGTGATGAGTGGAGAGGCCCAGGTGGACAGAAGGGAGGGGGTGGCCCAAGGAGGAAAAGTGGGCCAGGAGTAGGTGCCGAGAGTGGCGGGGTTGATGCCGAGATGGAAGAGGTCTGATTTAATGCATAAGCTGAAGGGAGGAGATAAGGTTTTCGTCCTATCAAAAAGGGTGGAGAAATTGGGGTACCTAATGAGGATGTAAAAAGGGTTCTGGGTGTTGGTGAGAACCCTAAAAGCATAGGATAGGCTAAGCTTTCTACATCTAAGTAGAAAGGGGGGTTCGTTGGCTTCAACATGAAGGCTGGTGATTGGGGAGGTCCTGTAAGCACCTAGACAAAGCCTGAGGGCTTCATTTTGGATGGTGTTGATGTGGTCGAGGTATGAGTTGTGAGCGACACAGTAGACAATATTGCCGTAGTCAAGCTTGGCATGAATGGTGAGCCTGAAAATTTAGAGGAGAGCAAAGCGGTTCGCACCCCAAGTGGTGTTGAAGAGGAGTCTGAGGATGTTGAGGGAGCTGTTACATTTCAATTTCAGGTTGGTGATGTGTTGCTTGTAGGTAAGCTTAGAGTTTAGAGTTAGACCCAGGAACTTTGTGTGTTTAACTTTAGGGATGCGATTACCATTGAGCACAAAGTTCGGGTTGGGTGGAGGTTGTTGAAATGACAAAAGTGCATGCAGACTGTCTTGTCTTTGGAGAATTTAAAACTGTTTTTGTTGCTCCAGTCTTGCTGCAGGTCGAGGACTGGTTTGGAGCCTACTTTCAACAATAGGAAAGCTAGGGGAGGAGTAGAAGATGGTGAAGTCATCCACATATAAGGTACGTTTGATGTTGGGGCCAAGGTTATCCCCGATGTCATTGATGATCAGGTTGAAGTGAGTGGGAGAGAGGATGCTGCCTTGGGGGACGCCCTCTTCTTGGGAGTACGGGTTGGAGAGGGTGTGGCCAATACGAACTTGGAACCGCCTGGATGAGAGGAAGTTTTGAATAAAGATGGGAAGATGGCCTCCGAGGCCGATGGTGTGAAGTTTGCGGGTAATGCTGTATTTCCAAGTAGTGTCAAAGCTTTCTCAAGGTCAAAAATATGGCAATGAGGTGTTCCTTTTTTTGCAAAGGATTCCCGGATAGCGGTGTCGAGCGTAATTAACTGGTCTAGGGTATTGCGACGTTTTCGGAAGCGGCTTTGGTCAGGGGAGAGGATTCTGTTAGTCTCAAGAAACCGGTTTAGTCTCTGATTGATGATCCTTTCCGTAATTTTACAGAGACAGCAAGTTAGGGCGATGGGGCGGTAGCTGGAGGAGTCAGTACCGTCTTTCCCCAGTTTAAGGACAGGGATGACAATAGCTGTCCTCCATATAGGGGGAAAGGAGTGCGAGGTCCAAATTGTTAAAGATTGTGAGTAGGGTAGTGGTGGCCTTGATGGGGAGGTGTTTCAGGAACTGGTAGGGGATGTTATTTGGGCCCATGGAGGTACAGCCAGCGTCGTGGATGGCTAGGTTTAGTTCACAGAGGGTGAAAGGGGCATTGTAGCTTTCAAAGTTGTCGGAAGGAAAAGTGATTTTCCGGGCTTCAACAGAAGCTTTTTTGATATTGAAGGCATTGGAGTAGTTGGTCGAGGATGAGATGTTGCTGAAAGTGGCGGCAAGGTGGTTAACGATGTCCTTTTTTGCGGTGAGAAGGTCACCATTCAGAGAGAGATGGGAGATGGGAGATTTGCCCACTCTGCCGTGGAAGCTGTTAACCATTCTCCAAATCTTCTTTGTGGGGGTGTTGGTGGTGAGAGAAGAGATGAAGTTGTTCCAAGTGTTAGTTTTACTGTCCTTGATAGTGCGTCTGGCCTTGGCACGACTGATGCGAAAGAGGTTGAGGTCATGGGTGGTCGGGTTAGTTTTAAAGTTCCTGAGGGCTCTTTTCCTGTTCTTGATGGCGGTTTTGAAGTCATCAGAGAACCAGGGGTTGGGGGATGATTTGGGGGTTTGAAGGTTTTGGGAATTGAGCAAATGGCGATGTTGATAAGGATATTACTGAAGTTTGACATGGGTTCCTCATCCTCATAGAGGTGTGAGTCACAGAGGGTTTCGAAAAGGGGCCAGTCAGCCTTCTCGAGATTCCAATTTGGGGTGTGGTCAGTGAGGGTTTGAAGGTTGGAGTGTATAAGAAGAGGGTAATGATCACTACCACAAAGGTCAGCAGTGACTCTCCAGCTAAAATCAGGAGGAGGTTCGGAGAACAGATAGACAGGTCAATACAGGTAAGGGAACCTGTGGCAGGGTGAAGGTAGGTCGAGGAGTTAGTGTTGAGCCAGGAGAGGCTGTGCTGATGAAGAGTGTTCTTGATGAACTTGCCTCTGGGGGTGGTGGTAACAGAGCCCCACAGAGGGTTGTGAGCATTGAAGTCACCAAGAAGGATGAAGGGGGAGGGGAGCTAAGAGATGAGGTTGTTAAGGCTGGTTGGCTGAATGTTGGTGTTAGGGGGGAGATAGATATTGCAAAAGTGAAAGTTTTGTGGAGGGAGATAGATAAACAGATGGCCTGAAGGTCGGAGTGCACTTGAACAGGGCTGTGCGGGATATCGTGTCTTACGAGAATGGAGATGCCCCCACAGGCCCTGTCGGCGTCCACTTGATGTTTGTGATAGCAAGCGAAGTTGTTGAGGGAGTAATGGTCTGTGGTTTTCATAAAAGTTTCTTGTAGGCAGAAGACGATCGGGTTAAAGGTGGTGACTAGAAAGTCAATTTCTTCAGAATGGCCTTAAGGTTCCTTATGTTCCATTGTATGATGTTGAGAATGTTATTTCTATCGTTTATGTTGCACGCCATAAGGAGGCATAGGGTTATCTTGAGGAGGATCTGTTCGGTCTGAGTTGGTTAATTTTCTTTTTGGATTTGTCCCTATTTCTTTGGGAACGGTTATTTTTGAAAGTTGGACGAGAAGTATGTTCGGTAACCGAACAATCCATGTTCTATTCCGTGTCATTAGTGTGGGTTTGGATGGTGGACTGTTTGTTTATTGGTTGTTTCTTGGTTTGTTGCTTGTTGATTGGGTGATTGTTACTGTTAGCCACGTTGGCTTGAGTTTGTTGTTTGTTGGCATTAGATGGGTTAACGTAGGGGATGGCGGAAGTCTTTGAGGAGGAAGGAAGGTTAGGGGGAGATGTGGTGGTGGTGGAGGTCATTTGGGTAGAAGGTGTGGTTTGTTTGTTGTCAATGGTGATGGGCTTAGGACTTGGTAAGAAGAGCCAGGTGAGGTCCGTTTGGGTATGCGAGTCAGTTTTTTTGTGTTATGGGGGGGCATTATTGGTGTTGGGGAGACTACGCTCAATAGGATGGAATAGTATGCAGTGAAGCAAGAAATTGCTTTCTGGCCTCTGGGTATGTGATGTTGGGGTTAAGGGATTTTAGTTTGGTTATTTGTTTTTCTTGGGGCCAGGTGGGGCAGTCTATCAGTATCACTTACCAGGAAGCTGGTATATGATTCCCGTGCTATCAGTATCACTTACCAGAAAGCTGGTATATGATTCCCGTGCTATCAGTATCACTTAACAGGAAGCTGGTATATGATTCCCGTGCTATCAGTATCACTTACCAGAAAGCTGGTATATGATTCCCGTGCTATCAGTATCACTTACCAGGAAGCTGGTATATGATCAGTATCCCCAGAAAGCTATCAGTATCACTTACCTGGAAGCTGGTATATGATCCCCATGCTATCAGTATCACTTACCAGGAAGCTGGTATATGATCCCATGCTATCTATCAGTATCACTTACCAGGAAGCTGGTATGATTCTACCAGTAAGTGCTATCAGTATCACTTACCAGGAAGCTGGTATATGATCCCCGAGCTATCAGTATCACTTACCAGGAAGCTGGTATATGATTCCCGTGCTATCAGTATCACTTACCAGGAAGCTGGTAGTATCATTACCAGGAAGCTGGTATATGATCCCCGTGCTATCAGTATCACTTACCAGGAAGCTGGTATATGGTATATCAGATCTTACCCTGGTATATGATGCTATCAGTATTACTTACCAGGAAGCTGGTATATGATCCCCATGCTATCAGTATCACTTACCATGAAGCTGGTATATGATCCCCATGCTATCAGTATTACTTACCAGGAAGCTGGTATATGATCCCCGTGCTATCAGTATCACTTACCAGGAAGCTGGTATATGATTCTCAATTAGATTACAAGATAAAACGACCATTCATCCATTCTCTCAAAAAGTTTGTATTCCTTTCCGATCTCATTTTCATGTGTAAAATATACTTTGAACAACTGTCCTGGTCAAAATTGTTCAGATTAAAAAAGAACAAAGGATTTCATGCATTTTGCTTTTAAAAATTTCTTCTGTTCCCCTGTAATAATGTTTACTCATAATAGCGCTAGCGATGGAATCTTCCGTTCCGATCATGTGTATATATGTATTGACCCATGGCACAAGTGATTTGTTTGGGGGTACAAGTTCTAATGATTTCATTGGTTCAAAATAGATCAAGTTTATATGACTCGTTAGTTTTTTTGCATAGATTAATAATATTATCTCTGCATTCCGCTCTGCATAAAAACAGAATGTTCAAATGCAGATGTGTTTTGCTGTTTTATACAATTCTGAGTGACCAAAAATATTACTTATCATTGGTAAATGTTTTAAATCAATGTAGAGCAAAAAAAATTATCTGCAGAGTGCCGAAGAATTGATTTTACTTGATTGCGCAGCCTGTGTTGTAAAAATAAAATGTTTTTATAGCTTTTTGCTGAAACGAGGTCCGGTTTTAGTATGGAATATAATCTAATTCACTTTAATTTTCAATCCTAACATATTCAAATCATGTATCATACTATTCATATAGAGATTTCAGGTAATACACTTTTATTTTTTCATTTTGATGAAGAAAATATGAATTTGATGGGACACTACTTTTTATTAGCAGGAATTTTCTTTTCTTTACAATCCCGTTCGCGCAGTTTGAGCAAATACCATATAAGGCAATAAGGAGGGACCCTTTGGTGGCTTAAGGAGGGACCCTTTGGTGGCTTAAGGAGGGACCCTTTGGTGGCTTAAGGAGGGACCCTTTGGTGGCTTAAGGAGGGACCCTTTGGTGGCTTAAGTAGGATTGAAAATGCCACCGCAATGCACAAACGGGGCAAATTTAAAGTAAAAGAATAGCAAGAATGATTATTCAAACCATTAAGCAATACAGTGATACATGCCTCAAAACATTCTCTTTCTTCAAAACAAAGAATAGATCAAAATGAATCCAACCATCATACACATTACTCATATCAACCTGCTACTACCTGACCCTATATTCATCAATGTTATGTAAGATTTAGGAATGACACACCTAGCAGGGTGTCATTTCAACAAGTCCTACTGCTTTGATCAATCAACCATGAAAATTAAACGTAAAAAAAAAAGATGAATTATGATACCAATGCATGTGTAAATGATATTCTTCCCTCTAATAAACAAAATGTTAAAAATGAGCTCTCCCAAACTGATTGGTCTACAGTGTTATCAGATACAGATACTCGATCTGCTTATAGTAAGTTTATTGAAGTATCTAATTACCTTTTTAATAAGCATTGTCCTTTGCGCAGAAACAAACAAGGTATAAACAAAGTAAAATCCCCTTGGTTAATTAGCTCTGCTATATTGACATCAATTTAACGTAAAAGCTAACTTCATCGCAAATTCAAAAGTAATCCAAGATCTCAAAGTGATAGTAACTACAAGACGTATACAATAAGCTGTATACAATAAGCTCCAGTCCATCATAAGTTGCTACAAGACGTATACAATAAGCTCCAGTCCATCATAAGTTGCTACAAGACGTATACAATAAGCTCCAGTCCATCATAAGTTGCTACAAGACGTATACAATAAGCTCCAGTCCATCATAAGTTGCTACAAGACGTATACAATAAGCTCCAGTCCATCATAAGTTGCTACAAGACGTATACAATAAGCTCCAGTCCATCATAAGTTGCTACAAGACGTATACAATAAGCTCCAGTCCATCATAAGTTGCTACAAGACGCATACAATAAGCTCCAGTCCATCATAAGTTGCTACAGACGTATACAACAAGCTCCAGTCCATCATAAGTTGCTACAAGACGTATACAATAAGCTCCAGTCCATCATAAGTTGCTACAAGACGTATACAATAAGCTCCAGTCCATCATAAGTTGCTACAAGAGCTCCAGTCCATCATACAATAAGCTCCAGTCCATCATAAGTTGCTACAAGACGTATACAATAAGCTCCAGTCCATCATAAGTTGCTACAAGACGTATACAATAAGCTCCAGTCCATCATAAGTTGCTACAAGACGTATACAATAAGCTCCAGTCCATCATAAGTTGCTACAAGACGTATACAATAAGCTCCAGTCCATCATAAGTTGCTACAAGACGTATACAATAAGCTCCAGTCCATCATAAGTTGCTACAAGACGTATACAATAAGCTCCAGTCCATCATAAGTTGCTACAAAGTATACACAATAAGCTCCAGTCCATCATAAGTTGCTACAAGACGTATACAATAAGCTCCAGTCCATCATAAGTTGCTACAAGACGTATACAAGCTCCAGTCCATCATAAGTTGCTACAAGACGTACACAATAAGCTCCAGTCCATCATAAGTTGCTACAAGACGTATACAATAAGCTCCAGTCCATCATAAGTTGCTACAAGACGTATACAATAAGCTCCAGTCCATCATAAGTTGCTACAAGACGTATACAATAAGCTCCAGTCCATCATAAGTTGCTACAAGACGTATACAATAAGCTCCAGTCCATCATAAGTTGCTACAAGACGTATACAATAAGCTCCAGTCCATCATACAAGACGTTGCTCCAGTCCAAGACAAGACGTATACAATAAGCTCCAGTCCATCATAAGTTGCTACAAGACGTATACAATAAGCTCCAGTCCATCATAAGTTGCTACAAGACGTATACAATAAGCTCCAGTCCATCATAAGTTGCTACAAGACGATACAATAAGCTCCAGTCCATCATAAGTTGCTACAAGACGTATACAATAAGCTCCAGTCCATCATAAGTTGCTACAAGACGTATACAATAAGCTCCAGTCCATCATAAGTTGCTACAAGACGTATACAATAAGCTCCAGTCCATCATAAGTTGCTACAAGACGTATACAATAAGCTCCAGTCCATCATAAGTGATAGTAACTACAAGACGTATACAATAAGCTCCAGTCCATCATAAGTTGCTAAGAATTCATATCATACTACTCTTCTTAGTCATGACCTTGATCATAAGAGTATATGGAGAAACATAATCAATCTTAGTCATGACCTTCATCATAAGAGTATATGGAGAAACATAATCAATATCCTTAAGAAAAATGGTAAAAACAAAAGTAAAACTTGAGTCTTTCCAGCATGATGGAAATTTAATTGATGATAATGATAAAATTGCAAATACATTTAATGATTATTTCTCAACAGTAACTGAAACTCTTGCCAAAAAATTCCCATAAGTTCAAATATAACAGTTTACAAAATTCTTTTTTTTTTTGAGTCCTTATTTTGTTTCTGAGGTTATAGAAGTGATTCAGTTTTAAGAGCAAAAGCTCTTCTGGCTGGGATAATATATCTAATGTTATTCTTAAAGAAACCATAGATTTTATTGTAACTCCTCTGGTCCATGTGATAAATTTGTCTTTTACTAATGGAATGTTTCATCTGAATTAATAATAGCCAAAGTTATACCAATTTTAAAAACTGGTGATGCAGGAATTTTTTCAGACTATCGTCCGATTTCATTGCAGCCAACATTATCTAAATTGTTCGAAAAATTAGTACATAAGAGATTAATAAATTTCATCAATAAGCATGATTTATTTTTTAGCGGTCAGTTTGGTTTTAGAAACAATTATTCAACGTATGTATATGGCATCCCTTATAATTACTGATGAAATCACATGTTCCCTTGATGGGAAAAATAATACTATTGGCCTTTTTATTGACCTTTCAAAAGCATTTGACACAATTGATCATAGAATTTTACTGGAAAAACTTAATTATTACAGTATACAAGGAATTTGTCATAACTGGTTTAAAAGCTATCTATCAGATCGTAAACAATTTGTTGTATATAAAAATTCATATGCTACTGTAGGTACAATTAATATAGGTGTTCCTCAAGGTTCCATATTCGGCCCATTACTATTTTTGCTTGATATCAATGACATATACAAATGTTCATCTGTGTTCAATTTTATTCTTTTTGCTGATGACACTACAATTAGCCTTCATGATTCAAATGTCAATAATGCTCTCCGTCAAGTCTCTTCAAAATTTCACCACGTTTCTGAATGGTTCAAAGCTAATCGTTTATCCCTCAATCTATCCAAAACTAAGCTTATTGTATTTAGTAATATTAATCACGTAAATGGCCAACCTCTTAAATATCGATAACAACATTATTCAGGCAGTTCCATATACTAAATTCCTAGGACTCTTAATTGACAGCAATTTAAATGGAAAGATATTTCTATGATTGGTAAAACAGTAGCCTGTAATATAGGTGTATTAAATAAACTAAGACATTTCATTGCACCCCATTCTCAAGTCCGTAGTGCTGGCGTGACCTTTTGGAATTCCCTCCGTAATGATTTAAATGTATCAAAATTACTAACTAACTTTAAGTACAAGCTCTAGAAACATCTATTGGCCTTTTACAAATGATCGAATCTCTTCCATTCTCTTTCGTAATTCTTTTTCTTTTCTTTTTTCCCTTCTGCTTTTGTTCTATTTTTTTTCTTGTACAATTGTGTGAGTGGGCGGATAACAGCATGGGTGGGAAAGTTGAGGGATGGGTAAGAGTGGGGTCAGGTAGATGGTGCAAGGTGTGTCGGATGGGAATGGTGGGTCGCTAGAAAAGGAGGGTGTGTGGGTAGATACTGCTTAATGCCTTATGCTGTATGTTTTTTTGTTTTGTTTTCTTTGATGGTGAACTGGCTAGCAAAAGATTAACGCTTCCCCCAGTTCACCATTCACTCCATTTATACTGATTATGTAATTATGCTTATATGTACATATGTGTATGAGTATGTATGTGTATGTATATGTATGTGTATATGCGTGTATATGTGCGTGTGTACATGCATGTGTGTATATATATTTTTTCATCTTCTTCAAGTATTATTGTTGCAACTTTTCCATTTATATTGATATTGTGTGTTATTTCGTGCAGTGATAAATAAATAAATAAATAAAAGGAAAAAATATAAAAAATTACTAGTCATACTTTATGGAGGGTAAATCCTACTAACTCCAATTTAAACAAATCAACAAACCTGAACTGTTTGTACAAGAATTGAAGTACAAACATATGATTGCAACTGAACTTTTCAGACTGATTCCTAAATGTCATTAATGCACCACATGTGGTGTGCATGGAACCTTAGCCTTAGCTTCATGTCATAAATATGACATGTATTAATTTGTATTTGAATAGCTTTACTTAGGTATGTGTTCTGTCCTACCTGTTGAGAATACTACAGCTGGGTAGGATGTTTACACCACACTCACTGTTCTTTCCCAATAAGGGCAGCAGGGCAAGACTACCCTTCCAGTTATGCAAACCAGGGATTTTTTAAGTCCCTGTGCAAACCTTGTACAAAAAATGTGTACATCAACCATTTCCTCATCTGGACTGACATCTCTACCTGGCACCTGCCCTAAGAAAGCAGCAAAGTATTAATACCCATTATGCGGTACAGAGTATCAAAAAGGGTTTCTCACCTACAGCAGGGATTTCCCTAGGGTCATCTGCCATTAAGTGTCTGCATAGAATGTTGGTGATATGTTTCAAAGGATTAGTTCGATGGACAAGCAAGTCCCTAAGAGGACTTTAAAATATGTTAAAATATGAGCATTTGAAGATTTTACATCAAGCCCTGCCCACTCATTGATATGCATGATGTCACCACCAAAGGGCACATCTACAAAGTTGAGCGTTGGTAATCCCTGAACAACTTTTGTTAACATTCAGTTCAATGTCACCTTGCCTACAGGCATTAAACCCTGCCTACTCATTAATATGCAGATATTGATTGCTTAGTCACAGTGACAAGGCCAGCAAGGGTTAGGAGAGGGAGAAATCCACCCCTCAGAGCATAGTAAAAACCCATTGGCTCTGTAAAATGGCTATTCAATCACAATACATATCTAACCAAAAGTATATCAATATTGATCTTAATTAGCTCGCCTCCTGCCATTCAGCCCTTGCTTAGGTTTGAGAGTGTATTGTTATTACAGACTCAAGTTCATCCTGATCAGCTAATGGGTCAAGTATAAGTCAGAAAGTCAATAGTATCAGCGATGGTCAATAGTGAGGTGCACCACTTGTTTCTCTGCATAAGTTCTTCTGACAAATTATGATAGCAAGAAACTAACGAGCATAATATAATCACTACTTGACAAGCGCCTATTAGGAGCATAATTATGAGAATTGTAATAAAGCTTGAGATGTAACCTCCAAAATCCATGTGTGTGACTAGAGTAATTACCTACCCATGTCAACGTCAGCATTCACCACCCTTTTGCAAATAATAAACTTTCTACTCTATTATTGTTTGATTCTGATGTCTGGAGCTCAAGATATACTGATGGTACCCCACAGACGAAGAACAAGCTTGCCTCCAACCCATACCCTTCCATGCTACTGTATGAATATGATGACTCTAGTTTTCAGTAAATAACCATCAGTTTTCATTTTCACATGATTAAAAAAAAAATCAACATTTTTCTTTTATTCAGTGTAAGGTACATGAGCAGATTTTATATCACCTACCCACCCACCTACCCACCCTCTACTCACCTACCCACCTTCTACTCAACTACCCACCAGGTACATGAGCAGATTTTATATCACCTACCCACCCACCTACCCACCCTCTACTCACCCCACCCACCTCTACCCACCTACCCACCCACCCTACTCACCTACCCACCCTCTACTCACCTACCCACCCTCACTCACCTACCCACCCTCTACTCACCTACCCACCCTCTACTCACCTACCCACCCCACTCACCTACCCACCCCTACTCACTCACACTCACCACCCACCCACCCTCACTCACCCACCCTCTACTCACCCCCACCCACCTCACCTGCCCACCCCACTCACCTACCCACCCCACTCACCTACCCACCCCACTCACCTACCCACCCTCCACTCACCTACCCACCCCTGCTCACCTCCACCCACCCCCACTCACCTACCCACCCTCACTCACCTACCCACCCTCACTCACCTACCCACCCTCACTCACCTACCCACCCCACTCACCTACCCACCCTCACTCACCACCCACCCCACTCACCTACCCACCCTCCACTCACCTACCCACCCCACTCACCTACCCACCCTCTACTCACCCACCCACCCCACTCACCTACCCACCCCACCCACCTCACCACCCACCCTCACTCACCTACCCACCCCTCACTCACCTACCCACCCTCTACTCACCTACCCACCCTCTACTCATTTACCCAGCCAGACAGATACAAATATTTTAATTCCTTTTTCAATTGCCATTTATGTCAGGAATGTATTGTTGTTAAGTTATTTTGAGGGTGAGGGTCTCCATTATATAAATTTCTAGTCAAGCGAGCCACAAAAATAGTTGAGAACTAAAACTGCAGAAATCTTATATTTAAAGTAGCTGAATGTGGACGGACAATGCGTGTGGATGGGTAGATGGATACACATCGGACTATAAAGATGCTATATCCCCCTCTTCACCAACTTCGTTGACGAGAAAATAATGAATCTATTTAAGAGTGTGTAGTCACTCAGTTTATATACAATTGTTAGTAGTGCAGTTTAGTAGTATAATTTCTATTAAATTGATCTAGTTTTTATTGAATGAAAGTAACTGCCAACTTAGCCAATGGTTGTGGCAGATCTTGCTCCTATACAGGTCAACATAAACATTTGTCCTTTGCCCACAAAATAGGTTATCAGGGAGTAACAGAACAAAGTAGTCCTACGGGGCGGGGCCTATATGGATGCCACTGTAAAGACGCCACAAGTGAGAGGAGAATCTTTTTTAAAAAAAATAACATAAAATATATCATAAAAAATTATAAATAGTTATAAAATAATAAATAATGATTAAATATTATGATAAAATATGTACTAATAATAAAATATATGACACATCAGGATGTCATGACAGGACCACACACACATCAAGCATATCCATATGTCATGACAGGACCTCACACACGTCAAGCATATCCATATGCCACGACAGGACCTCACACACGTCAAGCATATCCATATGTCATGACAGGACCTCAAACACGTCAAGCATATCCATATGCCACGACAGGACCTCACACACATCAAGCATATCCATATGTCATGACACAGGACAGGTCAAGCATATCCATATGTCATGACAGGACCTCCACACACGCGTCAAGCATATCCATATGTCATGACAGGACCTCAAACACGTCAAGCATATCCATATGTCACGACAGGACCTCACACACATCAAGCATATCCATATGTCATGACACAGGACCTCACACAGGTCAAGCATATCCATATGTCATGACAGGACCTCACACACGTCAAGCATATCCATATGTCACGACAGGACCTCACACACCTCAAGCATATCCATATGTCATGACAGAATCTCACACACATCAAGCATATCCATATGTCGTGACAGGATCTCACACACATCAAGCATATCCATATGTCATGACAGGACCTCACACACATCAAGCATATCCATATGCCGTGACAGGACCTCACACACATCAAGCATATCCATATGTCATGACACAGGACCTCACATAGGTCAAGCATATCCATATGTTATGACAGGACCTCACACACGTCAAGCATATCCATATGCCATGACAGGATCTCACACATGTCAAGCATATCCATATGTCATGACACAGGACCTCACACAGGTCAAGCATATCCATATGTCATGACACAGGACCTCACACACATCAAGCATATCCATATGCCATGACACAGGACCTCACACAGGTCAAGCATATCCATATGTCATGACACAGGACCTCACACACATCAAGCATATCCATATGTCTAACAGGACCTCAAACACGTCAAGCATATCCATATGTCATGACACAGGACCGCACATAGGTCAAGCATATCCATATGTCATGACAGGACCTCACACACATCAAGCATATCCATATGTCATGACAGGACCTCAAACACATCAAGCATATCCATATGTCATGACACAGGACCTCACACACATCAAGCATATCCATATGTCTAACAGGACCTCAAACACGTCAAGCATATCCATATGTCATGACACAGGACCTCACATAGGTCAAGCATGTTCATATGTCATGACAGGACCTCACACACATCGAGCATATCCATATGCGATGACAGGATCTCACACACTTCAAGCATATCCATATGTCATGACACAGGACCTCACACAGGTCAAGCATATCCATATGTCATGACACAGGACCTCACACACATCAGGCATATACATATGTCTAACAGGACCTCAAACACAGGAGCATATCCATATGTCATGACACAGGACTCACATAGGTCAAACATATCCATATGTCATGACAGGATCTCACACATGTCAAGCATATCCATATGCCATGACACAGGATCTCACACAGGTCAATCATATCCATGTCATGACACAGGACCTCACACACATCAAGCATATCCATATGTCATGACACAGGACCTCACACAGGTCAAGCATATCCATATGTCATGAGACAGGACCTCAAACACATCAAGCATATCCATATGTCTCAGGACCTCAAACACAAGCATATCCATATGTCACATAGGTCAAGCATATCCATATGTCATGACAGGACCTCACACACATCAAGCATATCCATATGTCATGACACAGGACCTCAAACACATCAAGCATATCCATATGTCATGACACAGGACCTCACACACATCAAGCATATCCATATGTCTAACAGGACCTCAAACACATCAGCATATCCATATGTCATGACACAGGACCTCACATAGGTCAAGCATGTTCATATGTCATGACAGGACTCACACACATCAGCATATCCATATGATGACAGGATCTCACACACTTCAAGCATATCCATATGTCATGACACAGGACCTCACACAGGTCAAGCATATCCATATGTCATGACACAGGACCTCACACACATCAAGCATATACATATGTCTAACAGGACCTCAAACATGTCAAGCATATCCATATGTCATGACACAGGACCTCACATAGGTCAAGCATGTTCATATGTCATGACAGGACCTTACACACATCAAGCATATCCATATGCCATGACAGGATCTCACACACGTCAAGCATATCCATATGCCATGACAGGACCTCACACACATCAAGCATATCCATATGCCATGACAGGACCTCACATAGGTCAAGCATATCCATATGTCATGACAGGACCTCACACAGGTCAAGCATATCCATATGTCATGACAGGACCTCACACACGTCAAGCATATCCATATGCCATGACACAGGACCTCACATAGGTCAAGCATATCCATATGTCATGACAGGACCTCACACATGTCAAGCATATCCATATGTCATGACAGCACCTCACACACGCCAAGCATATCCATATGTCATGACAGGACCTCACACATGTCAAGCATATCCATATGTCATGACAGCACCTCACACACGCCAAGCATATCCATATGTCATGACAGGACCTCCATATATCCATGACATGACAGGACCTCACACATGTCAAGCATATCCATATGTCATGACACAGGACCTCACACAGGTCAAGCATATCCATATGTCATGACAGGACCTCAAACACATCAAGCATATCCATATGTCATGACACAGGACCTCACACAGGTCAAGCATATCCATATGTCATGACACAGGACCTCACACAGGTCAAGCATATCCATATGTCATGACAGGACCTCACACATGTAAAGCATATCCATATGTCATGACAGGACCTCACACATGTCAAGCATATCCATATGTCATGACACAGGACCTCAAACACAGGTCAAGCATATCCATATGTCATGACAGCACCTCACACAGGTCAAGCATATCCATATGTCATGACAGGACCTCACACAGGTCAAGCAATCCATATGTCCTTACCACACATCTTTATAAAAGATCTTTCTTTGTTAAGGTGTCATTGAAAAACCCTTGAAACTTTTCGCACACTTTGATTTAAGGTGAATAAGCCTTGAAAACCTCTTTCACTCATCATGAGAAGCTCATCATGTGAAGCTCATCATAAGAAGCTCATCATGAGAAGCTCATCATGAGAAGCTCATCATGAGAAGCTCATCGTGAGAAGCTCATCATGAGAAGCTCATCGTGAGAAGCTCATCGTGAGAAGCTCATCGTGAGAAGCTCATCGTGAGAAGCTCATCGTGAGAAGCTCATCAGAAGCTCGTGAGAAGCTCATCATGAGAAGCTCATCATGAGAAGCTCATCATGAGAAGCTCATCATGAGAAGCTCATCATGAGAAGCTCATCATGAGAAGAGAAGCTCATCATGAGAAGCTCATCGTGAGAAGCTCATCGTGAGAAGCTCATCGTGAGAAGCTCATCATGAGAAGCTCATCGTGAGAAGCTCATCATGAGAAGCTCATCATGAGAAGCTCATCATGAGAAGCTCATCATGAGAAGCTCATCATGAGAAGCTCATCATGAGAAGCTCATCATGAGAAGCTCATCATGAGAAGCTCATCATGAGAAGCTCATCATGAGAAGCTCATCATGAGAAGCTCATCATGAGAAGCTCATCATGAGAAGCTCATCATGAGAAGCTCATCATGAGAAGCTCATCATGAGAAGCTCATCATGAGAAGCTCAATCATAAGAAGCTTCCTCATGATAGCCACATACTTTGCGAAACATGCACGCACAAATTCTTGTGAACGAAATATATGTAGCACTTGCATCTTTTAGTGCACAGACAGAGCAATATAACTATATGTACAACATGATTCATTCACACTATTTCATGTATACTTTACAGATTTCATGGGTTTAGAGATACTTCTTAGGAACTTACAAGCTTCGTAAATTGATTACCCACTTAGTGCCTGTGGGAAAGGTCTAATATTTTGCTGTAATTTTTATGAATCTGATGTTGCTATATCTTAAAATGTTTCTGTTAGAGATGTTTGTATTGCTTGGAGTCAGTTATTCTGCATATGGGCCATTTAATGCATATCAAAATAAGATTATTTTGAATAATAGTTGCATCAATATTGACAGGCAAACTTTTTTTTTTTTTTTTTTTAACTGTTTAATGCTGGTGCTACTTTTATTTCTTTGCCTAATGGCTCCTTTCTCACTTTTGTAAATGAGCTGAAGACAAAATTTAATGTATCAAATGTTTATTTCACACTATATTATAGTTTATAAAAATGTAATAGCTGGAGCCTAGAAACAACAGCTGAATTTGCTTCAGTGTCCTTCTCACCAAATGTTATTATCACAAAAATGTTTCCAGGGTGACTAAGTTGGCTTACAATGACTTGGTAAATAATAGAGTGCCCTCTGCGGTTTTAGCAAAAAATTAGTGGAATTCCTGTCTCGGCAGTCAAAAACTGAGTGAAAACTTCTGATCAAGTGTTTCTCTAAATTGTTTTTATACGGAGCATGATAGTAAGATTTTTTTTACAGTTCAAGAAACTACATCAAATTCTTGGCACTAACCTTCTTCTTTTTTTTGAGCTTGATATTCGCAATAGTGGTTTGTATCTTTTGCAACCACACCATTAAAAACTAGGAGCATCTTTTTATGTCCTGCCCCAAGATGAAAGAATTTTGGAATTCTATTATCGATGTTTTTTGTCCAATCACTTTAATACTTTTGTGCAAAGATATTTAGTTTGGTTTTAAAGATAAAGTTATGCTTTGTTATAGCTTTATAATTTTCATGCTAAGCATTTCATTTAAACATGTAAAATGAAAAGGGCCCTGTTAAGGCCCATTATGTAACAATTGTCAATTATGTAACAATGGCTCATTATGTAACAACTTTTGGTACATTATGTAACAATTCCCATTATGTAACTGCTTTAGGCCCATTAAGTAGCAACTTTTGTGTCCCATTATGTAACAACTTTAGGCCCATTATGTAACAACGTATTGTGTGCCATCAACGTTTTTACCATCATATAACAAGGTCCAAATCCGATGAGTTTGAAGAGATATGGATGAAGGCGCTCTTGGGGAGAAGCATTTTGAATTTTGAATATTTTCGTAGAGGAGGACCACCAAACAACATTGTATGCACTAACAGTACAGTATATGTCCTAGAAACAACATTGTATGCACTAACAGCATATGTCCTAGGAACAACAATGTATGCACTAACAGCATATGTCCTAGGAACAACATTGCATGCACTAACAGTATATGTCCTAGGAACAACATTGTATGCACTAACAGTATATTCCCCCAGGATTCATTTTTGTGGGAATTTGATCATTTTGAGGAGAACCCGGTCCCCAAAGCCAGCACCAATGGTGTCCTGCCCCCAAGTCAGCATCAATGGTCCTGCCCCCAAGCCAGCACCAATGGTGTCCTGCCTTATTGGTTCCACTTATAAAACCGGTGCAAATGTGAATGTCTTTCCGAACATCCAGGTGCGGACTGGCCCACCGCAAAAATTCCTGGGACCCCACCCATGTCGGGGCCTTTCAATATGCTATTACCATAATATTCATACAGAGTTGATAGTTCGCGTGGTCAATACATTATGTTTACGGTTAATTTCTGTAAAAAATCAAATAAAAAGATGAAATTGTGAATACTGAGGTCCGTTGCAATATACCTATGTCAAGCATAGGAATCCAATATTGGACTATTAGGGGCCTCAATATAGGAGCCTTTTAATATTTTAGTGTACTAATCCCTTAGACAGAGCCATAACTGACAGGGCCTCCAGAACTTTTGTTGGTTCTAATGATTCTTTTAAATTGCCAATGCCAATATTGCCTTTCCAGATCTCCCTGTTAACTGAACATCGCAAAGGATGTTGTCTTTTTAGGAAAATTCTTAACCTTCAAGGTAATAATTATTTTCTTGTGAGGGTTAAATGAGAGTTGGATATTGAGGCTACTATAACTGACGATCCTTGACACGATATAAATTTTGCTGTTTTCAGAAATACTCTTGATTCAAAACTGAGATCTTTTTAGTACAAAATCAATAATATGATTTTAACTACTAATGATTTTGCTGCTAAAATTGGGGTCATGCAGCGACAAACTCTGTACTTTCTGTCATTTTTATGTTGAAACTATTCCCCATCCTCTCAGTAGCTGCTGCATTGTTCAAGGAAACTATTCCCCATCCTCTCAGTAGCTGCTGCATTGTTCAAGGAAACTATTCCCCATCCTCTCAGTAGCTGCTGCATTGTTCAAGGAAACTATTCCCCATCCTCTCAGTAGCTGCTGCATTGTTCAAGGAAACTATTCCCCATCCTCTCAGTAGCTGCTGCATTGTTCAAGGAAACTATTCCCCATCCTCTCAGTAGCTGCTGCATTGTTCAAGGAAACTATTCCCCATCCTCTCAGTAGCTGCTGCATTGTTCAAGGAAACTATTCCCCATCCTCTCAGTAGCTGCTGCATTGTTCAAGGAAACTATTCCCCATCCTCTCAGTAGCTGCTGCATTGTTCAAGGAAACTATTCCCCATCCTCTCAGTAGCTGCTGCATTGTTCAAGGAAACTATTCCCCATCCTCTCAGTAGCTGCTGCATTGTTCAAGGAAACTATTCCCCATCCTCTCAGTAGCTGCTGCATTGTTCAAGGAAACTATTCCCCATCCTCTCAGTAGCTGCTGCATTGTTCAAGGAAACTATTCCCCATCCTCTCAGTAGCTGCTGCATTGTTCAAGGAAACTATTCCCCATCCTCTCAGTAGCTGCTGCATTGTTCAAGCGTTTCATAAAAAAACTTTTGAAAGTAATTCAAGATAAATGTGGCTACAATCTTAATTTCATATTCTGATCATTGTATTTTTGGCTACTTGTCTAGTGATAATTTTGATTTAGGTCTTAACAAAATTCTTCTACATATACATGCTTACTTTTATATCTATATTATGAAAAGAACAAACTCCTAAATGTTGATTGCTTTCTCTATTATCTTGAAACACAATATAAATGTGAAAAATACTTATGTCACATAAAAAATAAATCTATCATTATTTAAGCAAATTTGGTGAGTGTGGGAAAATATTTTTGATTAGTTTGATTAAATTTTGATATTGTTACTTTTTATTTTGATGATCATATTCGTACAAATGGTATGAGTTCAAAATCCCTTTACATTCTTCACGCGTTATTTTAAAATTTCAAGTTATGTGACATTGTATTGCTTTATTTAACGTGAAATGTTTGTAAAATGTCTCCTTAGGGCACCCAGCCTCCGAGGCATTTGTTATTTTGTTTTGTTTAGTGCACAACACAAGCTCAACATTTATTGCATAACACCTACTCAATGTTTAATACACAACACATATCTAACATTTATTGCATAACACATACTCAATGTTTAGTACACAACACATATTCAACATTTTGCAATGTTTGACACATGTCGAGTAACACACGTTCAAACACTCAGTGCCCAACACAGAGTGCACAACATGTCCGATGCTTTAGATTACAATAAAAGTTCAATTCCAGTTTAAGTTCAGTAAATCCATAGGACCATGATTACAACACAGTGATAAGCTTGGGCATTATACTAGTATTTTGGCACGTACCGGTACGAAACTGTATCGGTTCTTCCAGTATTGAACAAGATGAAAATATCAAAATATTAGAATGCAACGCTATGCAATGGTATACAATGCTAGGTGCTATGCTCTACAATCCAAAGAAAAGAAATACATTTTCAGCAGACAAACATTGTTTAAAAACATTTTGTTTTGAAAATATATATTTTGGAATGGTACATTCACATCCATTAACCAGAAACTAAAATGTTCGGTGGTTCAGATGCATTCTTTCATTGTTGGTTGATTTTCGAGTTTTATACTAACTGGCATTGCATATCATGAAATATGCTAAACATATATTCATTAGCCATGCCCGCCATGCATATCAATAAAGTAAACATGACAACATGCATATGGTTACACATTTATCACTTTAAATAATTATACATAATGCCCCACCAACATGATGTCGCTACCAACACAATAGGTCACATACAGACCATAACTAATCTGTGTACACATATGATATGTGTGCGATGTGTTTTTAAGTTTGTTTGCAATTTTCACATTAAGGCATGCATATTGGTGATAGAACCTTTTGTCAACATAAGCATGTACACTGTAACTGACAAATAACATGCAAGTATGATGCAAACAGATATGGTTGCTACATATTTATCACTTTTTTAAGATTTTCTTTATATTAAGCCACTCACTTCCCCCAACTTTACATGCATGACAGCATCACCAAAAACAATAGGACACACACATGGACAATGGGTTATCTGTATATAACATGCATATATGCCACATATGACCTGTATCCAATTAACTATCTTGCAGTTACTGTGTTTACAAGTTCTTTTCAACAAAACCATATTCAACCCCACCCAGTATGTATATCAATGATGTTCAACAAGTTTATACCATGAATATGTATACACTAGCTAAAAACATCAATAATGCTAAGTTTAAATCAAAACAGGCATGTAATTGTTGAACTATGAGCATTTGAAGATTTTACATTGAGCCCCGCCCACTCATTGATATGCATATCACCACCAAAACCAATAGGGCGCATATACGGACCATGTGCTATCTGTGTATCACAATGGCATGAATCCACTTTATCGTTCTTTCGATATCATGTTTACAAGCTTTTTCAGAAAAAATCATATTCAGCCTGCCCACTATGCATATTAATGAAATTCAACATTTCTATACCATGAGCATGTACACACCAGATAGCTAACATCATAACTAGACAAAATATGAAACAAAACAGTCATGTAATTGTTAAAATATGACCATTTCAAGATTTTTTCATTAAAGCCCCGCATCTACAGATACAAAACGGAGAAGTGATTTTTATTTTATTTTAAATTAAACCATGCCCACTCATTAATATGTTTGACATCATCAACAAAAACAATAGGGCACATCTGTGGACTATGGCGTACCTATGTAATATATACGACAAACACAATGTGTCGTTCTGGAGAATTCGTGTTTACGAGCTATATTTGGTAAAATTACACTCAGCCCCGCCTACTACGCATATTAATGAGTCAAAATTGTTATACCATGAGCATGTGGAAACTACCTTACAACATCACTATGCCAAATATGAAATGAAATGGACAAGGGGTTGTTGAAATAAGAACATTTCTTAAATTTTTACACTGAGCCCCGCCCACTCATTAATATGCATGACATTGTCACCAAAATTACTAGGGCACATCTGCAGACCATAGGCTACCTGTGTACCACATATGACATAAATCTAATGTCTCATTCTGAAAATTTTGTGAAGTTTTGTGTTTACAAGCTCTAATTTGCAAAACCACATTAAGCCCCACCCACTATGCATATTCATGAGATTCAACGTTTTCATACCATGAGCATGTGGACACTAGAGCTGTGAACGTTTAGGGATTTTAGTAAACGTGTACACGCCAAAAAAAGCGAGCGTGTATCATGTACACGCATTTAGTACCGTAATTTTCAGAAATACACAAAATTGCTCCAAAACTACGAGGCGAAGTAAAATAAATCGCGCAACCAGTATGGCAAAAGTATCAACTCCATTGCCCAAATAGACGCTGAGTTTTGCTTTCCAAATTGAAAAAGTTTACTTCTACAGTATAAATCATCCTTTTAATGGAAAATATGCATGGAAATTCAGTCTAGAAAGAACAGATAACTTCTTTTCAATGTCATTTAAACTCAACATCGCGTAACTTTTTTGTCCTATTCACTACGGCTTTCAAAGTATTTCTGTGAAAATCTTGCATAGTAGGCCTATAATATAATGTAAAAAACTTCAAAACTACGCCACCACCACCAGAAAGTTCTGAAATATCAGTACTCTTGAAAAAATGGCCGCCATCTTTGCGACGCATGCAGAATTTCAGCTCTGTTAAAACCTTTTTCTGTTTGTTTATTATGCAATATTTTTTCTTTCTTGCAAAATTCATTTGACTTATCAGGTAATATTTACATGTAAATGTACTGATTGTCACGATTCAAGTATTTTTCAAGTGTTTTTTGGTCGATTCAAGAGCTTGTGAAACAGGTCTTGATTGCGTGGGATTTAAAGCCTTATGGCCTAACGTTAGGCATATTAATAGTTTCAGTTTACTGCTGCACATTCGCGGTGCATTTTACATGTTAGATTACTCAGATTTTGGAGAAATCAAAGTGCATAATATCCCCATTCATTGGTGATTACTGCGCATTTGTGATTCGCACATTTAAAAAGGATTATGCTAATCGGGTTTACAGTTTGTAAAAAGTCATTGATTGGTATTTTGTCAGCCGATGTGTGTGATTTAAATCATGAATGACAATATTGATTTTTAACGGCAAGACTGACTATGAAAAACGATTACTCCTAATGAAGTATTTAGTAAACATTTACAAGATTTGCGAGCGTGTAGCGTGTACACGCTAAACAGTCACAGCTCTAGTGGACACTAGCTAACAACAGTATTATACCACATATGAAACAAATGACAAACGGTTCAAATAAAATAAAATACATTTAAGCCCCGCCCACTCATTACTATGCATGACATCATCACCAAAAACGTTAGGGCACATCTTCGGACCATGGATTATCTGTGTACCAAATATGAAATTAATTCAATGTTCCATTTTTTAGATACCGTGTTTACAAGCTAGGCATAACACACACACACACACATACATACATGCGCACGCATACACACGCACGACAAGCCAAGCGGACCGGATAGGTTCCTGATGCTGATCGCATCAGAACCAAAAAACTACATCAGATTGTATTTGATGACAGAACATGATCGCAAAACTTGCGGAGTTTGTTTAGCGAACTGTTAAACTCTCAGTGTTGTTAATTCAACAAAGCTTTTGCCCTTGCATGGCTGACTACACCATGGTCTAATACGTTAGGCTTGCATGCAAACATTCCATTGTGACAAAAACAAACAAAAATTACCTAGAACTTTATTGACCACATTCACCTGTTGTACCAATATTGGTAACAAAACGAAATAAGATTATTCTCCTTTCTTATTTCCTTAAAAAACTGACATTTTACATCTCCATTTGAACTCAAATCACACTCAAACATTACATACTAAACTCATACGTCTCAAAACAATTCTTAATCGTTTTAGCCTATGTAATAATGTTACAAGAATGCAAGAACTAGACCACATTTTCTGATTTGATTCACCCTTTTGCACCCCACTTCCAAGCAGTGGAAAATCATGATTGTCCCAGTCCCTAATTTGCGTCTCCTTTACAACTGACACTAAAATGCGTCTCCCATCTTTAATTGATTGAAACATTTATTCAAGCACACTTTGATACAGTACAGATATATACAGGTATACAATATGATACATACAATGAAACAAAGATATTGATATATTACATTCAATATTACAAAAGTGGCTCAGGAGCGCCACACAGGAAGTTAGAGTAACTTATAAATGTTTGGCCTTCAGAACACAAACCCAGACACACACCCACAAACACACACAGCCACATACACACACCAGCATGACTGCATAGGTTTCTTGTGATATTAGCATCGGAACCAAAATAGAGTACACAAATGACACCCTTTCAGTCATTGGCATAGGAACTAGGGGCACGTGCCCCCTGTGCCTGTGCTCCCCCCTCCCCGAATAAAAAGCATGTTCCTATGCCTATGTTTTCATGCGGGTGCTGCATCCTCTTTTCACCAACTTCGTTGGCAAGGGGATAATCAAAATCATATTATTAGAACATGTAAGGCTACTAATTTTACAATCAACTTTAAATATTGATATTTTGCTATCTTTTGCATTGTGATTATTAGGCCAGATTACATTTGCAATCAAACTGAGACAGAAATTACCTATCTTTAGTGTGTATATTGCAAGTACTTAGTCTGTGATTTTTTGAAGAAAGAGCACCTGGTATGATTATGACGATATCTCGGTATGGGCAATTTCTCTATACCGCCCAAGCTTATGCAGTGATAATAATCTTCGCCACTTTATAAACTGACAATTATAATCATTCTTCCATACTTTATTGCAGCTCTCTATCAAATGAAAACTACAAAAGCTTTCCACCAGCCAAGACCTTAATGAAAGTTCACTGCAGTGAATAGAAGTGCAGCTAAGTTTTATAGCCATATTATCTGTTGCCCTGCACAAGTTCAAATTCTGTAATGTTTTTGGCAGGTATTACATATTCTGTAAACTAATTGTGAAAGGCCCTTGAGAATTATCAGCTACAATTACATTGTCACCTATGTTCTGTGTACAGCAACATGTTTATGTTACTTTGCTCATTCTGATAAGCACTTAAACAAAGCTTCACTGACTTATTCATTTATTCTCCAAGGTGAAAATATTTTAGCAATAAAAATGGCTAAGAGAAACATGAAACAAAGACTCGGCCAAAACATATCTCACTATTAAAGAGTTAATCGCTCAAAATCACAGCCAATCCTTAAGCCAATGAGACAACAAGACGTTTCAAAATAAGCGTGATTTCTAGGACCTTTAAATGAACTTCATCATATCAAAGGAATCTTGTGACTCTTTAAAAGAGGGTTAATACACCAAAATAAAGGCTGGGACTGCTGCCATAAGCACCAATGCAAAACTTGTACTAATTAGAAAGGGCAGGAAGGAGCTATCCGCTAAAAACTGCCACTTCAGTACATGTTGACCCAGTATTAAAATTCTGACACTCGCAATCACACCTTTGGAACACTATCTTTCTAACTGTATAAGCTACACACAGTATCAGAAGTAATTCAAAAGCTACACCAATATCAAAATCTATGATTCACAGCCTTTTTCAATTTGGCATCCTATTTTTGCAACTAACCTGAGAATGGGCAGACAAGACAATCCTTTAATAAACTCAACATATCTACCAATGTCATGTGATTTCATGGTATCTAATTGCTTGTCCTACTGTAGAGCAGTAAAAGAGACTCACCTCGTAACCAGTATAGCCGTGTCAAAGTGGTGGGGCTGGCCATTGGGAACATTTTGCCTCCTTTGCCAAATACAGAAACTTCTCAAGCTTTTGGTGGCACTGGTGGATATATCAAGTCCTTCCTGCAAAACCCAGAAAATAGTTCAAAGGTAAAATGACTGGAAATTACATGCTTAACAAATCTTTAGAAACATTCAATCTTTAGAAACATTCATTTCAAAAATAAACATTCCAGTAACTTACAACAATAATAATTATTTATGTAGAGTAAGCAAATGATACAGCATACCATTACTCATTACTAAAATCATACTAACAAAACTGTTTGAGTATGATTCTGTAAGGAAAACATTACCCCCTCCCCTGTTAACCCACCCCCATCCCCTGGCTATGCCACTGATATGAACATCATCAACAGCTGAATTTGAAGCACTCAATGCACTGACTGGTTCTTAAATTTTAAAGATTTTAGAAATTCACAAAACTTTCACATCTTAAAAATGAAAGAAAGATGCTTTGTTCGGGGTTTGCCGCTCCGTTCGGGGTTTGCTGCTCTGTTCGGGGTTTGCTGCTCTGTTCGGGGTTTGCTGCACCGTTCGGGGTTTGCTGCTCCGTTCCGGGTTTGCTGCTCCGTTCGGGGTTTGCCGCTCCGTTCGGGGTTTGCCGCTCCGTTCGGGGTTTGCCGCTCCGTTCGGGGTTTGCCGCTCCGTTCGGGGTTTGCCGCTCCGTTCGGGCTTTGCCGCTCCGTTCGGGCTTTGCCGCTCCGTTCGGGCTTTGCCGCTCCGTTCGGGCTTTGCCGCTCCGTTCGGGCTTTGCCTCCGTTCGGGTTTGCCGCTCCGTTCGGGTTTGCCGCTCCGTTCGGGGTTTGCCGCTCCGTTCGGGGTTTGCCGCTCCGTTCGGGGTTTGCCGCTCCGTTCGGGGTTTGCCGCTCCGTTCGGGGTTTGCCGCTCCGTTCGGGGTTTGCCGCTCCGTTCGGGGTTTGCCGCTCCGTTCGGGGTTTGCTGCTCCGTTCGGGGTTTGCTGCTCCGTTCGGGGTTTGCTGCTCCGTTCGGGGTTTGCTGCTCCGTTCGGGGTTTGCTGCTCCGTTCGGGGTTTGCTGCTCCGTTCGGGGTTTGCTGCTCCGTTCGGGGTTTGCTGCTCCGTTCGGGGTTTGCTGCTCCGTTCGGGGTTTGCTGCTCCGTTCGGGGTTTTGCTGCTCGTTGGGTTTGCTGCTCCGTTCGGGGTTTGCTGCTCCGTTCGGGTTTGCTGCTCCGTTCGGGTTTGCTGCTCCGTTCGGGTTTGCGGGTTTGCGCCGTTCGGGTTTGCTGCTCCGTTCGGGTTTGCTGCTCCGTTCGGGTTTGCCGCTCCGTTCGGGGTTTGCCGCTCCGTTCGGGGTTTGCCGCTCCGTTCGGGCTTTGCCGCTCCGTTCGGGCTTTGCCGCTCCGTTCGGGCTTTGCCGCTCCGTTCGGGGTTTGCCGCTCCGTTCGGGGTTTGCCGCTCCGTTCGGGGTTTGCCGCTCCGTTCGGGGTTTGCCGCTCCGTTCGGGGTTTGCCGCTCCGTTCGGGCTTTGCCGCTCCGTTCGGGGTTTGCTGCTCCGTTGGGTTTGCTGCTCCGTTCGGGTTTGCTGCTCCGTTCGGGTTTGCTGCCCGCTCGGGTTTGCTGCTCCGTTCGGGGTTTGCTGCTCCGTTCGGGTTTGCTGCTCCGTTCGGGTTTGCTGCTCCGTTCGGGTTTGCTGCTCCGTTGGGGTTTGCTGCTCCGTTGGGTTTGCTGCTCCGTTCGGGGTTTGCTGCTCCGTTCGGGTTTGCTGCTCCGTCGGGTTTGCTGCTCCGTTCGGGTTTGCTGCTGTTCGGGTTTGCTGCTCTGTTCGGGGTTTGCTGCTCTGTTCGGGGTTTGCTGCTCTGTTCGGGGTTTGCTGCTCTGTTCGGGGTTTGCTGCTCTGTTCGGGGTTTGCTGCTCTGTTCGGGGTTTGATGCTCTGTTCGGGGTTTGATGCTCTGTTCGGGGTTTGATGCTCTGTTCGGGGTTTGATGCTGATTTACTAGATGGTGCTGCTGCGGCTTTGAAGTAAGTCAAGTTAACTGGAGGTATCACTACAATAGAATATTAATGGGCAAAGTCTGCCCAGTTAGACTGAAGACCTTTGAATGATCAAAACATGTCAAGGTCTTCAGAGAATAGCAAAGTGGCTAACAATTCTTAGCATTGGTTTTCATTTACATTGATGGCACAATTTAGTTGTGTAATCTAATCATTATTTTCAACTTCCAAGTACCCCTGTATATATTCCTCGTCACTGTCCCAATACTAACAGTGATATAATTAATGGTATTTATGAGGTTTAGATGAAAAGCCAGAAGACTTCACTGACTGAGGTGCGAAAATGACCCACAATTTCTAATCATAAACAAAGAAATAGATTAATGGGATACATTCATTTGATAAAGCAGATATATAATTTATTTAATGGCATTTTGCTCATAGCAACTGTATTTAGCAGACACTATTCTTGAGGTGACCATCACTGTGGTGTGCAGTCCTGTCATAGTCAGGTTATTGATGACCAGAACACTGACTCATAGTCAATGCATCAGATGATGAGGATAATGGTCCCATGCAGTCTTCTCTTTAACCTCTTTGTCAAGATATGGAGGTAGATATGATTTATTTAGAACCTCATAAAAAAGAACTTTTGTTCTCAAAATAAGTCTTTCCACTATAGTGGAGAGACAATGCCATATTGTACTTTTGATAGAGAAGGGATTAATGTTTATGACTGGCACTTGTGGGACATACTATACAGTTACATGTAGATTTACAGCCGATGAATACAAAGAATGTTTTCAAGATATTACTATTTTATCATTTTGAAATATGTTACAAACTTGATATAATACTTCGAGTGAGACAGATAGTTAATGGAACCATGAGTACTGTATGTTATTAGCTAAGCTTTTACTCGTGATATCTAAATGTTCAATCATTTTACCCAATACCAAAAACCACATTCCACTCTCCTTTAAAATTGCAATCTTAACTTGCCAAGATTTTTCCCGTTTCAGTTTTTCAGTCAATGTTAATGTAAATTGTCATTACTAATGCATGCACTTGTCAGTTGTATGACTCACCCCTACTACCCCCTCCCCGAAATATCAGTCAAAGGTGAGTCATTGACATATTTAATAGTGACTCACATGTGCATCATTGTACCAAATTGTCAGTCACCAGAGTTGACTCTGGGGTGGGTCAATTTACTTCAGACCCATTGACTTTGTACAGAGTGATTTGGGGTAAATCATTTCATTAAAAATGTCCGTCACCTATGTGACTAAGGGGGCGTCAATGTACATGTTTTGTCCACCCACCTTGGTGCAATGACTCAACTTGTCCGGGGGTGTAGAGGTGAGCCACACAATTGACAAGTGCATAACAAACATAGCCCAAAAACAATATTTCTCTTCAATTGCATGAACTTATATTATGTACAAAAATATTCAAATGAAATGTTTCTACAATGATCTGTGTAAATACCTCATCTCTCTCCAGAATTAACAGCCTGTTGATGAGCACCACTGTCATACTATTACCAATGGATGGGTCTCTGAAGATCTTGTTCACCTACAAGAAAATAAAATGAGAAGTGAAAGAACAATGGGAAGATATATAATTAAAAATACCCCAACAGCCATGGGGGTTGGGTGCTCTGCATGCTCTTATTGACAACTCACGATAAGTGGGGAATTGACTACGAGGGTTTGAGAAACACCTCTACAGGAATGCTACCACAATCTATCCAAAAGAAGGACTAAATTGAGTGTCCCGTTTTTTTTGGGGGTACCTGTCCTCACTTGAGTGCCCTTCCCTCACTTGCATGCCATCCTAACTTGGGTACCTTGTCCTCACTTGAGTCCCCAGGTGTATTCACTTGAGTGCCCAGATGTCCTCATTTAAGTCCCCAGGTGTACTCACTTGAGTGTCCCAGGTGAACTCACTTGAGTGCCCAGATGTTCTCACATGAGTGCCCCAGGTGTACTTACTTAAGTGCCACAGGTGTCCTCACAAGAGTGTTGTCTCAGGTGTTCTCACATGAGAGCCCTGATGTTTTCCTTTGAGTGCCCCAGGTGTCCTCACATTAGTGCCCCAGGTGTCCTCACAAGAGGGCCCTGGGTTTCTTAACATGAGTGTCCTGGGTGTCCTCACATGAGTGCCCCAGGTATCTTTACTTAAGTGTTGTGCCCTTAATTGAGTGTCATGTCCTCACTTGAGTGACTTGACCTCATGTAAGTGCCTTTCTTTCACTTCAGTGTCCAAGCCTGGGTGCCCCAATCTCACTTACTTCATCCATACCCTACAATTGAGTGTCCACCCTTACATGGATGACCCTCCTTGCAATGAAGTTAGAGCAGTACAGACACTGTAAAGATATGATGTGGTGTAAGGGAAATAGTAACTTACTGCTACTGGCAACAATGCAGTGGGAAGGGTGGGTAATCCTTCTGGGCCCAATGAACACAAATTGAGATCAGAAGGGCCTGAGCAATGATACATTTGTTATGGGGCCACCATGTACCAAATTCTCAGTGGGCCCATAGGACAATAGTTGGTCACTGCTAATAATATATTCTTTGAAGCTTAAAAACACAGTGAAATTACCAGCATAGAAAATTCTTTTGATGTACGGTATAGTAGAAATTTCTCTGAAGATTAAGGTAAAAATAAACTCAAAATGAACAGAAAAAGTAAACACAAACCAAAAAAGAAAATTCACTGAATAAGATCAATGCTAATATTTGAACATTTGTGCTGATCCAGAAACTTCTGCTAGGTCATCTGACTGCATGGTAGATGGGAAAACTAGACAAAAATGCCCAAGAAACCAGCACATAATCACACAACTATTCTTTTCAAATAGATTTCAAAGGATAACATCATGAAATATGCAGATAATAGCAAGTGGGCAGAAAGCAATGATGAAACAACATAGCTGATTTGTCTGCTGTTGACCTGTTTGTTATGAGGAGATCTGCCATCCCTGTCGGGTATATTGTCTGCTGTTGGCCTGTTTGTTATGAGGAGATCTGCCATCCCTGCAGGGTATATTGTCTGCTGATGGCCTGTTTGTTATGAAGAGATCTGCCATCCCTGCAGAGAATATTGTCTGCTGTTGGCCTGTTGTTATAAGATCTGCCATCCCTGCAGGGTATATTGTCTGCTGTTGGCCTGTTTGTTATGAGATCTGCCACCCCTGTAGGGTATATTGTCTGCTTTTGGCCTGTTTGTTATGAAGAGATCTGCCATCCCTGCAGGGTATATTGTCTGCTGTTGACCCGTTTGTTATGAGGAGATCTGCCATCCCAGCAGGGTATATTGTCTGCTTTTAGCCTGTTTGTTATGAAGAGATCTGCCATCCCTGCAGGGTATATTGTCTGCTGTTGGCCTGTTTGTTATGAGGAGATCTGCCATCCCTGCAGGGTATATTGTCTGCTGTTGACCCGTTTGTTATGAAGAGATCTGCCATCCCTGCAGGGTATATTGTCTGCTGTTGGCCTGTTTGTTATGAAGAGATCTGCCATCCCTGCAGGGTATATTGTCTGCTGTTGGCCTGTTTGTTATGAGGAGATCTGCCATCCCTGCAGGGTATATTGTCTGCTGTTGGCCTGTTTGTTATGAGGAGATCTGCCATCCCTGCAGGGTATATTGTCTGCTGTTGGCCTGTTTGTTATGAGGAGATCTGCCATCCCTGCAGGGTATATTGTCTGCTGTTGGCCTGTTTGTTATGAGATCTGCCATCCCTGCAGGGTATATTGTCTGCTGTTGGCCTGTTTGTTATGAAGAGATCTGCCATCCCTGCAGGGTATATTGCCTGCTGTTGGCCTGTTTGTTATGAGGAGATCTGCCATCCCTGCAGGGTATATTGTCTGCTGTTGGCCTGTTTGTTATGAAGAGATCTGCCATCCCTGCAGGGTATATTGTCTGCTGTTGGCCTGTTTGTTATGAAGAGATCTGCCATCCCTGCAGGGTATATTGTCTGCTGTTGGCCTGTTTGTTATGAGGAGATCTGCCATCCCTGCAGGGTATATTGTCTGCTGTTGGCCTGTTTGTTATGAAGAGATCTGCCATCCCTGCAGGGTATATTGTCTGCTGTTGGCCTGTTTGTTATGAAGAGATCTGCCATCCCTGCAGGGTATATTGTCTGCTGTTGGCCTGTTTGTTATGAGGAGATCTGCCATCCCTGCAGGGTATATTGTCTGCTGTTGACCCGTTTGTTATGAGGAGATCTGCCATCCCTGCAGGGTATATTGTCTGCTGTTGGCCTGTTTGTTATGAGGAGATCTGCCATCCCTGCAGGGTATATTGTCTGCTGTTGGCCTGTTTGTTATGAGGAGATCTGCCATCCCTGCAGGGTATATTGTCTGCTGTTGGCCTGTTTGTTATGAAGAGATCTGCCATCCCTGCAGGGTATATTGCCTGCTGTTGGCCTGTTTGTTATGAGGAGATCTGCCATCCCTGCAGGGTATATTGTCTGCTGTTGACCCGTTTGTTATGAGGAGATCTGCCATCCCTGCAGGGTATATTGTCTGCTGTTGGCCTGTTTGTTATGAAGAGATCTGCCATCCCTGCAGGGTATATTGTCTGCTGTTGGCCTGTTTGTTATGAGATCTGCCATCCCTGCAGGGTATATTGTCTGCTGTTGGCCTGTTTGTTATGAAGAGATCTGCCATCCCTGCAGGGTATATTGTCTGCTGTTGGCCTGTTTGTTATGAAGAGATCTGCCATCCCTGCAGGGTATATTGTCTGCTGTTGGCCTGTTTGTTATGAAGAGATCTGCCATCCCTGCAGGGTATATTGTCTGCTGTTGGCCTGTTTGTTATGAGATCTGCCATCCCTGCAGGGTATATTGTCTGCTGTTGGCCTGTTTGTTATGAAGAGATCTGCCATCCCTGCAGGGTATATTGCCTGCTGTTGGCCTGTTTGTTATGAGGAGATCTGCCATCCCTGCAGGGTATATTGTCTGCTGTTGACCCGTTTGTTATGAGGAGATCTGCCATCCCTGCAGGGTATATTGTCTGCTGTTGGCCTGTTTGTTATGAAGAGATCTGCCATCCCTGCAGGGTATATTGCCTGCTGTTGGCCTGTTTGTTATGAGGAGATCTGCCATCCCTGCAGGGTATATTGTCTGCTGTTGACCCGTTTGTTATGAGGAGATCTGCCATCCCTGCAGGGTATATTGTCTGCTGTTGGCCTGTTTGTTATGAGGAGATCTGCCATCCCTGCAGGGTATATTGTCTGCTGTTGGCCTGTTTGTTATGAAGAGATCTGCCATCCCTGCAGGGTATATTGTCTGCTGTTGGCCTGTTTGTTATGAGATCTGCCATCCCTGCAGGGTATATTGCCTGCTGTTGGCCTGTTTGTTATGAGGAGATCTGCCATCCCTGCAGGGTATATTGTCTGCTGTTGGCCTGTTTGTTATGAAGAGATCTGCCATCCCTGTCAGGTATATTGTCTGCTTTTAGCCTGTTTGTTATGAGGAGATCTGCCATCCCAGCAGGGTATATTGCCTGCTGTTGGCCTGTTTGTTATGAGGAGATCTGCCATCCCTGCAGGGTATATTGTCTGCTGTTGGCCTGTTTGTTATGAGGAGATCTGCCATCCCTGCAGGGTATATTGTCTGCTGTTGGCCTGTTTGTTATGAAGAGATCTGCCATCCCTGCAGGGTATATTGTCTGCTGTTGGCCTGTTTGTTATGAGATCTGCCATCCCTGCAGGGTATATTGTCTGCTGTTGACCTATTTGTTATGAGGAGATCTGCCATCCCTGCAGGGTATATTGTCTGCTGTTGGCCTGTTTGTTATGAGGAGATCTGCCATTCCTGCAAGGTATATTTGTGGATGTGATAATTACTTATTAGCAAAGCTGTTATCATCAATAATTTGGAACATTTTATATCCTAAAATGAGGGAAGCATTGCTGATCAAAACAAACCACACCATTAGCAAACTACCAGCATCCATACAAAATCAAACTAGAATATTCGCACTCTCCGCCCGTCGCAATTCCAACATGCCTAGAATAGAGTTCCTTTGATCCCCATACCCAATATAATCTACCTCAGAAATCCTAGGCCCACCAAGATTCATCTAAGTTTTGATCTGTAATGATCATTGGCAATCTGAACACTTGAAGATTTTCTTCTGACTGGATTTTTTCCAAGGCCATACCATTGTCTTCAGTTTTTTCAAGTGAAGCATCATTTTTTGAGCTCTATTCAGCCAAGATTCACATTCCATCATTTTCCATTCATGGCAGAAATCAATTGTATTATTTTCATTGATTCCAGAGAATGCTTGATGTAAGTAACTTTTAGTTCAGAAAATGTATTGTTTGGATCTTCATTCAGAGTGTAAAGTCATTGTTCACAGCACATTCCATTGAAAAGTTTCAACTCTTTTAAGTCTTGACAACTTAAGTCTTGACAGATCTCATTTTAAAACATCCCCACTCCTCAATTTCTGCCATTCCTCAGATCCAATTATTCACAAATTGTAATCACTTCTTCCTGAAACAGTAACAAAACCACACAGCAAATTTAATCAAAATCCATTCATCAGTTATTGAGATATCTTGATGACAGACAAACTAACAGAGCCCCACCCCTTCTCTCTCCCATTTTCCCCCTTCCCCTGTTTCAATATGTCGCAAATTTTAATCAATTTCTTCTTAAGCAGTAAAAAAGGAACACACACCAAATGTAATCCAAATCCAATTATCAGTTCTGAAGATATCTTGATGACAGACAAAAGACAAATACCTTAAAATGTCCCCACCCCTCCATTTACACCCCACCATTTACACCCCTCCATTTAAACCCCACCATTTACACCCCACCATTCCAGTATGTCCCACATTTTTCACACTTCCTTAGGCAGTAACAAAACCAAACACCAATTTTGATCAGAATCCAATCAATAGTTCTTCAGATATCTTTATGACAAACAAACAAACAGAGAAAAAAACATAACCTATTCTTTATCTTTGTTATTCATGGTCCTATCAGTGTGATCTACTCAGGGGAATAACCGACAGCAAATAAATGGAATTTCATGCAAAGATGTGAAGTACTTTCTGCCAACACTCGTCAACAATCCATGTGCAAATATCACTTGACTGAGAGTGCCTGCTAACACACTTTAGACAAAGAAGGCGCAAATACTCAAAGGGAGACCAGAGTGTCATGATAAAGAAATCAAACATCCGATTTAACCAGTGAGCTACTTGGAAAATTAAAGCACACACTTTACACTTAGATAGAAAATGGCAACTTCAATTAGGCTATCAAATGATAAAAGAGTATTTAAATAATAAAAGATAAAATGTCTTCCTGACATGATGTCTGATGTGATTTTCGAATTGAGCTTAGTTTCCCCATTTTATTTCCAGAAGTCAAGAATATGTGATTAATGAAACCAGATCCAAAAGGTTTTGTGTTTCTGATGCTTCTTTTTCACAAGCTGATTGATTTGCAAAATTTAGATTAACTGTTATGTGATTCAATATCATGAAAAATTTGTTTCATGATATTTATTTATAAGCCATACCTACTATGCAGATCAATAAAATTGTTGACAACATTAACATTTGCATAATAATTAACAACATTATTATAGCAAGTATGATACAAAAACGGTTGCTCATTTATCCTATTTCAAGAATTTGTTAGTAACTCCGCCTACTCATTAATATTCATGACATCACTACCACAACATTAGAACATATGTACAGACCATGATCCATCTGTGTACAACATATAGCATAAATTTGATATACCATTCATGAGATATAGTATGGTGTTTACATCATTTAGCACTTTCACATTAAGCTACGGCCACCATGCATATTAATAACATCTGTTGATGACATAAGCATGTACACAATAACCAACAATATCATCCAACAGACATACAGTACAGTTGCTCATTTATCACTTTTTTCCAAATTCTCACTTTAAGCCCCGCCCACTTAACAATATGCATGAAATCACCAACAAAAACATTAGGGTACATCTGCAGACCATGAGCTATCTGTATACCACACACGATGTGAATCCAGTTCAGAGTTTTTGTGTTTACAAGCTCTTTTCAGCAAAATCATATTAAGCCCCATGCATATTAATGAACTTTAACATTTTTACAACATAAACACGTACACACTAGCTATAACATCATGAATGTACCAAATTGGAAACAAAGCAGAAATGTGATTGTCAAAATAGGAGCATTTCAAGATTTATATAAAGTTTCAGCAACTCATTAATATGCATTATATTACCACCAAAATCAATAGGGCACACCTACACACAATGAGCTATATGTGTACCAAATATGATATGAATCCAGTTCTTGAGATAAGGTGTTTACAAGCTCTTTTCAGCGAATCATAATAAGCCCAGCCCACTGTGCATATCAATGAAATTCAAAGTTTTTACATGGTGAACAAGTACACACCAGCTAACATCACAATTATACCAAATTTGAAATAAAACAGACATGTGGTTGTTAAAAATATGAGTGTTTCAAGACTTACATTAAACTCCACCTACTCATTAATATACATGACATCACCATCAAAAAACAATGGGGAACTTCTACAGACCATGGGCTATCTGTACCACATAAGACATGAATCCAGTTTATTGTTCTTGAGATATCGCGTTTGCGAGCTGGCCATCACAGATATACATTTTGGCTTAAGGCTACTTTGTGACATTCCCCACTAACTTGCGCACTAATTTCCTGACCCTAATTGACCCTTAAACTCAACTCTACCTTTAATATAACCAAAATTTGGGAATGAGAGTTTTAGACCACACAGAACAAAATAAGCTTATTTGCGACTATCAAATTATGCTCAGAAATGGTAAAAAAAAAACTTTGAAGTCATGTCACATAGTCGTATATTTTTAGGAAACATTGTCACCAAAAGTAGGCTTACGCCAGTGGCTTACACCATAGCATACACCCACCCCACCCCCATATACACATATACCCAAACACACACACCCAACCACACATACGCCATTACAAGTTCCTGATGCTATCCATCGGAACCAAAAAGGGTTATAAGAGTCATACCAATGGGTCACACCAATGGGATATTCATTCCATGACACACAAACCAGTTTCTGACAGAAAAACCACATCACAAAAGAACGACTGTGACAAAAGTACATCTTTTAAAAATAATTCAAGGAATTATACCTAGCAAAACAGTAGCAATGCATTATGGCAATAGATGTTTATTAGCAATTATGGCAACAGATATTGCTTATTAGCAAGCATTAGGGCAATAGATGTTTATTGGCAATTATGGCAACAGATATTGCTTAATAGCAAGCATTAAGGCAATAGATGTTTATTGGCAATTATGGCAATAGATGTTGATTAGCAATTATGGCAACAGATATTGCTTATTAGCAAGCATTAGGGCAATAGATGTTTATTGGCAATTATGGCAATAGATGTTGATTGGCAATTATGGCAACAGATATTGCTTATTAGCAAGCATTAAGGCAATATATGTTGATTGGCAATTATGGCAATAGATGTTGCTTATTAGCATTATGGCAAATAGATGTTGATTGGCATTATAGCACTAGAAGTTGATTGGCATTATGGCAATAGCAGGCCTCCCAGTGACTCTTTTTTTAAATAAAGGTTTTTTTTAAAGGTTGGACAAGTTGAAATAAAGGTTTTTAAAGGTTTTGGATTTGAATAAAAAGGTTTATAAAGGTTAACTCATGGAATAAATTTTCGTACAATGAGCATATTCTGGAGCAAAAGGCAGTTGGTGGTGCCAAAAGTCCATTACTTACGTGAAGTTGGAAATCTTATTTTGGTCCTGCTACTTTTTAAATGTGTGTTGAGAACAGATATTCTATTAAATGGATGTGTATACTTACCAATAAAGCTAAAACCTTGGCACTTGAATCATTTACCTTACTTAACTTTGAAAATAAAGGTTTTTAAATGTTTTAAAGGTTATTTTGAAAGGAATAAAGGTTCAATTTGTCAATAAAGGTTTTTAAGGTTTTAAATGATTTTTAAAGGTTTACCAGGAGCCCTGCAATAGATGTTGATTGGCATTATGGCACTAGATGTTAATTGGCATTATGGCAATAGATGTTATTTGCATTTTAGTAATAGATATTGATTAACATTATTATGGCACTAGATGTTGATTGGTATTATGGAAAATAGATGTTGATTGGCATTATGACAATAGATGTTGATTGGCATTAGGGCACTAGATGTTGATTGGCAGTATGGCAATATATGTTGATAGGCAATATGACAAATAAGATGTTGACTGCCATTATGGCACTAGATACTGATTGGCGTTATGACTAATAGATGTTGATTGGTATTATGGCACTAGATGTTGATTGGCAGTACGGCAATAGACGTATTTGGCGTTATGACTAATAGATGTTGATTGGTATTATGGCACTAGATGTTGATTGGCAGTACGGCAATAGACGTTTATTGGGATTATGGCAATAGATGTTGATTGGCAGTATGGCAATAGATGTTGATTGGCATTACGGCAATAGATGTTGATTAACATTATGGCACTAGATGTTGATTGGTATTATAACAATAGATGTTGATTGGCATTATGGCATTAGATGTTGATTGGCACTATGACAAATAAGATGTTGACTGCCATTATGGCACTAGATGTTGATTGGCATTATGACTAATTGATGTTGATTGGCATTATGGCACTAGAAGTTGATTGGTATTATGGCACTAGATGTTGATTGGCATTATGGCAATAGATATTAACTGGCTTTAGCAATAGATGTTGATTGGCATTATGACAATAGATGTTGATTGGCCATATGGTACTAGATGTTGATTAGCATTATGGCAATAGATGTTGATCGGCATATATGGCAATAGATGTTGATTGGCATTATGGCAATAGATGTTGATTGGAATTATGACAATAGATGTTAATTGGCATTATGGCAATAGATGTTGATTAGCATTATGGCAATAGATGTTGATTAGCATTATAGCAATAGATGTTGATTGGTATTATAGTACTCAATATGTTGACTGCCATTATGGCAATAGATGTTGATTGGCATTATGGCAATAGATATTGACTGGCATTATGGCAATAGATATTGATTAACATTAAGGCAATAGATGTTGATTGGCATTATGACAAAATATGTTATTGGCATTATGACAAATAAGATGTTGACTGCCATTATGGCAATAGATGTTGATTTGCATTATGGCACAAGATGTTGATTAGATGTTGATTTGCATTATGACACTAGATGTTGATTGGCATTATGGCACTATTGATGGCATTATGGCAATGGATGTTGATTGGCATTATGGCACTAGATGTTGATTGGCATTATGGCACTAGATGTTGATTGGCATTATAGTAATAGATGTTGATTGGCATTAGGGCAATAGATGTTGATTGACATTATGGCAAAACAGGTTGATTGGCATTATGGCAATACAGGTTGATTGGCATTATGGCAATATATGTTGATTGGCATTATGGCAATAGATGTTGATTGGCATTATGACAATAGATGTTGATTGGCATTATGGCAATAGATGTTGATTGGCATTATGGCAATAGCTGTTGATTGGCATTATGGCACTAGATGGTGACTGGCATTATGGCACTAGATGTTGATTGGCATTAATGGCACTAGAAGTTGATTGCCATTATGGCACTAGATGTTGATTGGCATTATGACAAGAGATGTGAAGTTGATTGCCATTATGGCACTAGATGTTGATTGGCATTATGACAAGAGATGTTATTGGCATTATGACAAATAAGATGTTGACTGCTATTATGGCAATAGATGTTGATTTGCATTATGGCACGAAATGTTGATTAGATGTTGAATTGCATTAAGACACTAGATGTTGATTGGCATTATGGCACTATTGATTGGCATTATGGCAATAGATGTTGATTGGCATTATGACACTAGATGTTATTGGCATTATGAAAAATAGGTGTTGACTGCCATTATGGCAATAGATGTGGATTTGCATTATGGCAATAGATGTTGATTGACAGCAAGGCAATAGACATTGATTTGCATTATGGCACTAGATGTTGATTGGCATTATAGGAATATATGTTGATTGGCATTATGGCAATCACTGTTGATTGGCATTACCGCAATAGATGTTGATTGGCATTATGACAAATAAGATGTTGACTGCCATTATGGCACTAGATATTGATTGGCATTATGACTAATAGATGTTGATTGGTATTGATTGGCATTTATGAGGCTGATTGTGTTATGGCAATAGATGTTGATTGGCATTATGGCAATAGATGTTGATTGGCATTATGGCACTAGATGTTGATTGGCATTATGACAAGAGATGTTATTGGCATTATGAAAAATAAGATGTTGACTGCCATTATGGCAATAGATGTTGATTTTCATTATGGCACTAGATGTTGATTGGCAGTAAGGCAATCGATGTTCATTTGCATTATGGCACTAGATGTTGATTGGCATTATGGCAATAGAAGTTAATTGGCATTAAGGCAATAGAGGTTGATTGGCATTATGGCAATAGATGTTGATTGGCATTATAGTAATAGATGTTGGCATTAGGGCAATAGATGTTGATTGACATTATGACAATATGATGTTGATTGGATGCAATACAGGTTGATTGGCATTATGGCAATATATGTTGATTGGCATTATGGCAATAGATGTTGATTGGCATTATTATGGCATTATGGCAATAGATGTTGATTGGCATTATGGCAATAGTTGTTGATGCATTATGGCACTAGATGGTGACTGGCATTATGGCACTAGATGTTGATTGGCATTATGGCACTAGATGTTGATTGCCATTATGGCACTAGATGTTGATTGGCATTATGACAAGATGTTATTGGCATTATGACAAATAAGATGTTGACTGCTATTATGGCAATAGATGCATTATGGCACTAGATGTTGATGTTGATTGACAGTAAGGTTGATTGGCATTATGACACTAGAGTTATTGGCATTACGTTGACTGCCATTATGGCAATTGATTTGCATTATGGCACTAGATGTTGATTGGCATTATATGGCACTAGATGTTGATTGGCATTATGTTAATTGGCATTATGGCAATCACTATTGATTGGCATTACCGCAATAGATGTTGATTGGCATTATGACAAATAAGATGTTGACTGCCATTATGGCACTAGATATTGATTGGCATTATGACTAATAGATGTTGATTGGTATTATGGCACTAGATGTTGATTGGCATTATGGCAATAGAGGCTGATTGCGTTATGGCACTAGATGTTGATTGGCATTATGGCAATAGATGATCGGCATTATGACAACAGATGTCATTGTGGCAATAGATCTTGATTGGCATTATGGCAATATTTGACGATTGATAAATTAGAATTCTCTGTTCTTCTTCAATCCATTTGGCAGATGCTTTAAACACAAAATTTAAGATAAGATTAATCGCATCAAACAAATAAAGACAGATTTGCTTGAACTCTGAACAAAGTACTCCTTCATCAAATAACTTCCTAAAACAAACACATCATTCATATGATAAAATAGCTCCCTACTAGAAGATCAAACTCCTCCCTCCTAGAAGATCAAACTCCTCCCTCCTAGAAGATCAAACTCCTCCCTACTAGAGGATCAAACTCCTCCCTACTAGAGGATCAAACTCCTCCCTACTAGAAGATCAAACTCCTCCCTACTAAAGATTAAACTCCTATTAGAAGAACAAACTCCTATTAGAAGATCAAACTCCTATTAGAAGATCAAACTCTTTTCAGACCAAATACAAACAGCAATATTTCTGCCAGACATCAAACATGTACTTGACCCATTTCATTAGGTTTTTTTCTTGTATTTACAGAGAAGTGGATATTTTTGCATTATATGAAACATATTAATGATACTTACTAATATGACATATATTAATGATACTTACTAATATGACATATATTAATGATACTTACTAATATGACATATATCAGTTATACTTACTAATATGACATATATTAATGATACTTACTAATATGACATATAATAATGATACTTACTAATATGACATATATTAATGATACTTACTAATATGACATACATTAATGATACTTACTAATAAGACATATATTAATGATACTTTTACTAATCATGTATTTGTATAACATCTACAGACAAATGAAAGCTGAAACATCAAAAACAGTAAGAAACCTTTTTAAAGAGATGTTGCCGAGAATTTTCATTTTCATTTATTTGATAGAGGATACTAAAGAAACAAATTGGTGTAAAAACTTGACCATATCTTATTCCGTTTATGAGTTACTGCATTTCAAAACTTTCACCAATGATCAAATAAAAGGTGACGTGGCAGTGTACTGTGTGATGTCATACTTCCAGATCCAGGATAATTTCTATAACTATTTTTCTGATATTAAGTGTCAAGTACAGTACATAAGCAGATGGGCATAGATTGTTACAGTACATGAGCAGATGGGCATAGATTGTTACAGCACATGAGCAGATGGGCATAGATTGTTACAGTACATGAGCAGATGGGCATAGATTGTTACAGCACATGAGCAGATAGGCATAGATTGTTACAGCACATGAGCAGATGGGCATAGATTGTTACAGCACATGAGCAGATGGGCATAGATTGTTACAGTACATGAGCAGATGGGCATAGATTGTTACAGTACATGAGCAGATAGGCATAGATTGTTACAGTACATGAGCAGATGGGCATAGATTGTTACAGTACATGAGCAGATGGGCATAGATTATTACAGTACATGAGCAGATGGGCATAGATTGTTACAGTACATGAGCAGATGGGCATAGATTGTTACAGTACATAAGCAGATGGGCATAGATTGTTACAGTACATGAGCAGATGGGCATAGATTGTTACAGCAGATGGGCATAGACATGAGCAGATGGGCATAGATTGTTACAGTACATGAGCAAATGGGCATAGATTGTTACAGTACATGAGCAGATGGGCATAGATTGTTACAGTACATGAGCAGATGGGCATAGATTGTCACAGTACATGAGCAGATGGGCATAGATTGTTACAGTACATGAGCAGATGGGCATAGATTATTATAGTACATGAGCAGATGGGCATAGATTGTTACAGAACATGAGCAGATGGGCATAGATTGTTACAGTACATGAGCAGATGGGCAAAGATTGTTACAGTACATGAGCAGATGGGCAAAGATTGTTACAGTACATGAGCAGACATGAGCAGATGGGCATAGATTGTTACAGTACATGAGCAGATGGGCATAGATTGTTACAGTACATGAGCAGATGGGCATAGATTGTTACAGTACATGAGCAGATGGGCATAGATTGTTACAGTACATGAGCAGATGGGCATAGATTGTTCTTGTAAAGTGCATTTTATATATCCCTGTCTAAATAATTAAACAAAAAAATGTTTTCAATAATTTGATAAAGAGGCAAGTATCTTGGATCTGCAATTATGACATCACACTGTACACTGTAAGGTTACCTTTCAACACACTGACGATATCTTTTAAACTTAATAACTCTATAGATTAAAGCATGTTTTTAAGTTTTTTTTGTTTAACAGTCTTCTATCATATATTTGTAACAGAAAAATTTACAGGAAAATGTAAAGGAACATTTCTTTGAAGTCCACAAAATTGTTAAAAAGCACTGCAACATAATAAGGAGTACAAGTAGTTTTGATCTCCAAAAACTCACCATAGACACCAGTGTAAGCACGTAATGCTGCACATTGTTTCCATGGTGAACTGCCATTTTACTGTCTGCAACAACAAATAGCTCCACATAGTTCTCATAAGAATAAAACCTCTTTGATCTATGTCTTGCCACATCTCTCTCAGGCCCCTTTAACCTGATGAACAAAAAACAGAGAACATAGTAGTATGCTTCAGGGAACATGGAAACACCTGCTTCAGGGAACACGGAAACACCTGCTTCAGGGAACATGGTATCACTTACTCCAGGGAACATGGCAACACCTGCTCCAGGAAACATGATTAACACCTACTCCAGGAGACAGGGCAACACCTACTCCAGGAAACATGGTAACACCTACTCCACGGAACATGGTAACACCTGCTTCAGGGAACATGGTAACATCTGCTTTACTTGTTCTTGAGATACCGTGCTTACAAGTTCTTTTCAACAAAATCATGTTAAGCCTGCCCACTAAGAATATTAATTAAATTCAATATTTTGAAACCATGAACATGTACACACTAGCTAACATCATAAGTATACCAAATATAATACAAAGCAGACATGTGGTTGTAAAAATATGAGCATTTCAAGATATTTACATTAAACCCCACCACTTAATATTAAATGCATGACTTCACCACCAAAAACTATAGGGCACACCAACAGACCATGGGCTAACGGTGTAGCACATATGACATACATCCGGTGTATGGTTTTTGGTATTTTGTGCTTACTAGCCTGCTGTCACAGACACACACATACTTACATACATACATGCATGCATGCATGCATGCATGCATGCATGCATACATGCATACATGCATATATACATACATACATACATGCATGCATGTATGCATGCATGCATGCATACATACATACATACATACATACATACATACATACATACACACACACACACATATACATACACACATATATACATACATACATACATACATACATACATACATACATACATACATACATACATACATACATACATACATACATACATACATACATACAATCATGACCGCATAGGTTAATAAGCGGCAAGTGGAAAGGGGGAGAGGTAAAGTGAAAATGAATACATAACCAAATGATTTTAAAGTTTAAATAATGCTGAATAATGTCCGTATTTAATGTGCAACTTTTGAAGTCTGAACTTGAACTATCAAAATGTAATATATATATATGTATATATATATATATATATATATATATATATATATATATATATATATATATATATATATATATATATATATATATATATATATATATATATATACATATATATATATATATATATATATATATATATATACATACATACATACATACATAACATTTATATAGTGTCATGACTATAACAATATGCTATTGCGCTTTACAATCAAAACAAAAAACAACCATAAATTTAAATTAAAGAGATGGGTTTTAAGTACTTTTTTAAACGTAATGAAGGAGGGCGCTGTTTTAATAGACACCTGGTAGTTCATTCCAAAGTCTGGCCCCAATACTACAGAAAGCATGATCACCGAATGTTTTAGTGTATGTCCGGGGTACAGCTAGGGCATGATCAGAAACGCTGCATGTATTTGTATGTAGAAGTGCAGCAAGTGAATTTCTCTTGCAGATAGGTAGGTGCCTCATGATTTAAAACTTTGTATATGAGACACAAAACTTTAAATATGACACAGTATTCAACTGGTAATAAAGCTAATTAAGCGATTACTTTTCAAGATATGAAGGATTTGAATACTTTTTAGCTTATCCTGCTGCCATAATATTTCAAAATACAAATATCTTATGGTAAAAAAGTCTCATTGGAAAAAACTTAATGGGGACCAGTAGGCCTTAGCTATGCTCTAAACAAAACCAGTGAAGTATTTTATTTGTTTATCCAATCACAGAGATACAATGAAATTGTGTTCATGAACTTGAGTGCAGGCTTACCTTTTGTGAATGGTCTCATAAACACTACTGACTAATCTCCCTAATGTCTCTAAAGGACTGCTCTTGCTGTCTGAGGTAACGTTATCTGAAAGATCAAAGAGAAAAGAGGTATTTTAACATGCACTGATGGTGTGTAGAACACATAAGAGGACATTGGGTGCTATACAGATATCACTGTTTCTATTACTTTAATAAAGCCAGGTTAGATCACTATATGCCTTATGTCAATTAAGCCTATTAGTCCATCCTTTAAAGCCAGGTTAGATCATTAAATGTCTCATGTCAATTAAGCCTATTGGTCAATCCTTAAAGCCAGGTTAGGTCACTATATGTCTTATGTCAATTAAGCCTATTAGTCCATCCTTTAATGCCAGGTTAGATCACTATATGTCTCATGTCAGATCACTATATGTCTCATGTCAATTAAGCCTATTGGTCCATCCTTTAAAGCCAGGTTAGGTCACTATATGCCTCATGTCAATTAAGCCTATTAGTCTATCCTTTAAAAGCCAGGTTAGGTCACTATATGTCTCATGTCAATCCTTTAAAGCCAGGTTAGGTCACTATATGTCTCATGTCAATTAAGCCTATTAGTCCAACCTTTAATGCCAGGTTAGATCACTATATGTCTCATGTCAATTAAGCCTATTAGTCCATCCTTTTAAGCCAGGTTAGGTCACTATATGCCTCATGTCAATAAGTCCATCCTTTAAAGCCAGGTTAGGTCACTATATGTCTCATGTCAATTAAGCCTATTAGTCCATCCTTTAATGCCAGGTTAGATCACTATATGTCTCATGTCAATTAAGCCTATTAGTCCATCCTTTAAAAGCCAGGTTAGGTCACTATATGTCTCATGTCAATTAGTCCATCCTTCAAAGCCAGGTTAGATCACTGTATGTCTCATGTCAATTAAGCCTATTAGTCCATCTTTTAAGCCAGGTTAGATCACTAAATGTCTCATGTCAATTAAGCCTATTAGTCCATCCTTTAAAGCCAGGTTAGATCACTATATGTCTCATGTCAATTAAGCCTATTAGTCTATCCTTTAAAAGCCAGGTTAGGTCACTATATGTCTCGTGTCAATTAAGGCTATTAAGTCCATCCTTTAAAAGTTCTTTGCACTGTGGTTGATAAGGAGTAATTGGAATCAATGAGACACATCTGGGATCTTGACATGTGACCTTATCCCCAAGTGGCTTGCAGGTAGCACGGAACTAATAAGGTATCACTCCGCCATCCAAAAATGAGAAACCTCGGAAAAAAAGCTAATACAAATATTTTCGAGAGGTCCCATTTCATGGGACAGTAAGCTGAGAACTTTAAAATTTCAGGAATGGTAGAGAAAGGATAGGACTTGACTATGCATATCCAAACTTGACGAGATTTGTTTCAGTAAAAGTTTCATGGAGAACTATTGTACCATGGACCCATACCAAAATTTGAATGATTCGGTGAGGGTGTATAACACCTCTTCACTTCAGCCTAAAAAAATGGGCCAAAATCTCTGGTGACCCCCTATTGAAAGTGCCCTCATCCAAGAGATATTAGATGGTACTTTTTCAAAAACATCACAAAAGATCCCAAATCTATAACTTCCTGGTACAAAAAGGACCCCGAACTTGACTGTTTCATCATAGGCTTCAATAGGGCAAATAATTAGTTCCGTGCTACCTGCAGGGTTTCATACTCACCCACATTATATTACCTATTGGACAAAAGTTAAGACATTGAACCATAAGAGTATGAAATGGGGAGGGGGTGGGGAAATATATATTTTAAAGCAAAATTGGGGATAACTTATGCTATGGCTTGTGGAAGTAACTTCGCATTATCTGGCAAATTCTGATTTCTTCACCCCCCCTCTAACCCCCACCCCCAGCAAAATTGGGTCCCTAACTTCCTATGCCCATAATTACATCAATTAGCTAAATGAATATGCATGATCAGTTGCTAAAACAAGCAATCTCTGTGCTTTTATCATTTCTTCTGAGAAAGAACAAGCTATGGCATTGCTCTGTGCTATACTAATTAGAGCAGTCTCATAAGGGAATATATGCAAACTTTATTGTGTCACATTTTGACAAATATACCATGATATTTGATTATCTGACACAAAATAAGTTTTTGTCTTTCTGATGGAAAATAAGTTGAACTGTGGGATGATTCTTTTCATGGCAATTAATAAGCAAATTACATTAAAATGTACTGAATGAATTACATGCAATCAATATGTAAATTACATTAAAATGTACTGAATGAATTACATGGCAATATTCAAATTACATGAAATGTACTGAATGAATTACTTGGCAATTATTATATAAACTAAATGAAAATGTACTGAATGAATTACATGGCAATTAATATGCAATTTACATTAAAATGTACTGAATGAAATACATGACAATTAATATGCAAATTACATCAAATTTACATAATTATTTACATGGTAATTAATTAGCAAATTACACAATAATGTACTTAATGAATTACAAGGCAATTAATATTCAAATTACATAAAAATGTACTGATTGAATTGTTTAAAGTTTTTCAATATTGTAGTACTGTGTTTGGTAAAAACCAATATTGATTTCACTTTAATATTGATATAATCTTTGTGACCCTAAGTATAAGTTTCTTGTGTACCTTCTTCAACTTTCTTTGCATTGTTTTGCAGACTTTAACAGGTGATGACCATGTGGTAGTTCAACCACATTAGTTGTTGTGCTCCTGAAACTTTCAAACAGTCAGACCCAACCTGATATATAAGCAGGTCAGGTTAGACTTTTCCACTTTATTTTGGACCAAATTTCCCTTATCAACAGCTCTATTGTAATAGGTCTCCATTTGATCCAGGGTGTGTTGTGTAAAGTTGGTGTTGAGTATTAAATTAGCAATGGATGAAGTCCTTATTGCGTGGTTGAGTGCTTATTTTAATCAAGATAAGTGGTCTCATTATTTGCTACTTTAGGTTTGTGGCTATGATTTGCTGGAACAAATTTTCAAGGAGAAGGACAAGTCATGAAAAAGTTTTGTGGTTCCGATGCTTTGTTTTTTTCATAAGCTGATTGATTTGCAAAATTTGTATTAGCTATCATGCCATTAAAAATCATAAAATATTTGTTCCAGGATATTCATTTATTCATAGGCCACACCCACCATAAGCCACACCCACCATGCAGATCAATAACCAGAAGCATAAGATTCTGTGGTCCCCATGCTTTTTGTCCATGCTAATTTATTTTGTATTAACTGTTATGTTATTACTGTAAATATCATGAAATATTTGACATGACATGAATTGTTCTTGAGATATTGTGTTACACGGTCTTTTTAGCAAAACAATATGAAGTCTGCCTACTAAGCATATTATTGATATTTAATGGTTTTATTAAATGAACACATACAAACTACCTAAAAACATAATTATACTACATATGAAACAAACCAGGTATGTGATTGTTAAAATATGAGCATTTCAAGATTTTCACATTAAGCCCTGCCTACTCATTAATATACATGACATAACCACAAAAACAATAGGGCACATCTACACATCAAAATGCAAAATGCTTATTAATGAAATTCAGCATTTTTGTACCATGAAGATGTACACACTAGCTAACAACTTAATTAATATGATACAAAGCAGACATGTGGTTGTAAATATATGAGCATTCCAAATATATTTACATTAAACAATGCTCACTAATTAATATGCTTGACATCACCACCAAAACAATAGGGCACATCTACAGACCAGGGGCTATCTGTGTACCAAATATGACAAGCATCCACTTTACCATTCAAGATATATATATACATACATACATACATACATACATACACACATACATACACATACATACATACATACATACATACATACATACATACATACATACATACATACATACATACATACATACATACATACATACATACATACATACATACATACATACATACATACAAACATACATACATACATGATACCGTTCTTACAAGCTCTTTTCAACAAAAGCCCCGCCCACTTAACGCCCATATTAACTTAACCCTTACTCTACCAGCACTTTTTTGAAAATGCGCTCGGGAGGCGGAGCCAAAGATGGAGGCACCCAAAATGGCGATAATATCGCCGTGTGGTAAAGTAAGAGTTAATCAAGGGCTGATTATTGAAGGGTCCTCTGTCTTCCAAGCAGCAGAGTCGGGCCCGTTCCGCTTCAGTGGCCTGCTGAGCTGCCCACTGGAATCACGCGGCATATATTTTCGAGTTGGCGCATTTGGAGCGGGTTGATTAACCCCTTACTCTTTCTACCAGCACTTTTTTGATAATTTAGCCGCATGGTAGATAGAGTAAGGGTTAATGCCCCGATTCATAATGCAGCAGCAAAAGTCTCAGGGCCAGAGGTCAACCAACAGAAACCGTCATGTTCGGAACTAGACATCAGTGATGATGTAGCTCAACCAATGGTCAAACATAGATGATTGATTGTTTAGTATTGGAATCTTTTAAGTGGCACAAATTTTGCGAAAAAAAGATATTGATGATAGGGAGAGTTAAAATTAAACCGGAATTGGATACATTGATGTCTTTGACAGTTTCTCACAGGTTTTTTGTAAAAGCACTGTCTAAAAGTATGACAAGTTCAGTTTGGGGAGAAAAAATGAAATTTGACTCTTTTTTTCGTTGTTGAAATTTTGCTTCTTACCTAATTTTAAGCAAGTTTACTCAAAAATTCTCATTATATATTCCCCATCAAAAAGTGTAATTTTCTGAAAGAACTATTCAAGCTCTTTCAAACGATAGCAGTATCACTGCTGTAGGCCTATAGACAAAGCAAAATAATTTTTCGTCAAATCTTACGTCTCTGATGCAATTGAAAGTTTTATTTCACACAAAAATAATTTTCATTTACTCAGAAATAAAAGAAAAATGACACAACTATTAGACTAACGGCCAAATGATTCAACATGTCCGTACAAGTACTGCACATATACACATATAGGCTAGTACTATACTATATAGTCAGTATATACATGTACACTTTACGTGAAAGTTTTGATGTTGTTTTGAATGCAGGCTGTCAATTGTCAACGATATCATTAACTAGGATTCTACTTTCCTCCTGTATTGTGTTGTATGTGTAAGATCGTGTATCTGTGAATTGATCACAATCTGCAAGTCAAGTTACTATACTGTAAAGAAGTTCGAGATCTCAATAGTATATTATCGTTGACAATTGGTCAAAGTTCACTAAAACCTCACTGAAGTTTGGATACCATAAACAAAAGTATTTTTCTATTTTATTTTGGCATTATACAAGGATTAGGTGAGAACTTTTTCTTAATATTTTTTTATGATAATAATAGTCCGATTCTTTAATGTTTTTGGTATTTTAAATGCAATTTTCATTTATTTTAGCAAGGCAGGTCTACACAAGTGTGTGTGTGTTAACAATACTTGGAAGCTCCGCTAGTGCCCTGTACATTATGCAGTGCCCTGTACATACAACAGCAAATTTACAAAATATGCCAAAAATCAAGGGTTTGTCATAATCAAATACGCCAGATAAAAAATTATAACACAACCTCTGTGTCCAACCGTCGGTTGTGTCAGGACCAATTGGAGATTTAAGGATTAAACTAATAAAAAGTAGTCACTTGCAAACATACTCCCAAAATCCAGCAGAAGTGAACAGTGTGAATTTCAAAAACAAGTTTAAAAGGGTCAACTAGTAAGAACTATTATTAGCTATCTCTAAATTCAGCACTCTTTTATTTATATCTATGTCAATACACAAGCCATAGGAAGCAATAGACAAAATAAAGCATTTGGAAAACTTCCTCAACAAGGGTTTAACAAAATAATGGTTTCTTCATATAATCTTGTGAACAGGTTAGTCTGACAGACAGTTCAAATCTGAGGTTTGGACATTTACAGTAATGGTAAAGTTCAAAATGATTTCCTGGATGAAGAATCATTCAAAGTTGATACTCGCAGTCTTCCATTTGCTCACTGAATCATCAGATAGCATACAATCCTTCAGAATCTTTCATTGAAAACATCAGTATTATTAATCAGAAATGCAGTATTATTAATCAGAAATGCAGTATTATTTATCAGAAATGCAGTATTATTAATCAGAAATGCAGATTATTGATCAGAAATGCAGTATTATTAATCAGAAATACAGTATTATTAATCAGAAATGCAGTATTATTAATCAGAAATGCAGTATTTTAAATCAGAAATGCAGTATTATTAATCAGAAATGCAGTATTATTATTCAGAAACGCAGTATTATTAATCAGAAATGCAGTATTATTAATCAGAAATGCAGTATTATTAATCAGAAATGCAGTATTATTAATCAGAAATGCAGTATTATTAATCAGAAATGCAGTATTATTAATCAGAAACGCAGTATTATTAATCAGAAATGCAGTATTATTAATCAGAAATGCAGTATTAATAATCAGAAATGCAGTATTATTAATCAGAAATGCAGTATTTTTAATCAGAAATGCAGTATTTTTAATCAGAAATGCAGTATTATTAATCAGAAATGCAGCATTATTAATCAGAAATGCAGTATTATTAATCAGAAATGTAGTATTATTAATCAGAAATGTTAATCATAAGTTGTGTACATGTCTGAGCTCACACTCATGGTCACACACTCATTCTTGCATGATGGTGTAAAGCTGCAACCCTGGACTGGCTGTTGGTACATGTATATGAGGATTGTCCATTCTGTATTATATAAAATAAACTGGTGGACCTGATCTCCTTGTGGACCTCCGATTTCCTGGTAGACCCCGATTTCCAGGTAGACCCTGATCTCCAGGTGGACCCCCGATCTCCTGGTCGACCCCCGATCTCCAGGCCGACCCTGATCTCCTGGTGGACCCCGATCTCCTGGTGGCCCAGAACTCCTGGTGGATTCTGATCTCCTGGTGGACCCAATCTCCTGGTGGACCCCCGATCTCCCCCGAAATGCTTTTTTTTTCCAATGACTAAGTGTAAAAGTACATTGACTGGATTTAAAAACTTGAATTTAATCCTTAAAATTGTAAACCAAACGCAGATACATTAAAGGATTAGTTCAGTGGTCAAGCATGTTTATTTTATATAAAAGAGGACTTCAAAAAAACAAAATGGTGAAGAAAGCATTCAAAAATCTTATTCCGTTAGGAGATATTTAAATTTAAAGTTTGGTATCACTTGTGTAGAAACAACTAAAATCAGACTAGTTGTGATGTCATAGCCTCAGAATCCTCAAAGTCTTTATGTATTCTATCATATTTTGTCCTACGATTTTGTAGCTATGTCAAAAAAGTAGTAAAACTGAATCTAGGAAGGGTATTTATAATATACCACCTGAAGAAAGTTTGAGGAAAACTAATTTAGATAGTGAAAAAATGAATAACCTTTCTTTAAAATACATAAAGATTTTGAGGAATCTGAGGTTGCGACATCACAACTAGTCTGATGTCAGTCGTTTCTACAAAATGATATAAAACTTCAAACTTGAATATCTCCTTAACCGATAGAATTTTACAATGCTTTCTTCACCATTTTGTTTCTTTTAAAGTACCTCTTTCATATAAGATGGACATGCTTGACCACTGAACTAATCCTTCAATCACCTCCTATGACTATAAGGGTTGAATAAATAGCTTAATTGGTTATCCCAGTGGAATCCATTTCCATAGAATATAGGCCCATCAGGTGTTCAACAGACCTTAACATATATAAGCCATAATATATATATATACCTATTGCTTTAAACAATTTGAGCTCAAAAATTACACACTGCACACATGGCTTTCACGTGGCTTTCATATCCGTGGCTCTCATATCCCTGCGCAGCTTTCCATCCCGGTGCAACTTTCACATCCCGGTGCAGCTTTCACATCCCGGTGCAACTTTCCATCCCAAGGCAGCTTTCACGTCCCAGTCAGCTGTCTTGCTTTAATTCCTACAAACTTTTTGCACTGCAAGGGGCAAAGAAACCCTTTATTAAAATTCATAGCTTCATAGCAGAACTCAAATATAATAGGCTTTTTGTTGTTATCAGATAACTGACATGTCCGTCAATTCAATCTTCAATTCATCAGTTGGCAGAGCCCACAATCTTTAACTCATTCATTGGCAGAGCCCACAATCTTCAATTCATCAGTTGGCAGAGCCCACAATCTTCAATTCGTCAGTTGGCAGATCCCACAATCTTCAATTCGTCAGTTGGCAGAGCCCACAATCTTCAATTCATCAGTTGGCAGAGCCCACAATCTTCAATTCATTAGTTGGCAGAGCCCACAATCTTCAATTCATCAGTTGGCAAGGCCCACAATCTTCAATTCATCAGTTGGCAAGGCCCACAATCTTTAATTCATCAGTTGGCAGAGCCCACAATCCTCAATTCATCAGTTGGCAGAGCCCACAATCTTCAATTCATTAGTTGGCAGAGCCCACAATCTTCAATTCATTAGTTGGCAGAGCCCACAATCTTCAATTCATCAGTTGGCAGAGTCCACAATCTTCAATTCATCAGTTGGCAGAGCCCACAATCTTCAATTCATCAGTTGGCAGAGCCCACAATCTTCAATTCATCAGTTGGCAAGGCCCATAATCTTCAATTCATCAGTTGGCAGAGCCCACAATCTTCAATTCATTAGTTGGCAGAGCCCACAATCTTCAATTCATCAGTTGGCAAGGCCCATAATCTTCAATTCATCAGTTGGCAGGGCCCACAATCTTCAATTCATTAGTTGGCAGAGCCCACAATCTTCAATTCATTAGTTGGCAGAGCCCACAATCTTCAAATCATCAGTTGGCAGGGCCCACAATCTTCAATTCATTAGTTGGCAGAGCCCACAATCTTCAATTCATTAGTTGGCAGAGCCCACAATCTTCAATTCATCAGTTGGCAGGGCCCACAATCTTCAATTCATTAGTTGGCAGAGCCCACAATCTTCAAATCATCAGTTGGCAGAGCCCACAATCTTTAATTCATCAGTTGGCAGAGCCCACAATCTTCAATTAATTAGTTGGCAGAGCCCACAATCTTCAATTCATCAGTTGGCAGAGCCCACAATCTTCAATTCATCAGTTGGCAGAGCCCACAATCTTCAATTAATTAGTTGGCAGAGCCCACAATCTTCAATTCATTAGTTGGCAGAGCCCACAATCTTCAAATCATCAGTTGGCAGAGCCCACAATCTTCAATTCATCAGTTGGCAGAGCCCACAATCTTCAATTCATTAGTTGGCAGAGCCCACAATCTTCAATTCATCAGTTGGCAGAGCCCACAATCTTCAATTCATTAGTTGGCAGAGCCCACAATCTTCAATTCATTAGTTGGCAGAGCCGACAATCTTCAATTCATTAGTTGGCAGAGCCTACAATCTTCAATTCATTCTTTGAATATATTTTCTGAAAATTTCCCCTCACATATCTTGGCTTCATGTTCCAAACAATCCTGGTCAGAACAAACTAGTCGACCTTCAAAGAATTCTGACATAAAATTCAGATCTGGAGGTGTCTCCAGTATTGCATCTCAAACGTGCATAAAGAGTTATGCTACAATGAAGTTGAGTGTACAGTACTGTACACTCAACTTAAACCTAAACTACATCCATTTAGGAGCTCCCTGATCCATTTGAGTGCAAACCATCAACGCACAGCACCATCACATATAAGAGTGTATTTAAACCTGCAAGAGACAGCTATTTCCTTCATTTCCTGTTTATTGCAGACAAAATGCTAATTAATGAGAAACAGAATGAATTCAACTTCCTTCTATGGCAGGTTAAAGACTCACATGCACCTAAAGGTTAAGAGGGCCAT